>VZRM01006406.1:213581-288931 GCA_013397955.1 Grantiella picta | reverse complement strand
GGGGGAGAGAGGGGAAGGGAAGTTTGCTATCAAAGTAGCAAGTTTAATCAGCTTGTGAAGTAACCAAATAAGCACCAAAGTGGGGCAGACCACGTAACCATGAACAGGGCAGAAGACACCAGTCAGGCCTCTTTCCTTCAGCATCAACGAACTGATGTGTTCTGCTGCTCAAGAAGTGACATTCCATGATCCCAGTTGCGCAGAAGCTTGCCATGCATCTGAAAGAAGCTGTTCACTATTTTCCTGACACTATTTTTATCAGTATAGTCAATTCCAGAAGTTTTCAGCTGTGCCATTTCCCTGCACAGCCACGTAAAACACTATAGAGCAAGAAAGAATTGGACCCCCCATCTAGCAGCATCAGATTTGCCTGCCACTGAAATATGGCACAGAAAAAAATCCATTAAATTTGCTATCACGTTAAATTACAAACAAAAGTTATGTGTTTTCAATTAATCATTTGTTTTTAATGGTCATTTCTCTCAGAACAGTACACTGTAACTGGTAAGAGAGACATTTTTCATAATTGATTTGATCTTTGTTATTGTAAGATTTAAAGTTAACATGTACCATCTGAATGTACACAAAGGTTGAAGATGCATTTCTGACAAAAAAATTATTCTACCTCCTTCCTTTAAACTATAGGGTTTACTTCACTTGTGTGAAATAGTGTTCTATAGTTTTACCAGCACCCAGCTCTCAAAATCAGTTTTACTAAATATCCTTGTAGATGAACAATACTCCAGTTCACAACAAAGACAATTTTTATTAGTTATTATGTAGAAGTAATTTCATTGCAGAACATATATTGCACTCTACGTTATTCATCTCTAAGTACTTTTGCCGAACAGTTTTATAAAGGGTATTCTATGTGTTCTTACGCTATTTTTAATTCTTTTATTAACCTCTGATATCAACTTAAAACAATTCAAGATATTTCCAGCAGGGAAACACCGGATCAGACTTTCAACCCAATTCTTTGAGTGGCTGTACAAAAAAACCCTAAGACAGGCAAGTAAAATAGATGGTGTAGTGCAAGGGCAGGAATGAATGATCTGACATAAGAGGGACAAAACACTTACTAAGCTACCACTGTCACCTCAAAGCACTGTCAGTGCCTCACAAACCGCAAAGGCAGGGGCAGTACCAGCCTAACAAAGGACTGATCATTAACTTGTGATAGGAAACAGCAGTACATGGGACTGTAAACTGAAAGGGCAGACGGACAAGAATAGCAAACTGGGATTACTAGGGAGGAGCTGGTGTATCCTGACTGAAACTGGATGAGCAGCCACGGTCAGCAGTGGACAGCAAAGCTACAGAGGCAGCAGGAGACCAAGGGTATCAGAGATAATAAAGAGCACTCTCACACCAGCCCCTGAAGTACTTCAAAGCACCTGAAGCATGTCTTGAGATCAAGATGGGTCACTTCTACCAAGCTAAGACATCGAATACTGGTGTATACAACCAGGCACTGAGATTATCTCTACATCTCCAGGATGAAGGCACTAGCTGAATGGCAGCCTAGAAGTAGCAGTGACCTTCCAGGTCAAATGCCGGGTTTGAACCTTCAGACCGAGACTGCCTACCCCTTGTTACAATCCCTGGGAGCTAGAAAATCTGGGAGGCAAACCAAAAAACAGACAAATCACTGTGGATTCCCCATCCTGCGATCCACCCTCTTCCTCACGCACCTCTGCTAAACCTGCTGCTTATCAAAATTTACATTATGTGGTGTATGGGAGCAGGGGAGAGAAGATAAAGGAATGTAAATCTATCCCTTACTTGGACATTTTTGCAAAAACAATACCAACTACTGTGTCATCTAATAAATGTAAAACAGGAACTTATGATCCAAAGTTCATGTCACTTCTATAACAAAGAACAGCATATATGTTTTTCATATTTTTATTAGGTTTACCTACAGAATATTGAGCTCTTTTTCTTAAAGAGGCATTCACAAGGTAAGTGTGCCTGAATCTCTCTGAACAACTTGTCTGGAACCCATCTGCAGTTTAAACCTATTCATGACTAGTTTTTATTTATTTCTCTTGGGTGAAACAGTTCTTTTCCCTTTCTAATGCTCTTCTTAAAGAATAAGAAAACATCTTAGCACTGCAACCTGATCTTTGCTTTTTTTAAATTAAATATTTCAAATCCATTTAATCTCTTCACCTGATGATACCAACAGCTTCTACGCATCTGTGATTTAATCTGCCTTGAGTCTGGGACAGTAAAACTGAAAGTCACATTACAAAGAGTGACTTGTAAACATATTAATGACAATGCTTCCCTACTGGAAACAATTCTGTGAAATCCAGGATTTGTTCTGCTCTTCTTCCCTTACCTCTATCTACTTTTCTTTTGTAAACAGCCAATACATATACATGTATGTATATATATATAAATACCCATATGTACATAAACTGAAGCAAAAATCACAGATTCTAGAGCTAACCTAAAATTTGTGTTTGCACACGTTCAGGCATGAGCACCTCCAGTTTCTAAGTTCTGGTTCCCTGACTACAAGAGAAAACAAGTTCTATGCCATGCTCTTGCACAATATCAAACGCATCTGAATGGACTAGAAAAGTGTTAGCTTGTTTCAGACTAATTCTGTCTCAGGTATTTAATTACCAGGTTTCTTTGCTTTCTTCTGATATAGCTACACTTGCACTCACACTCTCCGTTGTCAAACACAACCAATACTCTGCCACCTTGTAAGAAGTCAGTCAGCTATCACAGGTCTCCATAAGGCCACACAAATCTAGTAACACACCTTATAGTGACTGCTACAAAACTTTACCTTATCTTCCTATCCCACTCTCTGTACTGCCCTCCCTGAAACCATCAGGTACATGCTGGGGACTCAGCAGGATGCTGGTAAACACCAGTTAGGCAAATATAGTAGCATTTACCTCTGTGAACAAGGGATTGAACATGATGAAATTTCTTCATTATGTGAGAAAAGTTCTGTTTAAATAAAAAAAAGTGAAGTTACAGTTAAAGGTTTGTATGAAAGAAGTCCCAGGGTTCTGATTTTGTAGATCATACATGTAGTATAAATATCCTGAGATTACTAGAAATGTACTTGAATGGAACAAGCTCTTTCAGAATTAATGGCATTTAAAAGTAACATAAAATTGGCCAATCATATTTAAGTATTTGGCTTTATTCTCAAATTTGTCTTTCTTCTACTCATCCAGCTTCTGTAACATCCTATCCTTCTTGAATCTGAAAATTCCTCCAAACTCTCCCATCATGAAGTTCAGCCTTTTTTTAACATATGCAACAAATCATTGAGACTATTCAATAAATAATTATTCCCAAAACTGATTCTTCAGAAACTCTATTAATAGCCTTACAGTCCAGTGCACCCTTTTTGAATATTCCCCACATCCTCTTAAATTTACCTGTTTTACAAGTTTGCAGCTAATCCCAGTTTTCATGACATAGGTACACTGGCAATCCTACTGTGGTCAAGAGGTTAAACCTATCATATTTATTTTGCTTAGATTGTCATCTTCTCATAAGAACTAAAATTTTATCAACAGTCTAGCATAATTTACTTTTCATATGCTGAGTCTGACACACACTTCACTCTCCTTTTTTTTTAAATCTACCTCTGTGTCTTTCATTCTAATTTGGTAGAAAAACTGTTCAGTGTTTCTGCATATCATTGACAACAGACTAATAAATCTGTGAAACAAAATCCTCTGTCTTTTTTGAAATTAACTTACAGAAAAGGTGCTGTCTTCTTTTCCCAGCAAAAATAAATATCCACCCCCTCAGTATTGCCTTGCTATAACCACTAAATGATGCATGATTCCCTTGCAATCATCACTAAAAATCATATACACTGTTTCTAATAAAAGCAATGAAATGGATTTACATAATTGAATAAAGAAAAAACAATAATGGTCCACAGTGTAAGTTAAATTCAAGGTCCTTATGTGCACAAGCACTTCAAGCATTACACTGAAACAAAATATGAATTTAGCCAACACTTTTTATTGCTAAAGCAAGAGCTGTCAATCAGCACATTTGTTTGCGTTGTCTCATTAGATTACATTGCCTCAATCTCAACACTCATAGTGAAGAACGTGAGCATAACTGAGCATAACTGTATCTACTTAATGAGCATTCATGCACCCTCATTAATTTTTTTTTCATCTCACTTTCAAGCATGACATGGCTTATACCAGAACAGTAACTTGCTGATAATTGTTTGAGACAACAACTGGACAGGAATAGTGCAGAGGTGAGCTTTCCTATAGATTAGTGTGCCTCAGTGAATTACAATTAATTTTAAAAGTCATCTGTCCTGTCCAGCAGTTTTCAAGACATTTCATTAGCAACTAAAGAAATCCTAACATATTTTAGGCTTTAATGACCCAGCTGCACTGTACTTTCTAAGACAGAAATCTCTCCAGAACACACGACAAATATCGAAATATGTGAGCTCATAGCTCAACAGTATTTATCAAATTGTTGCATGATATAAACTGAAGCCTAGCTTGTCATTCATTAATTTATATTCCAATAAGATAACAAGAATAATTTACACAACTCCCAAATCACAAACCACCTTTACGAAACTTTGATGGCAACTTTACTGTACTCCTCTGCAAGAAGATCAGCGTCATACTTAGGAATATAACAAAACAATTCAGATCAAGTACAAATCACTAAGGAAAACAACTGTATATAAAGTTGTATAGTTGTATTCCATAACAAACAAAAGGAAAATAGTGCTTAGTTTTCTTAATATTGTTCTTTCTCTTGGGTAAGAAAAAAGCTATTCCCTAATCTTCCAGTCTCACCCAAAATTTCAAATATGATTTGCTGTAACTGAAAAAGGAGTATCACTGAGAAAAACCATAAGACATCTGCCTTTCTGCAACAAAATACCATATAACAATATACTGTATCTACCTAATCTATGGTTATTATAATGTACTGATAGTAAAAAGAAACAAACATCCAAACAAGAACCAAAAACAAACAAAAAACAAACAAAACAAAATCAACAAAAAACCCCACAAAACCTAACAAGATTAGTTATAAAATAATGTTAAAAAAATCTTCCAATGTCTAACTAGCTTAATAAACTGCTATGTGCTGACAATGTTCCCTGTCTCTTCTAAAAAAATCACTTCAATGCTGCATTATCTCTTGCTTTTGCTGCCCCAAAACTCAACCTTTTTGGAAGTCAGAGGATAACTTCCTCTACATTTATCTCTAGTTTCCTAGGAAATTGTTGAAATGAAAGAGTTCGATTTCAGCAACAGAAAAATCTCCATATCTAGAGAAATACTATTTCTAACAAATTATTCATAGTTAGAAGGCTGCCTTCATGATAAAAATGGGTTTTCCTTTTATTGTTATTATTAAGTGACAGATAGCTGCAGAAATTACTCACTCTTTTTACTAGGATAAAAAGAAAAGTTTGGTGATGAAAGAAGAGCTATAAAATGAAAGCAGATTTTCAACAGAAAGTCTGACTTCAGATGCAGAAAAAAACTGCATTGAAGATCCATTAGAAACCTATATCCTGACCCAATTCGTCACTTTGAAACAAGTAAATACCTGGGCCTCCAGCAACAGCTAGTGATGTCAATTTATACAGAAGGCGATTGCCTAAGGAAAACAAAAATTCCAATTAATAAAACCAGACTTAAATTAAAATTTTCCACTGCCTTAGGAAAAGACCTCACATAACGACAGCCTGGAGACAGATCACCACATCTATTCCAAACAGAATGCTGGACAAATATCATTACAAACAAACAAACAAAGAAAAAAAGATAGCACAAGACTTACTTTTCTGCATCAAACAACTAGGAGCAAGCAATATTCAGGAAGCAGGAAAGACTTCAGGTACAGTTTAAAACCAGTTGTTAATCAATTAATTGTTCTCTGTAGCATCTACCTCCCAAAGGCAGCACTGAGAACAGACACATTTATAGTTTCTAGCATTAGGGCACAAGTACACCAGATTCTTTGAGCCACTGCTATTTCTTAAGGCATACATTTAAGTCATCATGGTCTTCCCCAAAGCTGGAGATGTTCCCATACAAACATGGTGCATGAACTTCACTTTCAACCTCTTATATTCAAAATTGAAAAGTTACATCTCTACACATGCCTCGGTGAATTCCAATCACTGACAAGCAATCTCTCTCTCTCTCTCTCTCTCTGATAGTTGTGTATCCAGGCATTCATACTGTGCTCTACTCACACAACATCCACTACCTGGAACAGCATCCTGGAATGTAACAGAGTAAGTATCACTCTTTTAAAAGCAATATGATGCTTAGAGGTATCAGCAAGAGAGTAGCTGGTAAAGTCACAAATGCACTTGAAGCAACCAACAACCACACTATTATCACAAAATTCTCTCCATATTGCAACCAATGTTTATTCATCCTAAATCCGAGCTATTTCCCTGGTAAAAATGCCTGATACATCTGCAAATGAAGTCTTTTGGGGCTTCTACAACACAGAACAGAATTTGACACACTTTGACTCAGAATGTGACATACAACAGATAGGTTGCAAACATGATGTTTTGTTTTGGTTGAACTAGACCAATGTAAGGCAAGAATGGAGCAAAAGCTGTTGGTTGTGTTTCTCCTGTGGCTTTTTTTTTTTTTTTTTTTTTTTGGAGGGCTGGTGGGCAGGTGGTGGTAGTTTCCCAAAATTGTCCTCTATAAACATTTTACTATCTACTTAAGCATTGTTTGTCTACAGTTCTCACACTTTCAGTGTTCCTCTGGACAGAGTAAGTTCAAAAAGCTCTTGGACTTCCCATACTTACTCTGGAAAATGTGACTGTGAACAGGTCAAAGCTAATGGGGCTTTATGGAAGCAATTTATGGAAAAAGAGAAGGGAAATGTAATTCTATCTACCCATTTATTTTCTTTCTTAGGGCTCCACTGGACCTCAAGTGCATCCAAAGTTGCAAAGACACATACCCACCTCTATTTTAGATGGATAAACTTCGGAAAGGGAATTTCATCCAAAAAACTACAGCCAAAAAGAAAAAAAAAAACACTACCAAAAAGACATATAGTGTCTGTGCATTCTGGATGGATAAACCTTTCTGTAAAGAAAAAAATCTTCTGCACATGTGAAAACAAAAACAAGTGTCATGGCAGTATCAATATAGCATCTTAATGTTACCCAAAATGAAGTACAAGAATGGGAAAACACCATATATTCATATGGAGCATTTTCTGGTTTCTGCATTCAGAAATCAAAACTTCTAAACATTATGCAGTCACCACTGAAGGTTCTTTGTCAGCTATGATCCTGCCCTTCTCCCCTTCTTTTCCCTTATTAGAGGTACAAACACTGAACACCTCCAGGAAAGGAAGAGGTCTGAACTCTGTACATAGCCAAATACAATGATGTGCCTTCGTTATGCAGGATGGAGATGCTCATAGTTTTCAGTTCATGAACCTCTGAAGAAACGGTTCTCTTTTTCCTTTTTTCTAATGCATGTTACAAAACTTGGCTTAGTGCTTTTAAATTCAGGCTAAGAACAGAAAAAGAGATACTGTGTCATAACAAAATATTGATAATGTCAAGTTTTATAATTGAGGTGGGGGGTTTAAGAAAAACTAGTTTGATCAATATTCAAAATACGGACAGTAATTCCAACTTGTATCTTTTTTATCCACTCTAAAAAATTAAGCCTTTGTTCCTCAGAAAGAAAATAGGAAGCTGTTGTCTTTTTGAAATTATCCAGCAGTTCAACCCAAAATGCCTTTTACCCAGTCAATCTGAAGAAAAACGTGGTTGTATATACATTGCTCTATAAGAGGAAGAAGGGAAGTTATACAGCAGTTTCCCACTTTAACGTAGAGCCTTCAATTTTTCATGACTGCTTTAAAACTGTTCACACTAACACAGTATATAACCAGGATTGTGTTAGACACTTTATTAGACAATGAAGAAATGTAAAATTCTTCTTCCAAAGCTTTCCAGTTCCTTTTAGCTGCACTTCTTTCCATACTGCTTCAAATATTTGAAATAATAAACCAAATAAGTAAAAAAGAGTGCCTCATGTTTCAAAAGTTAGGTCCCCAAATACTGAGTTTACCATTGCGATGTAATGGTAAACTCTAATTCAGCACTATCTAAAACCAAACGATGTTTTTCTACGCTATTCACTTGCAAAAACATGACACTGAGATTAGAAATACACGAGCTTACTCTAGCACTATAATGTTGATATTTTTGTTGGTTTTAATCAACAGTACCAACATAATTGATTCATTATTAAGTGGCTGGGACATGCACTCGTCAGCTAGAATTTGCCTTACCATCTTCCAAGTTTTCAGTAGCTGAGACTCTGCACAATAATTCTACTTACTAAAGTTATCTCACAACAAAAATGATCCAGAGCTGCCTTCTTGCATTTACTTTCTGAGAAAAAATGCAACCACATAAGCTACAAATCAAAAAACAGTAACAGAGCTGTTCAACTTTTAAAATATTCTTTTTTTGTGTCCACTTAACTTCAAATCCACACATAGATCTAGACAGACTATACATGAGACATCATTTTGATTTTGTCTATAAATATGAAATGCTATTGTTGTTTACATTTAAACTGAAATACTGTACATATGTAGAAGCATAATTATTTCTAAACTATGACCTGTATTTTATCTGAATGTTGAGAGAAAAAAAAATCTTTTTTCATGTATTAGAGAAATTCACATAATATTGCCTTATGATTTTATTTTGAAACCTATTGTGACAAAAGCCTTTTCCAAGAAAAACTCATACTTTGGTATAGGATGATATTTCTTCTTTAGAAGCTATAAAGGTAGTATTCTTGTAAATCTCTATGGGTATATTTAAATCCACAAGTTAACTACAATAGAAAATACGATTTTAAAAACTGCTGCTGTTGCAGACTGGGGAAAAAAATCTGTACTTAAAGCTGCATAGCCATTATTTTCAACACATACTAAAAATCATATTTTTAAGCAAATATTTTAAAAAATCACAGTTCTAAACTGCAACACAAAATGAAAGAAAAATAAAAAAGATTCTTTGCTTCCTAATCTCTAAAACCATAGCATACATATCTACTTATCAAAAAGGCAGAGGTTGCAAGGTTTACAGAGAAGCACACATTATTAAGTTATCTAATATGACGTTAAGATCTGTTTTAAGTATGAATGTAAAATGAGTAAAGTTTGGAATCTTTTTTATATGTAGAAAGGTCAAAGTAATATAAGACATAATACAGGCTGAAAAAAGATTCAAGGATATAGTTGCTATGGTGAAGACAGGAGGAAGCATAAAGCCAGAAAGACACGTAAAAAGAGTTTTTAAAAAGTATTTGGATACATAACAAAAAGATGTGGTGCAAGAATGTAACATAAGACATTACACTGATTTAACATAATACACACAAAATTAAAGAAACATAAAGACAGAAACATACATTGAAAACCTACTGAGAAATCTAAAGTAGTGCAGAGACAGCAGACATTTAACAGACCATTACTATTTCTACTAGAAAGTAACAGTGAAAAGTCTACTTCTTGATCATTAAGTTTTTGTTAGAAGAGTAATCTTGTTAATCACAAAAAGACTGCTGACATATTTTTTTAAATCATATTGCATTGCTATGACAGTCATTACTCAATAATGAGTGTTTGATATAGTTTAAACCATTTGAGATCTAAGGTGACAGAAGTGTTTATTTAATTTAAATTATCTCAGCCATTAAACCATCTGGCAGATTTAAACATGCTAAAAATCTGAAAATTTATCATCTTATACTTAAGCAACTGAACTAACATCTTTAAACATTAGTTTCTGCTGAAATAGCAACAGTAATAGATAGCAACAGCTATAATTCCAATCTACCTATTCTTACAAGTATATGTAAACTCCCCATAGTAAGGGACTGAGATTTAAAATGAACTAGAATTAAGGAAATGGAGATGAACAATAGAAGTTACAGTTATAAGAATGTTTGGTTTGCTCTAATAAGGGAATGTCCATATCTCACATATCTGCCTCCCTACAAGAAAGCTTAATTAAACTACACTACTTAGCACTATGGAAACAGACATCATACGTACCAGAACGAGCAGAGTTTGTAGTGTGGATGCACAAAATACATAGCTATTGTACTATGAGCATCTTACAGATTTTGTCTTGAATGTCCAAGAAATAGAAGAATATCTTTTCTCTCTGAAACACAGACTATAATTGTATGCATGTACAGTTTTCTGAGAAAAGTCTCTGTGAAGGAACTCAACCTGGCATTTGAAGCTTAATATATATGTAGCAATCACATTACAGGTGAGCAAGCTCTCAGTTGCACAAGGGAACGTCCCACTAGATAAAAATATGTTAAAATAGTTTCTGAGAAAAATCTGAACGAACCAGATTACTTACTTACTGAAAGCAGCATTAACAGATCTTTCAAACTAGCTAGAAACCAGCAAGTAACAAATTAATCCATTTTTAATAAATCCAGAGTATTAAACAAATTGTACTGAACACCAAATCTCCAGAGCACAATTGAGTACTTGCATGATAAACAAATTACAGAGCTCTCTAACTAAAGCCAGTGCCAACCAAGGTCACACAAAATCTCCATGTGGCTAGACTTGCCTTATTTAATAAATAAATTCAGGTATTATAAACAGCATGAACTTGTTAATAGATTAATACAAACAACACAGTCCACATTCTGTAAAAAAAAAGTTAATTATGAATAAAGAACTACTGTGCATAAGTCTGTACAGCAAGTCCTCAATAAGCTGGATAATTAGCCTTACATATTTTGCAGTAGGAATTTGTTAACTATCACAGATACTAGGCTTTCAGTCATACAATGCACATCAAAAGTACTTTCCTGACAACAGCCTGAGGACTTCAGACCAAACACTAACAATTAGTTTATGAGATGTTCTTTAAATTCAATGAAGTATGCTGAATCTCAGCAGAAAAAGATAGGAAGGGAAGTCAGTCACCCAAACTTTATTTCCCACCTTAACCTCCACACTCTTCCAGGTGCATTAACATTGCTAAAAATATTTAAATAAGAAAATGCTTTTAAATTTAAATGCGAGCTCACAAAATTAATGTGAGCTTCAGCTCATAAACATCAGAAATTCATCTTAAATATTTCTGTAATAATTTTTGCTAAAAAATCTGATAAACAATTTCAACTTACTTCCAAAGTAAATCTAAAAAAAGTTAGAAAATTAACTAGCAAAAGAGATTAATTACTCCAGAGGGCAAGGAAAGGCAGGTGATTTGGGGGGAGGTTTGTTTTATTTTCTTTTTCTCGAGGTGGGGGGACAGTGTTTAACAGCCAAGAATCCATAGTTATTTCTGTGAGTCTTCTATAGGCCAAGAGATCTGGCTGATCTCATACACTCAAACTTGATATGACTGGATTTATCAACATATTCTTTAAGTAGAAGTTTTAACTTAACACTCTACAGGTTTACATCAAATTGTAAGATCACTTCAGATACATTTTAGGGTTTCCCATTACATTAAGAGTGGTTAAAGTAAGACATTAGGAATAGTAAATGAGGTTTCAGAAGTTTCAATTCATCGTAGGTCAAGCAAAAGATTACATAGTTACAGGATATTCCCTCTTAACTCATGAGTTACAATACTAAGAATCTGTGTGCTCATCACACTAAACACTAAACTCTCATAGTCTCAAGCCATAATGAGATCGCAAATAAAGGTAAATGGAGGACACCTTTATTTAGATTATATGCTTTAATATACCCTGTAATAAACCAATTTTTCAAGTCTGATCAGAAGAGTGCCCATTTTAACTACTGATTTTGGACAGGTCTGATACAGAAAAAAATCTAATAGAAAGTACTAAGAAAAACATACAAAATGAGGCAATGATCATTTATTTAATTTTATGACTTTACATACTGTTGATTAAAGTTCTGGCTCTCTAGGAAAAAGTCTTGAAAGAGAAGAATACTACCAAAGCCAAACAAGAGGGAAAGAAACATCTAGGAACTGTAGCCACAAGTCAATTCATCAGAAACTGTAACAGGTAAAATTGCTCTATTCATACTCATGAAGGTATCTACGGTAAAAGGAAATTGCATCACATACCTCTAGAGAGCAGATTATTTAGTTACAAGATTATTTTCTTTCCTTAGGGATACAAGTACTCTCAGATATAATGCTCAGTAAATCATAGCTTCTTATTGTTAAAGACTTAAACATACCAAAACCCAATAATTTTCCATAGCAATCTAAAATGAAAATGAGCCACTAAAACTTCCATGATTGATTAGTATCAATACACTTATCAATGCATATCTGAACATAAAACAGAGAGGGGGTTCTAGTTTGATCTGGTTAATTACAGTAAATAACAAAATCTATTCTTTCCAGATTAAAAAAAAAAATAAATAAAAAGGGGGAAGTAACATATAGTGTTCTCAGTGCCGCTTCTGATAGTGATGCATCTATCCAACTTTTTGAAAGATGCAAGCAGTTAATATTTTTTTTTCTGTGAATAAATAAGTTTGAAATACCAGTTATACTCTAAAACTGCATAGAAAGTAAAACTTGCCTGATTATTTCAAGTCTGCTATACTGTAATGCCAGAACTAAGATATTGAAACAAAAGCATGTATTTCATTCTCAAAGGGAGTTTAACCGAGCAGTGCTGTCATACATCCAAAAGCTGATTTTGCACAAATAGTCCTTACTTCCTCCTATCACTTTCCAGGAATCTACATTAAGAAACTTTATAATCTATACAAGGTATTATTTTCATGTGATTTTCTCAGCTACTGCCTTTCTTCACTTGTATTCAGCAATACAAAACTACCTGGCAAAAATACTTCCAAGAAACTTCATTGTTTTTCATGTTTGCCTTGATACTGTACCTTCCCTTTGCATAAGTTTCCTCGTATTTTAGAGTGTATTTTTTGTCATTGCTCTTACCAATTAGAGCCCTGTAAACTCTACAAAAAGCACATGTTATTTACTTGTAGTCAGTGGCATGAGATGCACAGTAAAATAAAATGTAGAGTTATGTAGCTCTCAACTCTGAAACAGGATACAATGAGGATTTCTTTCAAATCAGAAATATAACCCATTTGTTTTGTTATAACATATAAAAAAGAGACAAAAAAGAGAAACAAATAGTTCCAGCTTCTGTAGGAAAGTAAACAGGATGCATAGCAAAGACGTGTCAATCACCTTTAACCTTTTCCTCATAACTGGAGAGTATAACTGAAGACTATATGGCAATCTGCAGCACGATTTTCCAAGAACACATCAGTGTTCTAATCTTAGAACAGTTTCTCACAAATTGCACATTAAAAGCTTTTAATCACTACTATAAAAAAATACAAAGAGTAAAGTAAATTTAGTAATTTAGGTACATGATTTATAATCCACAAAAGAACCTTTTCCATTAATTCACAGCCTAAGTGCTTAGCACTATTTAAATATACTCAAAAATTTAATATTCAGTGTACTATTTCATATAAATAGCAAAGAAAATGGTACAACTGTCTTTAAATTAAAATATTCTATTAAAAGCTTTCTCTAATACAAAAGAGAAATACAAAAAACTGACACAAACAAGAATCAATGAGGTAATTTGGTTCCAGGTTACAAGACAACAACTGCTATTTCACTAAAAATAAATCTTGCAGGAAATAACACTGACTCCACTTTTCTAAAAAGTGCAAAAGAGTCTTCTAGTTAAAAGCATGGCTATGCATCTTCCAATTACATCTCTTCTGCATTATTACAGACGTACCACTGACATTACTTCCAACGTATGTATTTCTTAGTTTCGCCTCCTCTTTCACCAAACAGTAATAGCTATTCAGTACTACAGATCATTTACTGTACTATGAGACACTCTTGTGGTACATTAAGGAATCAAGTGATGAGCGAATCGTGAACAAAGAAAGATTCAAACTGAGAAAGCATCTATTGCAAGCAAGCTTTAAGAATATTCACCATTTTAGAATATTTTATTAAAAAGCAAGCAGGAGAGATCTGCAGCATTCGTTCTCACTGAAATGCTGTTCTATCTGATGCACTATTTAACAGAAACTAAACAACAGAAATACTAGAATTGCAAGTGAATTTTTATCTTTGTAGGCTGAAGAACATAATACCACATCACACTATAAAAAATTAGTGTAAGTTCATATTATCTTATGTTCAAAAAGGTATGTATTTCTACATTAAAAACAGGTATTTGATAACCCAATGTATCTATCTAAGTAGGTGTATCAGAAAAATACATTCTGAATATACTTTTAGACTTAATATTAAAAGACTTCCTGATTAGGATACATTTAAACCTCTGTCCAGAAAGCTTCTCATTCCTCCAGCAATTCAGGCAAACAAAATCTGTATAATTAAATACAAAGCTGAATTTCTACTCCTCAGAGTCAGTGCTACAGTTCTATGAGACTGAAGATGATGTAGCTTCTATTACAGAGATTCTGCATAATTAATCTAGTACGTAGATTTGGTTACTTCACACATCTTTTATGAAGAAAAATGTAATTTATCATATGAGAACCATAATAGTAATATTTATTTGCTATCTGGTCACATATCTTTGTATTAGCCACAATATTTTAAATGCTGCAGAAAGACAAAAAGGGAAAAACAAGTCTGTTTTGCACCAGTTGGAGTCTTTTCCATATTGGCTAGTTAGCATCTCTAAATGCTGTAGAATAGGATTTTATCCCTCTCTTCCTGTTACATTCAGGTACGCATAATAGTTGGCTACCTAGTCACTAGACCTTGAGGACTTTTAAGGAATTAGTCTAATCTTAGACCCATAAAAACTATCTAGTAGTTCTACTAGTAAACAGTAACAACATATTCATTCTATTTGACCTAAATATCATGATATGTAAATGTGGCTCCTGCAGCAGAATTATAATCTGATTAAATCTATATGACCTCCTTCCCACCGTTCCCTTCTCCAGACTGAATAAAAATATTACCCTGAGTAAACAGAAAACTCAAGCTGGTGATCAAAGAATAAGCAAGCCTTAGCTTTGGACACTGGAGTGTCATAAGTACCAAAAGCTATATAGACAGTCCAGAACAATCACCAAGAGTGGTACAAATTAACCATTTTTGTTATTATTTTTAAGGAAGTTAAGCATAACACAATTTATTTTTCATTCTAAAGGCAAACATGAATTCTAGTAAAATGAATCACATTATTTTATGGACAAATCAAAGGCACATTAGCTCCTTCACACAAGGAATGCTTTGTCCTTTATTTCTCTTACTCTTTTCATACAGACTTATTTCTGCCACTGCAGTTTCAGGAAGGCTTTTATTTAGTCCCAAATATGCTTCATACTTTGAGTTTTCGTCTGTACTCAGCAACAGAAACCTGGAGATCAGAACTGTCTACTTCCCATGTATATGAGTATTCTGTTCTCAAAAACCTGTTTTTGTTTAAGTGGTTGAGATTCTTTCTATTTATTACAAAGCATGCACCTGCACAGCTCAGCTTATCTCAACATTTGTCACCACTTGATCATTACCTCTTCCTTATTCTGCTGAATAAGGAAGAATCCCAGGTACATTCTGAGAGTCAACTGCTAGCAGCAAATGGATTCCTATCTTCCCCTTTTTAAAGTTTGAACAAGTCCATTTATCACTACTGCTTCTCTTTTACAGAGCATTAAAATAGCAATTCAGTTCATGCTACTATGTTAGCACTGAAAATAAACTTTCTCTTTTGGTTTTTTGCAGTTAAGAGGTGATCTAACATGGTTTATTTTAGCTACATCTATCCACGTTTGTTTCTTTTCACAGCAACATTATAGATCTGCTGAACTACACATGCCAACATTTTTCCTGCAATGTGCAACCATGCCTTGAATCCCAGTTTCTCCTCATGAATTCCGGCTATAGCTACCTTCCATTTTGTCAGCTTTGGTAGCAGTTTTTATTCAAACAATCTTGCTGAACACCGATTTGCTTTTTCCATCCTCCCACTGTTTCAAATAGATGACCCAGTATTTCTCAAGATCTTACACTGAAATGTCAGCAACAAAAAGGAACATTCTGTTTCACATATATCAAGTACATTGCAGGCAAACTTTAAGTGCCACAAAACCTTACACCACACAGTCTATGAACTACAAAGATAATCAGTCACCCTAAGCAGGCTCTTTCTAGTTTGCTACCCTTGCCAGCTATGCATATACATTCACAATTTTAGAAAAAGGCATTTCTGTATCAAAGGACAAGTCAGATTGCACAGCAGGAAACATTTAGTCTTTACAACTGTTAAGCTGAGTAATAGAGCAGATGAAATTTTTCAGTTTCACTACTCAAGTGATCTTAGAGGTGAGGTTGTAGAACTATCCTGTGAGGTAAAAAGTAGAGTTCCACTAACTTGTAGAAACACGAAGAGGGGAGCAGCAAAGCCATAAAACAGAAATATGACGTTGTTAAAAGCTACGGGATATGCTGTCACATGCCTTCATGCTCTTAAATTTAAATGACATTGAAAGCAACAAACTGATCCAGAAGAAGAATGTACCTGAAAACACTACAACTATTTCACTGTAAATATTTAACTATTGTTCCAGCCAAAAATGACAACACTGCAAAGACATCCTGCCCTATTAGGAAAGTTTTAAGAATGTGGAACTAGATTATATTCTATAGATTATATCCTGTTTTGTTAAAGCTGTGATTTAGCCCTGAAAAAAATCCTACAATCTCAGATCAAATAAATTTTCTCAATACTGACATGACCTTCAGAACCTGATTGCTCCCAATGGGGCATACATCATCAACAGAACATTTACAAAAGTGCTTCATGGTGATGTTTATTTTATAAAATATATTGAAAGAGTCCTGTTAAAATATCTGTTAGCAAACCATCATGGCAAGATATTTAGAGACCAGAAAAATCTATTTAAAATGAGGAAACTGTATGAGAAATTTATCATGTTGAGATCATGCAGATAACAGCAGCCCACAATAGAAGCCTGTTTCACAGAAGTTCGTATAAAGTACTCAACTGACTGCTTTATTTTAATTAAGATTTCACTTTAATTAAGAAAATAAATTACGTATTAGTTAAGGCCAGGTCATACCTACACAAAGTCAGTAGATAACAAAGAGTATGTAATGTTAATGGGTAAGGAAAGAAAATGTCTATAGCCACTTTTTACATATGAATAACTTTTCCAGCTGAACCAGATCAAATGTAAACAGAACGAAAGGCTCTGCCAAATATAATACTGCTCAAGTCTGCATGGCATACCAGTACCCAAGTACTGTCTAACAGCTGTCTAATTGGACATCACTGCTCCATTAACACATAATCTTCTTGGGTTTCTTTTTTTTTTCTTTTCAAAATGAATTGTCCTTGAAATGAATTTCCTCTGAAACAAGCCATTCATTGAAAAATTAAATGATAGATTTTCTAAAGGACAAAAACTAGTGCTCATGGAAATTAAAATGCTAATAATTTTCATCAACAGTGACTTTGAAGGTTTGCCAAATAAGGTTTGTTAGACATTTCTTGCATGAAAATTATTTTTCTCAGTTCACAGTGAAAAAAGCCTACAATAAAAGCAGCACTGTAATGAAGATTTTATTACACTCAAATATAGTGTTACCTTCAGTCAGATATAAATGCTTGCAACATTAGATTAGAAATTCATCAAAAGCACTTAGAGCATAAACATGTAGCAAAACTAAATAGGAGGTAAAAACCCATGACAGTAAGTTTGTACCAAGTATACAGTTTTATACCTCGTGTGTGATACAAACAGTAGCAAATAAATTCATACAGAATCCTTGCCATATAGTAACAATTACATTTAAATTCTTAAAGTGACAATAAATAAAATTATTAGACTGAGCAGGGGCACTGTGACGACTTTCCTTCACTTGCATTTTAACTTCCAAATCTGTTTTTCTATTCTGTCGATATTTATACTTTTCATAAAGCTTTATGAAATTGAGTTTTTTGGGCCTCTGGATACATGAACATAGTATCTATCCCCTCTAAGATCTTACTCATTCACACTGTGGAAACATTTTCTAGTAAAAATCAATAAAGGGACACTTTTATTGCTTCTAAAACATGAAGCCTTCAAAGGCTTTTCCTACCACAATGTTGGGAAATGGGAGTGGAGTGCTTTTGTTACCGTGAATATACTGTCATATTTTCATCAAACATGAAATGACTGCAGACTGATACTGTATTTTGTGTAGAAATCAACTATTAAAAAAAAAAAAGAATCAACTCTTTGCAAGAAAAAAGTAAAGCTGAACTAAAGGAACTACTCTGTCCAGGCACTTCACTGAGGAGAAAAGGCAAGCACTCAGTCTGGTTTGGAGCTGACAGGAAATAACAGTCTGTGTGTAGAAGGTAAGAAACAGTCATTTAATAACAGCACATACTACAATTCTGTCAGAAATGAAAAAAAGGTAAAATAAATTAAAATGAAGGTATAGTTAATACTGTGCTTAGGTACATGTTTTAAAAATGCTGTAACAAACTCTTCAATAGTGTATTTTCACTATCTGACAAAGTGTTTCCTAACTGAAAATACAAATTAAAGTACCTGATCTAATAAAGGTTTTTCTAATCCTATTTACAATATCTGCTGACACACTGACTTCTTTTCTACAGTCCTACCAAAAGAATGATTTGATGTTACTCATGATTCTGACATAATTAGATTAGAACACTGATGACACAGTCATTCAATAATTAATTCAAGGGAGCTTTCATCCTAAGAATTTGTCAAAGAAAGAGATTAATGTGGAAAACATGCTACAATTTTAGCTTCAAAAATAATCAAACTAAAAAAAAATGCTACTGTCAGGCTATTTAATCACTGCTATACTAATATTTTTTTCAGGTTTTCTGTTTTCTGTTTGCCACACATTCATGGAGTTATCTGGATATCAAAGTCAGGTTTCAGGAGTTATTCACATCCCACTTCTTTAAATACATTGAACAGTCTGAACAACTGAATGTTTCTCCTTTCCATGACAGGACATCAGAAAAGTTTGTATGAGGTGCACAAATAAATAAAGGAAGGTGAATTAATGTTCCCTAAATTGGGTCTGTTTTGCTATTACAGTAATTGGTACGTGATCTCCCTGTTCTTAATTCAACACACAAGCTTTTCCATTTTATCAAAGAGCAGTTGGGTGAGCACCTGGCAGCCAGCCAAGCCCAATGCACCACAGAACTATATTCACTCACTGATTCTTATACATCAATCTCTACGTAACAAATATGATTTGATACAAATATTTTAAAAGTATAAGAGCAGATATCACTCTATTTGCTAAGAACAGAAACAACTAAAGCAACACTAAATATACCATCCTCTCCCTCCATGTGAAGATGATACACTCAAGCTGCAAGATACTGCTGACATTTCAATGCTTTGGTTACTGTTCTTTGCAAATGCTCATAACTTACTCCTGCCTTCTTCAGAAAGAAACTTTTTTCCCTTATTTCATTTTATAGGCACAAATCTTTTTGAATAATTTTGCTTTCAGGATAGTTAGGATACTGAAAGGCAGGCAAACAAATGCATGGCAGGCTTTACTACTACTTGTACCCAGTTATATTAAAAGGTAACTCAGGTTACTCAGTGCTCTACTATAGAAGAAGTTACTAAACTATATTGTTGGCAGTCTTACAGGTTTGTAATAATGAGATTCTACAAGAAGTATAGTTTGGAGCTACCTCTGGTAAGTCTTCTCCAGAGGAGGAAAATATGAGGATAGCGGGCTCCACCTAATCTTTGAGATGGATGATGGCATGTTCTCTTGCTTATGTAAGGTAGGCTGTGGCATGTTAAATACAACACTAAACTGATTTCTATTGCTAATTTGATCTTCTTGCTAGCATTTACTCTTTTGCCTGGTTAAAAATATTTGAGACTTAGTTGGCACTATAGCCCCTTAGTTCTTGATTTTTCTTACAGAGTATACAGGGGGGAAAAAAAAATTAGAACTATATTGACCTTTTCAAGACAAGTGCCAACAGAGATAGTACTCCCACAGAAGTGTTTTATTCCTAATAATCAAGTCTGGCAGGAGCTCTGGTGTGATGGGATCAGACACTGCCATTTCCAATAAGATTAGGATGAAAATCTGTCCTAGTTGATAAGGAAAAAAAAAATAGAGAGAGATCGTGCAATCTTTCTCTCTCAAGTTTACTAGATCAGTTCCCTTTGATATCTGGAAAAGAAAGACAAGAACATTTCTAATTTCTTCATGCCATTTCCCATTAGCTGTAGTTATCTGCATATTGCTAAAAATAATGAAGAATTTACAAATGATTTCTTGTATGCTTGATGTGCAATTTCTAATCCTCATTTGGACTGTAACACTTTAAACGCAAGAGTCTTTGGATCAAGTCAAATCAACTTATTGGTAGGATATATATAAATACAGCACATGAATTATAAAGCATGTATTTCATTAAACCAGTAACTTTCTTATATTTTGCATACATGGGATGCCCAAACTGTCATTCTGGATTGAAATGCTTCAAGATTTCTTTTTTGGTTAGAGGTTGCTTTCTTGTGTACACTATACAACTTCCTAAGTCTTGGAATCACCTTGGCAAACCACTTCAAGCACCCAAAGGATTACTGTAAGTAGTATGTAGCTAGTTCTCTCGTTACCCTGAATGCATATCCCACATTGTGCCTAACCACTACAGTCTCACTACATTAATTACACTTAATCACAGACTTCAGCAACTTACTTCTATTATCTTCTCCACTCCAGTACTCTTCAAAGTATCTCCACAAACCAGTAATTTTTGCATATTAAAATTTACCTTATTACAATATTGTAAGTCTTAAACATAGTAGTTTGAAGTTACTCCAAGCAACCTGGTACTCATATCGATTAAAAAACAAGAACTGCAATAAGAGATGTTCCTGGGAAAGACATTATGCCAGCCTTACTACTTCTTATAATCCATTCTCCTCACTGTGCAAAAGACAAAGTTCCTTCCTACAAATACAACATTTCCTATTTCTTTTGAGCCATTTATCCCTGTTTTTTTCTAATGTTCTTTGAATCTGGTGAACTTTGGAAGTTGTCTCCAAGTGGTCCCATCAATTCCTTAGCTAATTTCATTTCCAAAAATCAAATACACATTTCAAAAATGGCTGAAGGATCCCTTTCAAGAAATTCTAGATTCAAAATGGGTATGCGAAGAACATCCTGTTTACATGTATCTAGATATATTTAATTAGTTTTCCCATTATCTTCACACCTCCACATTTTTAATGCTAACGTTTTTCTTGCAATACTGTCTTGAACTTTCCTATCAAGTCACATGGAGTTTTTTTACCCCATAGCTTTAGCTGCTGGCAATTTTTCTGTATTACAATACAAAGTTTACTCAAATCTTGGATATAGCTAAATCTCCCACTTTATTATCACAAAATTTTCAGCTTATCTAATCTTAACATTTTCTCATCATATACACCATGTAATCCAAGAGCTAATAATACAATATAATATTACTAGGAGGAATTTCCATTCACAAGATTTTGCACAGGAGGTTTCTTTAATCCCACAAGATTTTTGTGATTCTGCAGCTCATGCTATCTTTTATGCAAAGTGTCACTCCCCTGCCTGCACATCTAATAATTCCAGCAAAGTTAGCAGCATGTTAGCATCACAGGCCAGTGATTATTCTTCCATCAGGATTCCAGCGCATTACAAAGCAGTTGTCATTCAATAATGAACATTTGTGTTTGTTCATCTTATCTCTTAAGGATTAGGATAATATAAAAGTACATGTAAGGTTTGCTCCAGCTCTGCTATTCAGTATTTCACATATCAATTAATTTTAAGTCATATAGTCAATTAAATGTTTTCCAAAAATTATAGTAAGAGATTCCTTTGATACTTTTGTTGCCAGAAAGGCTTTACACAGATTATCTTCATTGGTCTGTGATCATGAGGATAACCCTGGTAATTCCTAAACTCTTGATATTTCTTTTTATTTCTTTCTCTTTCATGTATCTTCTAACCACCGTTCATACCAATCCTTCTCTTTACCTTCAAAACATATCAGATAACCACAGATCATTCATGCAAACCATTCACACTCATCACCTTAACTTCAGAACTTGTCAACTACTTTTCTTTCCCCCGAGGCAGTGAGTAGTCATGGAGCTGTCCGAGGTACACAAAACAAACTCCATTCAAGTAACCAACTCACAACCAAAAGCAAACGGCCCAAACAAACCCACAACAAGGGTAACCATGATGACAATTCAACGACATTCCACAGGCTATGGGTTGCTTGTACCTGTCAGGGACATCGCCACAACATGGACAAGAACAGTGACCCAAAGCATTCACTAGTGCACTGATACACATGGAGCACTCTTGCTCAGGCTTTTATGACAAAGGAGTTGGTTTGCCATTACACCCTTGACTAAATTCCAAGTCAGTGAAAAAAAATCACATTTCCTGTTCAGTAAGTTGCTACATGAATACCATCAACAAGTGATGCTTTTATACTTCTCAGTGTTCATCTCAAGGTTTTATTTTTATTAAACATGTTGCTTTCGCAAAATGATTCAACTTTTGAAAAGTGACAAAACCAGCTTTATAACACACAAAAGAAAACAGCCTACATCACCCACAGTCTATATGGACTTTTGATTATCACCATTGACGCCTGATGGGTTTTTGTCCTTTTTCATTATACTTTTATACTCTTTTTATATCCTTTATACTCTTCCCCATTCCTGTACTTTTTTACTCTCTGTATCTTAACCCTACATGTTTATAACCCTTGTACCCTTGCCTTGCTCAGAATTCTTTGGAGAAGATGAAACAATCTCCACAATCTCAAGAGCATGAGGCACCAACCTTGAAAGAGCCCCATCACTGGGACATGTTTCTGTAAACTAAGTTGTAACTGTTTTGGGGGGAGGTAATTTTAATAAGGGGGCAATTACTTCAGTTGTTAGACTTCTCATTGGAGAATTTTAGATAGGTATGCTAATCTAGGGGGTCCATAAAATTGTATACGGGGGATATCGCGGGGCTTTTTGGTCATCGGTGTGCATCTGGGATCCTATTAAACTAAGGTAATACCCTTTTCCTATACTGCGTGTCTGCGGCTCAAATTTTAAACCAGCGATTTCAGTCATCACCATCACCCAAGCAGCACAGTGAAAACATTTCCTCCAGAAAAGTACCAAGACTGCTGCCAGCAGCAAGTCAAAGAATTGGTTATTTCCCTCTACTCCCCTTCTCAGAGAGATACTTCCCCCCTCAGGGAGACGTCTCTGGAATACTTTGTATGGGTTTCCCCACTTAAAGAAAAACAGAGGTATTTTGAAATAAGTACAGCAGAAAATCATCAAGATGATTAGAGGGCTGAAACATAATAATACAGACAGAAAAGATGAAAGAGATGTCAGTCTTGAGATGGGTAATAAAAGACAAGGGAACACTTACTGTTGTCTCAAATGACCCAACAAAAGGCTGGAAATAAGAGGGAACCAGAATTCTTGGAGGCGCACAACAAGCATGAGGAAACAGGCCCACATTTCATGTCTCTGAAATGTCTCCTCAACAAAGGCTTCCTACAGTCTGAAGCTAGGCCCTCTTTTACTCTTTTATTCTTGCAGTAGTATTTCTTTCACACCTCCATAACATCTTCAGTTTCTCAACTGTTTCAATGCCCCTTTAGAATCATCATCATTTATAACTCGTATACAAACATCTGCTGAATCTTCAAACCTATTCTATACTGCTCTGTATTCCTTTTTCTAGCAAAAATTCTTCAGTGGATTATTTACATGAACATAAGACTTCCTTTTCTAGATCAACACTGATATACTTCTGGCATAATAGCTGGCAAAATACTCCAACTGAATATTTAAGTACCTCAATCTGATTTTACTTAATCAGAATAAAAATCGCCTAAAAGCATCACTGAACATTCTGATCTCTGTTTCCTCAACTAGATATCTCTTCTTATGCAATGATTTTAATGAAAAGAGTGCATAAGCAGACCCTTCAACAGAGTGGAAACCAGCTCACTATTTGCATGCCATCATTTGTCTACAGAATCATTTTTAATTTCTCATCTTTCTGGTTTTAGAGACAAAGCTTTAGAAATAGTCAAGGACTTATCAATTTGAATGTAGTGAATAGGTCGCTGATTCTACTTTAGAGAGCCTGGTGTTAAATCTCCTCAAGACTATGAAGAAAGCTGTACGTCTCCAATTTCTTTGGTAAGTTTTATAATCAGTAAGTTATGTATAAGCTACAAAGAAGTACCCCTTCTCTCCATGATCATGAGAACAAAAGCAGGTGCTTTGCTGTCCTTTATAGTCGAATTCATGCTGTCAACAAGAGACCCAGAGATCTGGTCCTGCTTACTAACATGCTTAAGCATTCATGGAAAGTTCTGTAAACCACTCACTTGAACAAAGATGAAATTTAGTTCCATGTTGCCCTTCAAACACCTACTTGCTGTTCTAAATAAAATCTTTAGTGCCTCCACTTCCATTAAAAAATTAAGATGATGGCACACTTATTTCACCCATGTGTTGAGAGAGATTTCAAAACTTAGAAATAAAAAAGATTAAGCAGTAAGCCTCACCTGTAAAAAAGAACTAAATTTGTCCCTGCAGACCACTGTCTTTAAATTGCTACACACACACACATTTGGTATAAAAGTATGCTTCACTGACTTTCCAACTGTAGATCCAGTAACTCTCTTCTATTAGGTTTTGTCAAAACAATGTATTCAGTCCATTCAGTTAAATATTGAGGGATGTTAATCTTGTTAACTCTAATGTTCTTGCTGTCTGTGGAGACTCACAATCCTCTTCTGAGCCATTAACATGTTTGGCCTGAACATCATCTTGTCTCCCAAATTTTACTGTTTAATTACACATAGGAAACTATTCCCTCCAGTGGCTTTTAAAACTTCCAACCTATTAATTCATGGAACATTCTTGGGAATTCTTCTAACATTATAAAGGCACTATAATTAGCTTCTAGACTTATTTTAATAGATTCAAGCAAACATGTCTATGGTCTGTGAGGTTTTCTTGCCTTTTTATCTTTGTACAACATTCTTAATATTATTAAGTATCAGCAGTAATAAACTATAATACTTAAATCAGTAGAAACACTGCTCATGCTTTGACAAAAGTGCAATAAAGTTCTTCATTATGGTAAAAAAAAAATTGGATAATACACACCAAAGCATACTCAAAAAAAATAGGAGAAATTTGAGAACGCCATGCCACTTTATTATTAAAAATGTCAAACTAAATTTAAAAAAAAAAAAATAAAAATACAATAACCCCTGTTTAATTTGCAAAGAAATTAACCATTACAGCCCTTTGGCTGTTCCAAAGTACTACATGTCTGACACCAAAAAATAAGGGGGAGAAAAAATGTGTCAAGAAGTAACAGGCATTTTATATATGGGACAGAATAACCTAAACTACTACAAAGATGACTTATTTCCAAGGAAGGGGGAAAAGTTTTAAAGCCAGGAATACTTTAAAATATTTTGTTCCTTCAGTGCTTGAAAAGCTGAAGAAGCTAAGCAAATATCAAAGGAGGTCTATGTTCCTACAGGTTTATCAGGGGAAAAAAAAAAAATCACTGGAAGGCTATCATCTTCATGGATCAAATACACATCAACTATCACATCCATTCTGAAGGCAAACACATGGCCTTCTGGACTCAAGAATAGATTTCAGTAATTTATGAAGGTACTCTGATAAAATTTTATAAATTTTTTTTTTAACATAATGAATAGAAGTCCGATTTATCCAGAAGCATTTCTTGGGGTTTTTTCAGGGAGGTTTGTCTACGGGTCACACAATTTTTGTCACGCTTAAGTAAAATAGTTCAATATTACTGCTTTAAGCAGTCTAGGATTTTCAGACTTTTTCTTCATACATGCTACTTAGAAACAAGAACATTACTGTTATATTCTGAGGGGTTTTTTTCATATATTTATTTAAGTCCCAAGAATTTTAAATCTCCGAAAGCTGAAAAACCCATCAACTACTTACCCCTTTTTTGACAGCAAAACGTAAGTTCCAATTTGCAAAGCATGTCAGCATTCTCATATTTGTCCTCTTCTGCCTTAACCCAAAAACAGGATTCTGTCATCTCCTGAGGCCTGATCTACAAGCAAGAGACAAAACAGAGTTTTATTAATTATTTTGATACCATACAGAAACTGTGCTCTGTAGATTCTAAAGGACATTTAATATTTAAGAGCTCTGTAAAACAGAACAACATTTAGTATATAACTCATCTTTAGAGTTGTTAATGTATTTCTCATTGTAAGGGTTATTATTTTCAATAAGTGGTTTTGGACAAACTGATTCTAGCAATGCAGACAACACACTCTCTTATCCAGGATCTAAACAGAGCAAGTTAGCTTTGGTCTAGATTTAAAACTTGGGCAAACTTCAAATAATCTCTGAACACAGCTGGTTTAACTAGATACTAAGTACCTTACTTTTCAGAATTTATTTACTTCATTAATTGTGAAAATCTCTTTACTGACTTATTTAGGTCTAAATAGTTATAGTTTTCAAACTCAGTAGACTGGTATTACTTGAACTTGTCACAATGGAGAAGGGAAAAAAAACCAAA
Organism: Grantiella picta; assembly: GCA_013397955.1. Lineage (NCBI taxonomy): Eukaryota > Metazoa > Chordata > Aves > Passeriformes > Meliphagidae > Grantiella > Grantiella picta. The sequence continues at coordinate 262,227 of VZRM01006406.1, read as the reverse complement.
AAACCAAAACCAACCAAACCACAAATTGAGTCTTTATTTTGTCAGCCATTAAATTTATGTAAATACATCTATACTAGGGACAAATGGAGAGATCTGCACTGCTTCTTTCCAGTCCAGGCTAGATAGATGCAAGGCACTTGTTTGGAAATTGTATAGCTATCAGCAGAGTGCAGTGATTGATCCAATATAAAGAGTCTGCTAAAAAACAAGGCATAATAGGACCCGGGAAGCATAGGAAGCATGCTGCTATCAAGGCTGTTTTATTCTAGACCAGAACTGACTTTTCCAGGCATCTCATAAAGTCAACAGATACTTGTCCAGATGATTCATGAGTCAATGAAACATACTTTTCAGAAAACAGTGAAAAACTAAAGACAGAAAGCATTCATCTCTTACATAATTTTAATTAATTTATCAATTGGTTAGCTAGTCTTACTCCTGACAAGCTATTTACCCTAAGTTCAATGTCAGATTTTACATCAAGTATTCATCATTAATCAACACTACCTTAGACCAGTTGAGTCTTTTCATGGTAACTTCAGGTTTGAATTCTTTTTTAGGCTTCATTCCAAACGGCAAAGCACATGAAGGCGGGGACCACTGCATTCCAGGCAGGCCTGGTGGAGGTGGTGGTGGAGGAGCATCACCAAAACACAGAGGAGCTCCCAAGCTACTCAGAGGTGGTGGAGGAGGAGGGGGAGGCGGCGGTGGTGGAATTGCTCCATTAGAAGGCAGTGGTGGAGGAGGAGGGGGCGGAAATTTATGTGGTCCTGCACCTTCCAGTGGAACAACAGATGCATCTCCACGAGTTGATGGCAGAAAACCAGGTAGCACAGAGCCATACTGATAAGGAAAATATTCTTACTCAGTTTCACAGTTTTATCAACAAAATGCCAGAACAATCATAGTTCATATATTAAATCCAGAAAGCCAGTTGAAAGTCAATGCCATTTTTCTTGTATAAAACAGCCAAATAAGAATGATAAACAAACCCAACATGCTTTTGCTTTCATGATCAGAAGTGTCAGTATTTGAAGAGGACATTCAGACCTGGGGGATGCACACCAAAAATGACAAACTGAAATGGTGTTTGCGCTTGTCATATTTCACTGACCTATCAGACCAAGAAGTGTCTGATAGCTGTCTTAATGAGATCTAGATTACCATGGTTTAGCTCAAATAAAAAAAAAGTAACATCCGAGTCTCTGTTGTTCTTACCCTACAGATTACAGAGAAACATTCCAAGTACATAATAGCAGAATCTGAAGAGATAAATAATTCTGTTGAAAAACAGATATCTTCCAATACAGGAGCATTCTATTCTACAGAACTGAAAACATGAAGCAATAATGAAAAAACATCCTTCCAAAAAATAAAGCTTCCTTACACACCAGCTTCTTATTCCATATAGAAATGACATCTATAATGTATCAAAATAGGATTAGGACATTAGCAAGTCTAAAAAAATTATTTGTACTATGTGAAGAACTTCTATCATAGGCCTGCAAAAATAAATAAGGAAGTATCTGACAAAAACAACAAAAGAATAAATAAGAAATATTTATCTACTGGTGATAGCACTAATTACCTTTTCAACTAACAATGAGCTTAAACAGTCCCTTTTCTTTTTAGAAAATGAAGGGAAATACAATAAGCAAAATATTTAAAATTTCTAAAAGGAAACAGCTGAGTACCAATAAATATAAATAAATGCATGCACAACAGCATAATAATGTTTTCAATTTGTGAACATAAGCATTGTTTACACTGACAAGCAGACACTGAATAATTAGGCTCTGGAAATGAAAGAAATACATCAACACACACCAAATGCAAGAAGAGAGTAAAGGAATGAGACCAGGGGAAAAATAACCATTAGAGGTAGAAGTCGACATGCTAAGTAGCAACTGGTGCCATAGAGAAGCCAAAGTTTCCTCTTCAGACAGATTTAAATGTATTAAGTTGCAGTAATCAATTACCTGACATTTACAATACTTTTTATGTATCCCATTAACAACAGCGGGATAATTAATGGTATGAAAATTAGTAAGGATAATCATAGGTTATGTTCTCTGTCTGCATGTAAAAAAAAGTTATATTTAATGCAGTGAATAACAGAAAAAGTAAAACAGGGAGAAAACCAATTTCACTTACAAAAATTATTTAAGTATGTTTTCAAGATACATACAGAAAAAAAAGTTTCTTAATGAATGATATGCCACTCTTACTCTATTTGGTCTTCTAGAATGCAACAATTTCTGTAATTGCTTTTGTTAAATGTTTGACTCTGACATTAACAGTTAATTTTGACCAGAAACATAAATTAGAATGACATTTCTAAATAGACCAAAGCAGAGTTAAATTAATTTTCCTCACTAAGAAAATTAAAGCCAATAAATATTTTAAAAACCCTCAGAAGTATTAAAATAAAACCCTATAAGGATGTCTTTCTGACGCTGTCTTTCTTTAGCCATTTTTAGACTGTGCTTCTTATTCCAGGAAGTAAGACGCAAAAAAAAAATCACCTGGTCACACAGTCTTCTTACACAGATTCAAGAGCCGAAGCAGTTACAAGTTAACTCAAGTATTACTCTCAAAAAATCTGCACTATTCCTCTCTATCACACTTTAAAATATCTATTTATGCTTGAAAATTGAAAAATTATCAGGAAATGTTCTTATCCAGCCACAGGTTATTTCTGTCACTGCTGGATATCCATGGTAAGGCCTCAGTATAGCAAACAGCATAATGAGCAATTTCCTGTGGAGGGATAAAGATCACAATGATGAATGCTAATCTAAAAGCATAAGACTTATTACCCTATGTGGTTAATTACTTTGGAAATGTATGACTCTGAAAGCAAAACCCAAATGAAACCTCAGAAACTAGTTTAATTACAGAGCTCAGGCATAAAAGGATCATCTGGGAACTCACAGCTAATGAATGTCACATTATAATTATTTGTATAAAACAGAAATAAAGGAGACTAACATTCAATAGTAATGGATAACGACGATTCTTTGAAAAAACCCTCAACTGCACTATCAGAATCCAAAGAAGATGCAAAAGGAAGTCCCTTTTTGAAAACATTATTTCATACATTATTTCTCTTTTACCTGTGATTTAAAAGCTTGTAATTCTGTTTCAAGTTCATTGATTCTCTCCTCTTTTTTTTGCAGTAGGGCCTGGGTCTCCTGATGAATTACAAAATCTTTTTCAAACTAAGAAAAAAAAGAAAAAAAAAAAAAGAAAATTGCTGGTACCAGTCAGTTCTGCATCATTTCTTGAAATTCCAACTTTTCCTTTTGTGCTTGTTAAAACTCATGTAATAACAATATTAAGAACATATAAGTGCTATTCTAACTTCTATGTGTCTGCTAAATGGATGAACCATCTGTATCACCCCTACAGGTCTTTACTACATGAAATAGCATAAAGTATTAGTGTATTTTAAGTTAACATTACACAGTGTATCTTAAAAGCCGTGGATGTACAGTAATATAGTCAGTAAATAAAAAAGAGTCAATTTTTATTCTCTCACTGTTCATCTTGTTACAGAAACTGATAACTGTTGGAATAAAGTATTCAGTTGTTTTTTGGCAGAGCTGTACGTGAAAACTTTAATAGTAGAAAGACTCTCAGTTAAGGTTAGCTACTTTGTATCACTTTGCTTTCTAGTACACAAGGAACATCCAAATTCCCACTTCAACACAAAACTACCAGTAATTTGAAGTCAAAAATTATGCTACGTTCAGTTACACTATTCATTTATCCATTAAGTAATGCCACGTCCATCTAATGATCACATTATGTAAAAATTACTTACTTTTCTGGAAAGTTCAGAAGCCCTCTCTTCACATTCTTCTAATCTTGCTTTATCTACACAAACATCTTGAAAAAAAATCAACAAGCACACTTACACATATGTGGGGAACACAAGATCTTTAATTCCATATACCATTTCATACAAGAAAGTATGATGCTGTAATCTTCTCCAAACATAGTACTTACCTAGTAAGTGGCTGAAATTTATATCTAATCTCTTACGATACGTGAAATCTGGGTCTGTTCCACTTCGATGTAACACTATCTGTGACACACACTCTTCAATTAATTTGAAATACTGTGAACTAAAGACAAAGATGAGCTATTTTACAGCATATTTATTTATCAATCTATACATAAAATCTTGTCTACAAACTAAGTAAGGTCACAAGCTTCAGGCTGATTTGTTTCCATAGAAAAGTAGGTGCAAACCCCAGAAGTCTCAAAGGAAAATTGTGTCTGGCAGTTTATTACATAAAAATGGTTTACAAAAAGCCTGAAAAAACAGTGGACCTAAAGATAAATAATTCTTGTATTATAAAATCTACATCTCACCCCCTATGGAAACACAGGAAGGAAAGACCACCTCCCGCTTCCTCTCAGTAAAAAGAAGGTTCTTCCTTCAGCTTGATTCCACTAGTTTTGTGAGTTTTGTAAGCACAAGTGCATTGCAGCCCTGCTTCAGTACGAGGAATGAAAAACACCTTGTTCAAAAATGCCAGGGGGTATGACAGCTGGGTCACTTGCCCAGAACATGCAAGCTGTGAATTCAAACCCTTTCAGATGGAAGAGGTGAGCACAGATGTACCCATGGCAGGCAAGCACCCCTAACCTTTAAATGTACATCTGTGCTAGACCTTGCCCAATATGCAAGGTTATGCAGAACACTGTGCAGAAAACAGATGGCCCCTGTTCAGTTCAGACCTCATTCCTCCAGAGTTTCTTCAAAGACAACACAAGCAGATTTTTGGAAGGAAAGTATTTGTCAGCTTCAAACACTTAAAATTTTGTTAACTGTTTCCCTGTAATTTATATGATGAATTTTCCAAGAGACACAAACATGTCTACACTGACCTGTAATGTATACTGAAAATACTCAATTCCAACCCAAAAGTTACTCTAAATTAAGCATACATTCAGATTTCTGAAAAAAGTGCACTTCTTTGCATACTTGGTTTTGTCCTTTGACTCAAATACACCACAAAATTATAATGCTACTACCATGATTTATAAATGATTCAGACATCTTTCCTGATCACTTATACTTGCCATCAATAAGGCTCAGCTCTTAACAAAAACAGTTTTCTACATTTAAAAAATAAAATTATATACTAAGAAGAAGAGACAAAAACATATAGATGGCATTATTGATTTGAAATTGATATTTTTAAACATGAGCTCACAAATTGCAATCTACACAGAAATACTAAAACCTACCATTAAATTTATGGAAGAAATATTCTATTAATGACTGAATAATAAAATAAAATCCATAATTAACATTTAACACAGCATTAAACATACCGGATAAAAGGATCATTTCTTATCAGTACAAGATGTTGGAGAATAGAAAGAAAATATGCTTCAGCACTGGTGTCCTTAACTGTATTCCACAGCATGTTGTAAACATCATTTACTTCAGTAAAAGTGTTAAGGAAAATAATAACAAAGAACAAAATATTTCAAATGTTGACTGATAACTTCTTTAAACAGAAATTATAGCAGAAAATATCCATTATATGCTTTATTTTGGTCACGTTTGTCTTGCTGATATCATGGAATAATTCGTGCTGGAATAGACCTCTAAGATCATCAAGTCTAACTATTAGCCAAGCACTGCCAAGTCCACCTTTCAGCCATGCCAGTACATGCCACATGTACACCTCTTTTAAATATCTTGAGACATGGGAACTCCATCACTTCCCTGGACAGCCTATTCCAGGGCTTGACAACTCTTTCTCTAAGTAATTTTTCCTATTATCCAATCTAAATCTCACATGGCGCACCTTGAGGCCCTTTCCTCTCAATTCAGTTGCATACTTTCTACTTGGGAGAAGTGACTGACCCCTACCTCACTATAACCTGCTTTCAGGTAGTCACTGAGAGCAACGAGGCCATCCTGAGCACCCTTTCCCAGAATAAATAACCCCAATTTCCTCAGCTGCTCCTCATAGAACTTGTGCTCCAGACCCTTCACCAGCTGTATTGTCCTTCTCTGGACATGTTCCAGCACCTCCATGCCGTTCTTGTGGGTGAAGGGCCCACTGAGCACAGAATTCAAGATGCAGCCTCACCAGTGTACAGTACAGGGCAATGATTGGTGCCCTGCTCCTGCTGGCCACATTATTGCTGATACAAGTAAAGACCATACTGGCCTTCAAAAGGATATTCTAGTTCAGATCTAATATCTTCTAAACGATGAGAGAATTCAATCATGTCTTCTTCTTTATGCTCATTGAACACTTTCAGCTGAATATCTAGTGCTTCATTCTTTATACATTGTAGTTGCTGCAACGAAGAAACAGGAGAAAGGCTTGCAAAATTACCGTTTCCATATGTAAATAAACCTTATCTTTTTAAGAAATTCCGTACGTCTATGTTATTTAGGTTTAAAATTACAAGAACACATGAGTTAAATTAAATATTCAAAAGGTAAACATGACTCCAGGCTGGCTTAAAAGTTTTGCACAACAGTCTGCCACAAGTTCTTAAACAAAGTCATAAAATGCTGAGGAATCAGAATAAAGTTCAGAGAGCTCATTTCACCTTTTCACTTTTTTAAGTCTGATTCTCATATCTCTTTCTCAAACTTAATAAAATGCCTTTGAGAATAATTTATAAGAACTTGCTCTCCCATTCCCCCTCTCAAGCTCAAATAATTAAAAAATTTAAATAGCCATGCAAAGAGAGGTGACAAGATGCTTACTGGCAGGATCTCTTTCAATCCACTGCGCATAAATTCATTTCTGATGTGAAGCCTAAAATCCAAGTCATCAGGAGATGTAACGAGAGCATTGATGAGCTGCATGCAAGCTACCTATAATAGAGTAAATAATAAACTATTTTATTTATTAGATTTCAATACACATCCCAATCAAAAAGATACAACAAACTAATAATTAGACATTATATAATTTCTAATTATCAAACTAATTATCTTATAACTTAACTACTTAAATTCCTGATCAGCCACATGAGCTATAAATATGAAACTCTAGTTCACAAATTTCCATAAAAGTTAAGTATTTTCTCACCCCACTGAATTTTGTCATTTTATACAAATATCAAATTCCTTTAGCCAATGAACTTTAGCAGATAAAGCACAATTATCAACATATATAAATCATTGCAAATACACATTTATCTATACACATATATAAAAATTAGTGACATAATACAGTCTGTGTACAGTGAAACATGTATTTTTTTCAAAAGTGCTGATTAAACTGAGCTTGAAGAACAGAATGGGTTTTTTCCGCTTCCTTTTGAAATAGTCACTTTTTAAATATACTGAGCATTATAGAACTCTTCATGGGAATCACTCCTTCAGCTCAAAAGAAAGCATCAGGCCAACTAGTGAGTAGGCCCTCTTCTGAAAAACCAAGAGATTCATCTTGAAAACCCATAGTCAGGAGCAGCAGGAATTCACTGTCCAGATTCCCAAGCCTTTAGAACAACGGTAACTTACTGTTTATCATTAATGAGGATGTAAACAGCCATTATTTCCCTTTTTTACCCTCTTTATTGTTTGCACGTCTTGTTTCAATGTACATGAAATATATTCTTCAAATAATTCCAGCAATTTAAGGGCTTTTTAAAAGCACCAGTCACTTAGAATTGTATTTGGACTTTACATACTATGTAAACGATTAAAGCAATCTGATACAAATATTTTGCTGTAAAACATTTTATAATCTAAAAAATTATAATCTATTATGTAATAGGCTAAAGGTGATACTGGAAAGACGCTATCCCAGTCATCTTCGAAGTACGCAAAATTCCAAGTACTGAAATTACATCTGGTCACATGAACAACTAGACGTACAAGCTACTTGGATAGACTGTGAGAAACAATAGCACTCATTTGGTTTCCAGAAAGAACATGCTAAGACAAATGATATCACAGACCACAATCATTATCCTACCTTTATCCTACTGCAAGAATGTAAGCATGAAAATAACTTTATATATTATTTCAGCTGAACTGTTATGGAGGTGCATGACAATTAACATAATTTAGGCCTGCTTGACAGTAGTGTTAGTCTACGTAGATGAACTCAATAGCTAACACTCTAGAAGAGAACAGCTTAGTTATAAGAAGAGAGATGTAACAAATGTAAACAATCTCTTAATGTGAGACCTGTGGACCTGCTGAGAAAATCAAGTCAAACAGACTGTGAGCTCCAGCAGGCTGTTGGGCACCAAGCATTAGAATGATCCAATTAAGCATGACACATTCTCCACCCAATCCTATAAATGATGGTATTTGGAGTCACTTGAAAAGAGAAACCTCGATGGCCCCACAACTTTGCACTAGGAGCTGGGATCATCTTTTCAACTTCTGGAGATGTCTGAAAGGACAAGAATGTTCAAGGGAGGATGCCATGGTTGGAACCACTGTATGAACCCACCTAATACCTCTTCTAGGTAAAAGCTGCCACAACAGCATCTCTTCTTACATTATTCTGTCATACAACATACCTTGCATCAACAATAACTTTAAAACAGTAATGGAAGGCACAAGCTTTACTCCTTCCGCTTCCATGAAGGAAGAGCTGAAATTAATTTCTGTTCCCTTAGAAATTTTATGGAATTCAGTACATGCAAATATCTAGATTTGCACAATAATAAAAAGCTATTGGTTTTACTTTATTGACATAAATAAGGAAAAGCACATTAAATTAAATTCATAAGATCATAGAATGTCCTGAGTGGGAAGGGATTCAAAAGGATCATCAGCCCTGCACAGAGAAGTCCCAAGAATCACACCTTGTTCCTGAGGGCATTGTGCAAATGCTCCTTGAAATCAGACAGGCTTGGTGTTGTGATCACTTCCCTGGGGAGCTGCTCCAGTGCCCAACCACCCTCTGGGTGAAAAGGTGATACCCAATCCTAATATCTAACTTAAAATCCCCTGACACTGCTAGAGGCCATTCCCTCAGGTCCTGTCACTGTCACCAGAGAGAAGAATTTGGTGTCTGCCCCTCCTCCTCCCCTTCCAAGGAAGCTGTAACTGCAATGAGGTCTCCCTTCAGCCTCCTTTTCTCCATGCTAAACAGACCAAGTGACCTCAGCTGCTTCTCATACAGCTTCCTCTCAAGGCCCTTCACCATCCTCGTTGCCCTCCTCTGGACACACTCCAACAGTCTGATGTCGTTCTTATATTTTGGCACCCACAACTGCATACAGGACTCAAATTGATTACTTAAATCAATTGCAAAAGTGTTAAGATAGGCTTCTGTAACTTACTCCAGTCTTAGACAATAATCAAGTTACAACATCTAAACAAAATAAAACAACACAAGTGGAGGGAAGGAATCAAAACTAACTGATCAAACCTGAAAATGTATTAACAGAGACAAAAAGCATGAGAGAAGAACTTTGAGGGACAATTTGCAAAAAGCAACTACGATTAACAAAGCTAATTCCTCAAAGATAACAAAAACAGGAAGATAACAACAGAATCTTTGGGTCAGTAAAAGACCATGATGGAAAGGAGTGCCCAAAGAAAACAAAGCAACACAAACAACACCACTTTGTCAAAGTGTTCTACTGCTGTGTGAAAGGGAGATTGCAAAGTAGAACAAAGACAAACTGGTTCAAGAGTGACATAAGAACTCAGAGAACCAAGTCTACATGAAAAGTAACAAAAGAGCATTCATTCTTCAAACATTCAACTTTTTTTAAAAAATTGAGGACAAAATAACTTCACTTGCTATTACTTCGAAGTTTGTACTGAAATATATGTTGACACTGAAGAAAACAAAGATGGCAGAAAGTATATTGACATTTTAAAGAATATTTTCAGGAAGATCTGGACAACTACAGATTGGCAAGCTTGACTTTTTCTAAAGTACAAATATATTTTTTATATTTGAGAACAAAATTAATGAGTAATATAAAAAATGTAACATGAATAAATGGACAGTATAAATAAATGGCTTTGTAAAGCAAAGTTCTATTTCATGAAACAATGAAAGGTGTTTGAAAGGCCCAAGGAGCAGGTAAGAATGCTCTGGCCTACGTCTGGATTTCAAAAATTTAAACAAGTTTGCAAAATGTCAAAACAATTTCAAAAATGTAGAAAACAGCATGCTAAGCGGCCAAAATCAATAATTCTACCAATATTAAATTACATATTACAATAATACAAATTACATATTACAAATATTACATTTGATGTTTAAAAGTTTGTTTTTAAAAAAGCTTTAAAGGCTCAAAAATTATGTGGTTGTAATAAAGTCTGGTAAAGTAATGTTTCCCCTACCATTTTCCCCCCTGCCTCACTGTAAGTCTGCCTTTGTACTTTTTGTTAACAAAGTGTTTAACAGACATGGAAAGGCAATGAAAGCCTGTGCTTGTCCTTTCTCCATATTCTTTACAGTGAGAACAATTAGATCATCACTTGATGAGTAAAAATAAATAACCTCACATATCAAAGAGGAACACACCTATGGTGTGTTTTCTTTCAGAAAGGTATTGGCATTACATTAGTAGCACTTAATTTTAAAAAAACTCAGTTAAATAGGAAAATAGCTAACAATATGATAACAATGACTGTTTTGCCTCAAATAAAGTATGTTTCCTTGAGAAAGATATTTCAGAATAGGGGCTTCTTTTAAGTTATAAATAAGAAAGAACCCTTGGTTATTCTTCTCTTCTTATAAGCTGCTAAAATGATAAAAATTAGAGCCTTTAACTGTCACAGTGGATTCGTCATCTTTGTAGCGCCTGTCTGAACAATTCTTATGATACTTCTCTCTGAAATTTGTTACTTCCCTCATTTTATACAATTTGCTTCTGTATGTATGTCTACAGTATTTAAGAAACTTAAGAGAAAATGGGACTTTGTTAACTTATCAATTTTCTTTAAATTCAAACAAAACCTCTGTATTACTCTTGAAGCCTGTTTCTGTGCAAGTACTTTTTCCTAAGACTTATTCTAATATATATGTTACTGCCAAAGCATCACTCTACACTAGGTAACAAAGAAGGGTGCTAACTCCAGAAAAGGAAACTATAACTACCAAAAAATAAATACAAATAATATAATTCTCTTACAACCAATCACCGACACAATAACAAAAATTTTGAAACCATCTAAGGTGCCCAGACCACTTTTCAAAAGTAGACTGAATAAAACCTTCCAGGAACTGTCAATAGCACCCAACAGAGAAGTTCTGCTGCACAGCCACATACTTGCGGACACAGAGAAAGTTCCTTACATTGAATATTTGTCTGTAGTCCCAGTCTTGTTCAGGACATGTGGCCTTGTAGCCCACTTATATTTGCTAGGAACAAGCTTGGGTTTGGTGCAAAGGTAACACCACATGCTTCCAGACCTCTCAGGCTTTGAGATTTGGCTTACCTATCTGGAGCTCACTTGTGGCTTATTTAGTTACAACAGGATTTGCCTAGTAACAGAATCACTATGACCCCACTAGTTGTACATTTTTCTTAGCCTTTTATGTCTCTGGTGTTAAGTTTACCACTAAATACATTTCTAGTAACCAGTGGATAGAATATGACCATAAATCAAATGCAGCATAGAAAAGAATAGGGATGGGATGGGAGTAGAGACGTGTTAGCACTACTGAAAGCAATTTTTTTAGATCCCAAAGACTTCACTTAGACTACAATTTGAATACCAGGTGCATTCTTTAGCCCCACAAACCGCACGTTACAATGTCACAACAGAAGAATTTGGATGCAACAAGTGGTAGAAAATGCAGGTAACCAAACCAGTAAAATTTAGTGCAATAAAACTTTACAGAATACATTGTCTTACAATTTAGGTTTGGGCTTTATTCTTAAAGTTTTTTCTATTTGTTTTGGTATGGGTCCACTTTATGACTATTTGTCTTCCCCTTCAGCAGCCAAGATGAAAATTTTTACTTCCCCTAATTCTGACCTTATTTACTTGAAACAAGTTATAGCATCTCTGATTCATCTCTCTGGAGTACAAAATCTTTCATTCAATTGTATTTTCTGTATTCAATTAGTTCTGCCATTCAAAACCACTAATTCAGTGCACTGACAGCTGCCACCAACACCTGTTGTGCTAACATCAGTGAGGTATTTCAATGATTGTAGACTTCACTGGACAACACTACCATACAGTCAGTACTGAAGTACTTTACTACAAGGTTATATTTAGATTTCAAACTCCATGTTGTTTGATTATGTATAATTTGGAACCTTTGTCATTATCAGCAGTTTAAAACACAGTATGTTTTCCTGCAAAACTATGTGAATGGACCGTTAAGCAAGGAAACAGCATTTATCACAGATGATTTAAACTATCAGTGAAGAGTCAGAGACTGAGAAAGTACTACTATGAAAATCCTGATCAAGTGCAAACTTTTATCTTTGAGATAAGAAGGCAATTTCAATGAAAGGATGTCTACAGAAGCAATTGTTTCAAAAAATATATTTTCTTTTAATTTGCCAAATCGACCTAGTGCATGTGCAAATGTTCTATTCAAATCCAACAGAACCGTGATACAACAATGAAAAGCAAGACATTCATCAAGAAGAAGTACTGCTAATCCAGTACTTCTAGTCAAATTTGGTCAAGTGGGAATTCAATTCCTGTTCATAACAAAAACACACTTTAGCCTTCCTGGAACAAACAACGATCCATTGGATAATATTAGCAAACTATTTATTTCTGTAGAAATACAAAGTAAGAGTGAAAGTTCCAAACAAAAGTCTACAAAAAGCAGAATGAGAAAAAGTTATACAAGAGGAAGGAAACACAAGTCTAAGCACGGCATTGCTTATACATTTAGCTTCGAGTAAATTATATCACAAAAACCTTTTTCAAAGTTTAAAAATTGTTAAAGGACTAATGATAAAGGCAACAGCAAGAACCTGATAGTAGATCACAAGTATTTAAATCATGCTCAAAGTGAAACTAATTAAATAACTAGCATTTAGCATATAATACTTTAATCACACAAAATCACAATAATCTGAAATTAGTTCATTCAGTCTTGACATTTAGGTAAGGTAAGTTTTGTCCTGATTGACCCTATTATATAGGCAGTTATGGAAAGGACCTCATTAGCACAGAGCAACCAAGAATCATCAAGTGATTCAGCAAACCAAAATGTCACGGCCATCTCACATCACTATATTATTAAATGATAAAGAAAGATTAAATGGTATTCCCTGACAACTGAAAATACTGGGAGGATAAGGCTACTGAGGAACACCTAAGATCTTTTACTTTGTCACAGATATGCTTCTCCTAAGACATGCATGAACCTGCGTGTTTCCACAGGCACAGAGGTGTTCATTTTTCAGGAACTTTAACACGAAAGGAAAAATTGCACTTTTGCTTTACTATTGTACCTCTCCTCAGTCCTAACTGGAAAATTAGAAGGCGTTGACATCTGCAACTGGATCTACACAGAAAAATAGCACTCTTCCATTAGTTAAACCACCTGCTTGAGAAGCAGGTGAAAGTTGATTAGAGAGCACAAGCACTCATTTGATTCTGTTAGAAGAATGAGAACTAAGCAACAAACAAGTTGTTGCTATTTTCATCACTTTCTTACATCTCAAAATGGGTTGTGCCAGAAAAGCTGTATTGCCTGCCCCATGGCTTGAACAAGCAAAGTATTAGACTTCTTCAGTTGTCATCAAAAATGTACAAGGTACCAGATTGCCCTGTATGCGTTTTAGGCTTAAGATGTTAAACTATATTTACTTTAACAAAACCAGAAACTTGATATTACTCCTGGCTGTAGTTATATTCTCAGTAATCTTGTCTTGAACCAAAATCAATTAAGTATGCTTTCCATAATTTTGTATTTTGTGAAAGATAGAGGGAGAATATCTTTTGCTTTCAACAAATGCAAAAAATAGATACACAGAGCTCTTACTAAAAATACAAAAATCACCCTTCTGAGGCCTTTTATGTATTCAGTCTTCTAGTAACAGAAATGTTAAGTCAATTCAAAATTGAAAAGGTCAGTTGTTAGTGTCAAATTGAACTGCCACAAAGCAAGCATACATACATCAAGCAGACAATCAAGGCAAGTATGCCAAGTAACTGACAACTGTAAACTTCTGTCTCATTAAAACACTGTCAAATTAACCACCAGGTCAATGTCATTGTTAGAAAAGTTTACAGCTGATTCACATGAGGAACCTTGATTTTTCTGGTCTTAAAAAAAGAAATCTAACAACCATTTATGAAGGCTGAAAAAGTAAATATCAAAAAGCCTTTCAGCAGAAGGAACATACCCTAATGAAAGTTTAACTCAAAAAGAAAAAAAAAAACAGAAAAGAACTTTTAATGAGTTTCCACATCTACACAAGATACAGCAAATAAAAAAGCAAAACATTAGCTATTTGCAGGAACTTCAGGCTAACACTCTCAACAAAGCCAAATGAATATATTTAGCAAAAGTATTTCAGCAGATGTATTGCAACTGTGACATTTAGAGTAAATTCTCATTTTTAACAATGCTTCTATCTTCTATATCAGAGGATAACAAAATACCAAATGGAGGTATAGCCCAGCTGAGAGAAGGCATAACTAGTAGGAACAAACTTGTTAAATATCTGAAGAGTAGTCTTAGAAAAACAAAAGTTGCTACTTCATAGGAAACTCAGCTGAAATTTTCTGCACTGATCTGGTTATCTCATCAGTGGTATCTCACTAATAGAGCTGAGCACCCCTGAAAACAGTGGGTACTCATCATGGGTAAAACGAGAGGTACATAGGATTAATTTAATTTGACTGATGTTTCAAATAAAGTAATGGGTTGCTTTTAGGGGAGTTTCACACATTTTCAACTATAAAGAAAAGGAAGTTACAGATAGTAACTTTTTTATTAAATCTAGAGTAGGTTTTTTCTTTATTAAACCTACACAGATGCAAATACGCGCAAGCCCTGAAAATTCAGCATCTCATTTGAAAACCTAACACTCAAAACAACATCCTGCTAATTTCAAGCTGGTAGTCCTCAAACCCTTATATACTCACTCTACAGAGACTCTCTCCTAACTTAGATACAATATCCTGGAACTGGAAAATAATTTTCATTATCTAAAGCATTTCTCCCTACTAAATCAATGTATTTTTTAAATGTTTTGATATCCCAGGGAAAACTTGATATCTCAGAAAATTTTTGATATCCCAAGGAAAAACTGATACCTCTGAGATTTTCCAGTATTTCAGAAAATGTATGGATAGCCCACAGAAATTGCGGGTGCCCCATCCCTGGAAGTGTTCAAGATCAAGTTGGACCAGGCCTTCAGCAACCTGGTCTGGTCAAAGATGCCCCCTCATGGTTTTTTGGTTTGGAACCATATGGTCTTTAAAGGTCCTTCCAACCCACAGCGGTCTATGATTAGAAGACCGAAGGGAAAAGCAAGAAGGGACAATTTTTCACAGGAGCATTCCATTGCTACTGGCAAAATTTAACAACAAATATTCTCCACCTTCAAATATTCCTTTATAGTTAGTTTCTGTGAGACAGATGAAACAAACAGCAACCTTCATTGTCAGACATGAACTATTTAATATAAAAGCTGAGTAATGCAAACATTTCTTTCAAACTCTGGATTCATCTTTTACTATTTTTGTAATAGTCACAAAGAATTACAATTATGAACAGATTTCAATTCAACTAAATTACATGAATATCAATTAATTCACATCTACACTCTCAGACCAATAATTTTTAATGATCATTCAAATGCACTGTAATACTTTCTGTCTTCCTGCAGTAAACTCTACATCCAACCAAAGCAAATTGAAAATAAAGTGAAAGTTTTCTTTCCTCAGACTCTGAGTGCAATTTTTTGTTATCATAAAGTGAGCATGAGGGACAGACCTCCCAATGATTTAAAAATTAATTATAAAACGCAGTCACCTAAAAACTTGCTTTTCTACTATTATTCATCTTCACTTTCAACAAATATTGCTAGAAGTGAGATAATCTTTTTGCATCCAAACACATTATTTATCCTTTCTTTTAAATTTGTACCGTCTTTAACTTGCAAAGGTAAGATCTCAATGAATAGAAATCAACAACTAACTTGCAACACCCCTGTGTTTCTCAGGACTGAATCTTCCCATGACACATTGTAGAAGGCAAAATTATAAACAACATTCCAAAATTTGACCCTTATTTGAAACAGTATCCCTAGTCCTCTTTATTGCAATCACTTGTTCAGTCCAGAAAAATACACTATTTTATTTTTACTTGTTGCAGTGGTTTGAAGGACAAAAAACACCCAAAAAAACCCCAAAAACCTTACTTGCAGCTGAACTGAGTTATCCTGAAGACCTTCTACAATAGGAGAGAATCTATCAACATTCCTTTCTTCTGCTGCTGTTGTTATAGCTTCCAAAATTTTTTCAAGGCTGTAGGAAAAGAGAATCATTTCACTCAGGAGAGATATTTAAACTTGCTCATTTGCTATCTGAAAAGCCATGTTGCCAAATTATTCACCTGCCTCAACTTCTTGTAAACAAATTTAGGAGGTTTAAGCAATACTTGTTTACATATTTCCTTCAGAGATTTTTGTAACCAAACAAAGACTGACTGGATTACAAGGGTTAAGAAAATTGTGCTAATAAACATTAAGCAAAAGAATTGCCACATAACTATTTCCATCTAAACAGTACTTCCACATGTCAAAAAGAAAACTCATTGATATACCACAACAAAAAAAAATCTCAAAGCTCTTCTGAAAATTTACAATATAATACAGACATTACTTTCAAAATGAAATTGAAAATTTTATCATTTCATTCAGGTATAACTATAATTTGGGATATTGTAAAATTACCTTACTATTTCTTGCTTAAATACAGTACTTACATGTTTTCCTCTCCAACAATGCACATTGCAGACAGGAGTTTAACTATATCTGTCATCATGTTTGTCTGCTTGGGATCAATTGCTTTGGTCAGCAACAAAAGGCTCCTCTCTTCTCCCAAAATTCTTTGCAATCCATACTAAACAACAGAAAAACATTTGTAAGGAAGGGAATACAAATGACTATCGATTATCTAGCAATGACAGCAATGCTTTCCTCAAGTAAGTATTTCACATGACATTTAAGACTGTGAAACACTTAATTAAAAAAATTCAATGAGAGAAATGTCCCAAGTATATCACTTACTCTGTCAGAAGGGCATATATCAGCATCAAAAATTTACATTATTGTCTTGGAATATTTCAGCAGAGAGGAAGTGGCAGACTTCTGGCAGACAAAGGAAGTTCGAATCACAACTGATCAACCCACCACTTCACCAAATTGCACAGACTTTTACCCATCATGTACCTTATCTAATTGAACTGTAGTAATTTAGATTTCCAGACTAAATAAAATCCCATACCTTATTATTCATGAAGGCTCTCAAACACTGTATAACCTTATGCTGACTCCTCTTCACAACTCTGTCCTGACTGAATAAATCAAAAATGTAGTGTAAATAAATGTTCTTTAAATATCAAGAAAAGCTAATAATTTTATATTAAATCCTTACTTTTTTGTTTCAACTAATCTTTCCAAAGCATCCAATAGCAGTCCCAGACCTTCTCGGCCAAAATTTTCAACCCAGCTAGAGAGAAAGAAAAAAGGCATTTAAAAAAATTTACATTTCAAAGACTAATCACAGTGAAAGAAAATTGTCACCATAAATAAAAGCAAATATAACTGGATGGTTTCAAACCCAAAATATCTCCAAGAGAACACTAAAAAAAAATTTAAAACTTCAGCTACTACCAAAGGAATCTCTTGGTGAGGGGTTAAACCCTTGGCCAGTTGTTTCTACATGAAAGAGTTGCTTCATGGTCTTATGTTCATGCATGTAAACATGATCAATGTTTAGTATTGCTAAAAACCCCCCAATATCAAATACAAATAACGGCACACTGACAGCAGTACCTAAAATTATAGGAATAGAAAATCAGATCAGATGCTTTTATACTTTTATCCTCTAAGAGTAAATATATTATGAAAATAGATCTTCTCTTTCTTGGATGGGTGTTTTATTCCGAAACACATTAGGCATATAACTGGCATCTGTTTTTGGCAGATCTGGACATACCTGTCCTAAAGATAATTAGACGAGATTAATTTCTTTGAACATTTTTTTATAAGCAGAATTATGAGCAGCCACTTTGTTGTACATCCAACAGCTGGGGATGATCAACTAGAATACTGATGCATTATTACTGGCCTTACCTCTGCTTCCACACAAGAACAAAAACTACTAACACCATCCAAAGAAAACACTCAGCTTTTTTTCATTCTGACAAAACACTAAGTTATCAGTTCCTCTATTCTCAATGTATTGAAAACATCCTCTTAAAGAAATTCAATCTGTTGCAACTATTATACAAAAGAAGAAATAGTTGTAGATAACTAGTTATCTGTAATACTATGTACAGCTAGATCACTTGAACAATTTTGATGAACTGTGCTGGCAACTGTGAGGTCAAAACACCTAACTATTTACCTTAAGATTAGTGACCAAGATTTTCCTTTTTGAGGCTTTCTTTTTATAATGACGGAAAATAAGGACTGCTTTTGCAGTAAGCCATAGATTTCAATACATGTTCCTAAGTACCAGTGATCAAACTACTCAGTATCACTTGATTCAGATTTTCTCTGTGAACTAAAAATACACTTTACAACAAAGACTAATTGAAAACAATGTTGTAGAACCACTTCTTGCATTAGAAACTCAAATGTCAACAAGATTTAAAAGTTAAGTAGAATAAAGTATAGTAATTGAAAAATCAGAAAAAAAACCCTAAATTATATACTGTCAAAAATATCACAGCCCACAATGTCAAGAACGTCAGGCTAAATTCAATATAAATTTAATTCTCATCCTGCTAAAAAAGCATACTTTTATCCTTTGTTATTATATATGCACAAAATAAAATCTCAACGTTTCATCCATTATTTCTCATTGTCCATATTACACAAAGTTGAAGTCTAAAATTCATGGATTTATAGCAGCTGGACCAGAGCTATTTATGTGTCAGAGCAAGTTCTTACTCAAAGATCTGACTACTGACAGGAAAAATCAAAGTCTCCAATATCTGCATCCAACAAACACCAATTGCTGCTACACATTAGAGATACGGTTTAAAAATGTTTACTCCACAAGTTTTTAGTTTGAAAAGCAGTGTGTTGCTGTTCCATTTTTGGCTTTTGTATATAAACCCTACCTAAGAACTTACAGTTTTTAATAAGGCTATTTTAAAATGCTCCCTTTAAGTGTAGTGAGGTCTATCTAAACATTACTTTTCCAGCACCACTCAATACACCAGAAGACTGTTTCAGAACGCATATATTCTATTGGTTGTAACCTTTCTTTTGATTTGTAGACTAAAACGTACTCATTCACAAGTAGTAGAGATTTTGTACATTAAATTGCTGTCTATTCAAATACCTCTTCTCTGGTGTTTTTTTAAGCCACAGCCATTCTATTTCTAATTCTGTTTCTATTCTATTAATTCTGTTTCAAATTCAGAAATATTCTTAGGCCACACATCCATTAACTAGCACCTCAGCAAGGTCACAGGCCATGGTTGTTTGGTTTTTTTGTGGAAGGTGAAGTTAACTTTTTTCTTGGTGTGTAGGAAAGAGCCAGCAAAGTGAATGACATACAAAAAGATGAAACTATCCACTCATATCAAGAACAGAGAGAAGAGTTTGCCCTAAACAGAAATTGTCACACATTTCATACTTTTTGTATTTCTCTTTCCAAGCGTAAACTAACAAGCAAAGTTTTCTTTGTAAAATCAACCGAGAAGTAAATAAATTTTTTTTTAAATCGCTGGAGTTGTGGGTTGTTGGGGTCTTTTTTTAAGAATGGGAGGCAATACTACATCTAAAAGTAGTTTCACATTCATGGAAGAAGTATTTCTTCTGTAAAACCCATTCATCAGAATAACGCAAGCTGCTGTAAAGCATGTTTCATCCCACATGAGCCATTACAAATTCTAAACAAGACAAGACAATCCAATTCAGAAACAAATTAATAGAAGGAAAGAAGCAAATACCCATAGAGAAGACCCACATCAGCAACTCTGCCAAGCCAGACACAGAGAAAAGAAAGTTGTGCAATCCAGTTCTAATCATGTCCCAACATTTCATTTGCATTATTTTAAACTACATCCCAAACAGTTTTCCCAAATCATGTGTTCAATCGTGTCTTAAATGGTAACTCTAAAACAAAAAGATGTAAATAGAGTAGAATAGAAAAAAAAATACAATATAATAAAATGAAGTTAGCATTCACAAATCAAGCTGCATGGAACAAATCAAAATTAAGAATGATGAGTGATTACTGAAGAGTTTACTTCAGTAAAGCACAGGTAAACAAAGGTTGTGCTTTCTTCTGTATAGGTAAACCCTACAGATACAGAAAAAAAACACCAAAAGGCAGGAAGGAAGAAAGCTTAAAGTATACCGGACAGAAGGAGTAACACACAATTAAAAATATAAATGCTTTCTGGTGAACAAACTTACACCAAGGTGCTTAACTCCTTTTATTGATAAACCTGATAAAAATCAGTCAGAAGATCAAAGAGTTACAAAATATTTCAAAAACAAAAATGAAAAGAAAATTACTACTTAGCACTAGGAAACAAAGGGAACTGCTTCTGCACCACATTTTATTTACCTTCTCTTAGTATTACCTTGTATAGATCAGCCAACTCTATTAAAAATAACAGACCTACAGGGGATACATGATCAATGAAAAAAAAGAAAAAAGCTACAATCATTCACTAATGCACACAAACTCATTAACTGGAAAACCTTGAAACATGTACATCTACATATCCATTAATTTTAATCCATTAAGAAATTAGAATATGATTAATCTCTTCAATATGCATTAATGATGTTACCTGACAGGATTACTAGTCAAGGACACACGGAGAGATTCTAAGCAAGTGACTAGTCTTTCATCCGTTGACCCAGATTTTAAATCCTGAATAAATTCTTGGGGTGAAATCTTCCTACTGTTCTTGAGACTTCCCTGAAAAACAGAAAATACACTTGTTTCTTATTTGGTGCATATAGAACTTGAATAGATTATTCATGGCTAACCTTCATTTCTGTTCCTTGAAAATTACATAATGTAGACCTGTAAACCTGTAACTGATGCCCATCTACTACTTGCCAAATGTTGACTAAATTTGATGATTTTATGAACAAATTAGACAAAAGCAGCAGGCATCAAATGTACAAATTTATCATGCATGCTCAGTGAATAATTTTTGTATTGAATGGATTCTGTTTATGCATTGCAAACATCTTAATATTCAATATTCAACAGAAGAAAAAACCAATTCTGAAGTTTTCTGAAGAGGTCATATGACACATGTCCAGAAGGGTGACTGCAGTCACATAATACAGAGGGAAGAAGCAGCACAGCAGAAAAGTACTCAGAATGTTACTGCAGTAACTTCTGTTTTTGCAGAAGTAGACATTCTTGTAGATATTGAAAAATAAGAAGTCTAGTCCACCTAGTATCCATTTCACGTGAAGGATGGATATATTTGCTACAGAATGTATCTAAATACAAAAAAATCCAGGCATACAATGGCATATAAAACTTAGATTTGAGTTTATTCATTGCAAGACTCCTTTTTTTGAGAAGAGAAGCACAACTTCATGGAGCACAAAGAGACTTACTAAAATAAGTAAATGGTGAAGCAGTCTCATTACTACTTCATACAGATTATGTTTTCTCCTTTTTTTAGATCCTCAGGAAATATTGAGAAATGATCTTTTCTTCTCATTAATTAGAAGATAATTAAATAGTTTCTAGCGGACAAGTGAAGTTAAAAGCTGGGAAGCATAGTTGACAGACCAGGCTGCTGAGCTGCCATTCAGAGGGACATCAACAGACAGGAAAAACGTGCAGAGAAATTTCAGGAAGTTCCACAACAGAAAACTATAAAAATTGAACCTGGAAAGAAATAATCCCATGCACCAACATGTGTTGGGGCTACCAGCTGGAATGTAGGCTTGTAGGAAAATAGGGGTTGTGATGGATGTCAAGTTGCTCACAGGTTAAGTGCATCACCCGCTGGTTGAGGGAGATGACCCTTCCCCTCAGCCCAGCAGTGGTGAGACATCTGGAGAATTCTGTCCAGCTCCTGACTCTCAGCATGAGAGACATGGATATTAGAATGAGTCCAGAAAGGGTTGTGAACACAATTACAGGAGAATCTGTAGCACATGGAGAGGCTGATAGAACTGGGATTATCAGCCCAAGAAGATTCAGGGGAGCCCTATCAGTGAAAGAACAAGCACAGACTGAAATATAGGAAATTGGGTAAGCATAAGACAAACACAAACTTCCCCCCTCCTCCCTCAATTTTTCTAATCATGAGGCTGGTCAAGCACTGAAGAGGTTGTTCAAGCAGGCTGTATAGTCTCCTCTATCAGAGACATTAAAAATGGAATAGATACGAAGTTGGATGAGACTATCTCCAGGTCTCTTCCAGTCTCATTCTATTCCATGACTCTGTGACAACAGAACATTGAGGGCTATAATAATCTCCACTCCAATTATATTTCCCCAGACTTGATGAACAGATGCTCCAGACACCAAAAAAACAGACTACTGCCAGGAATCATCCCAAAAATACAGTATCTCATGTTGTATCTTGAAACACCACATGTAGTACATCGAATGTCATTCCAAACATGCCGCTGAATTGATGGAGATCCCTACCTGCTTACGTATGAGAGTAACTTCCAACAACCATGTTCCACAAAAAAAGTAGATAATATGTACACCAAGGGACGAGGGCTGAGGAGAGAATCTGGAAGACAGATCTAGCCAACCCAGAGAAAATTTTTTTTAAATCCATAACAATTAATGTTCCCACAAACAAAAATAAAGTCAGTGTTTTCAGTTTTCTGTCATGTACCTTTCCAGCTGGTCTCCGCATAGATGAGATAACAGACTGACTAGTGACAAAATAAGCAAAGAAGCTTGTAGCAGCCTTCATGAAAAAGTAAATGTTATAAGAGAGTTGGAAATTTCAAAAAGTTCCAGAAATTCTGTTGGCAGCTCCTGATGTGCATAAACTACTTGATAAGCACTACTCATATGCCTAAGCATATGGATTAATATCCTGTGTGGAGAATCTATCATTTCCAGTGACTTCTCCCAGCAGTTCCTGCTGTAAAATTGACAAAACTGAT
This sequence comes from Grantiella picta, assembly GCA_013397955.1. Taxonomy (NCBI): domain Eukaryota; kingdom Metazoa; phylum Chordata; class Aves; order Passeriformes; family Meliphagidae; genus Grantiella; species Grantiella picta. The sequence goes on along the minus strand of VZRM01006406.1, from coordinate 238,968 downwards.
CCAAACAAAATACTTATAAGTCTTCAGTAAAATTGCTTTCTTTTGATGCACAGTCATGTAGGACAGTCATATGGACAGGGCATACAGTTAAGATGGTTAGAAGATATCTTGGAAGCAATTTAATATAATCAATAGCAATGTGTACAGCGGAAAGGTCACATGGGACAAGAACTCATCCCCACTAGAAGAACTGACTAGAATGACATTTCAGAATGCCTCATGTGACCCATCTGAAAACAATGACACAAGCAGTGGAGACCCACATCAACACCCAGAGAATAACAAGTCATCCCATTTCAGACTCTGGTCCCCACTGGAACATTACCCTGTGCAAAAGAAACTGTGAATGTCTGCGCAACAAACTACCATCGTGCCAAGTACCACTTATTCATAGTTATGCCAAGGTTCTGCAACATAATAAGAATATGATACATCTGCTGGTGCTTAAATAAAATGAGAGCTGCATTTGGTACCAATTGTGAAACTGATTATATTAGCTGTATTTCAGCATGGGAAAAGATGCTTGAGTTCAAAATGTTCACGTTAACTGAGAAACAGGAAATAACTTGAGGCATCAGTGCCTCTAGAAACTTAATTGCTCAACTGAAGAACAACTGGTCTGTGAGCAGATGCAGCATGAAGTCAGCATTAATTAATCTAGTTAAAACATTACAAGGGAGCAATGTGAACAACAAAACAAAATATTGAGAAAAAAACTCACTTTAAAAACCCAGTTTATGTGTTTCAAACATATAAACCAGCAAAACTTATGCTAGAGTAACATGATAGCAATGCTGCTTTTATTTCCATTTTAGTATTAACACCATAACGCGGACATTTATTTTCAAAACTTTTCTTTTCAGAAAGTCTTACCATGCAAAGACATGTGCTTTGTGATTATTGGAAAGGAGATGAGCGCTTTTAAGAAAGAGAAACCCTGACACTGAGGTCAATAATCAAGCTTTGATTATGGTAGAGCCCACTTTGATCACCAGAGACTGTTTCATTCTCATTGATTCATTACAGAAGCAGTCTCTGCTCTTCATTGTAATAGTTTTTTACCTGATAACTGCTTTAAATGAAGCATGCTCAGTACTCTGCAAACCAGTTGTGAATGAGGACATTCGTCCCAATAGAAAATACCTTAGTAACCACTCCTTAAAGTTTGAGGAGTATGAACTACCAAGTTACTGCAGTGTCATTTATAGAAAGAGAGGCCTGAGGTGGGATTAGTTGCACACAACAGTCAGGAGCTACATGGCATTTCAACTGTTCTGAAAAAGCGTAATACTTTCATGTTACGAAGTCAACGTACACCAAAAGTTAGCCAAGTACTCTTGGTGTGCAATGCAGTGTTCTCTCTAGACTCAGAAGGCACTCAGTCCAACAAACCTGAAGAACGAAAGAGCATGCCAGGAACAAAGAGTTTTCAATTACAAGGGAAGGAATTTTCCATCCCAGTAGCTCCAGCAGTAATATGAAATCATCTGCAGCACTACTATATCAAACAGCTGGATCTGTGCCTCACACAAACAGCTTCTCCCAGTTACATAACAGGTAAATGTCACTTCCAGTTAGGACACAAGCATAGAAACAGAGCTCAGGAAAGACAAGTTTCCCTGCATGGATTGGTCTTTAATGATCTCCCACCACAGAAACCAGAATATGTGGGCTAGCAGCAGAGGAAGGGAGCAGAGAGAAAATGCTGTTCAGAGCTTTAGGAAAACACACATGACAACAATGTGTGGGAACAAATCACTGCCCTGGGGGAGGAAACAGACCTGCCCTCTTCAACTAAGTACCTTGGGCACAGTGCAAGAAGCTCCATTGCCAAAACACAAGTGTGATGACATCCAAAGGCAAAAGAAAAATTCCAAATGGCATTCAGAAATAAGGATCAATGAAACCTACTCTGTTATATAGGCTTCAGTTCTTTGCAAGAGTTAAGTGCCAGGAAACAAAAACACAAAAACCTTTCTCTTCACAAAGAGAGTCTTAACATCACCACCACCAATATGTTATGATTCCAGCAACAGGTAAGAATGCAGCAACTCTGCATAGCCAGTCATGTCATATTATGTATATTACTTTTTAGATCAAACAACTGAGGCCTTAAAATACATAAGGAGGCTAGGGGTGTCAATGATATATAAACTCTCACATACTATTTTGGGTAGACAAACTTCAAGAATGTTGTGAGATTTACTAGTCTGAACTTTGTTGGTTTCCCATGCAATATCTCTAAAAAAAAAAAAGCTAGACCTAATCTTCTGGTATTAAGAATCTGTTATGCTATAGAAGGACTAGTAGCTTTGATGAACTCATCTTAAATAAAAATCTCCAGGCACTTTGGTCCTGCACTAGGCACACCTACCTTCCTAAAAGAGACAGAACATTACACTAATAAGGTATGTCATTTAAAGTAGACAGTAAGATAAATATCTCCATTAAATTACTATAACTAATGTTTTATTTTCTCAGTATTGAGTTATAATCATACAGGCAATTTTTACTGGTATCTCTAGTCACATACAGCAGTTAGAGTCGAAGATTCAAACACATGAATTCTAAAACAATCAGAAGATCTGAGGACAGGATTAGCTATGCAGCATTTAGCACAGAAGTCAGCTCCCACTCTGCAAAAACTAAGCAGTTTTTCTCATGCCAACTGCATCCTTAATCTGGCCCTTACATACATCCCTTGCACTGCTTGAAAACAACCAATCATTATCTCTACAGGTAAAAAACGGACAATAATTGGTTTTGTGTACAACAATTTTATTATCAGCTATTACGTAGCATCAAACATGAATTCTGTATTAAGTCACACATGAAAAAAGCTCATCAGTTGAAGAATTCTTTTTAAACAATGCTAGAAAAGGAAAAGGTTCACACAAAACTTCTGCCAAAAGTTTTTGTACAGTCTTTGCATCTCCACTCTTACCCATACCTTTACCAAAAAGAAATGCTGGTTTGTGTATACAAGACACTTTTCAAGTTCAAGTGACTATATGCCACTGCATCTTGTAAAATTATGAGATAGACAGAAACATTTTTAAAGGGCACTATGAGAAACAGAAGTTAGTCAAAGGAATGTAATATGCATCTATCACTTTTCCAACAGGAAACAAGGTAAACATTAAGTCATTTACTTACAGACTTTGAAGCAGTGCTAAGGTATTGCATCACCATTTCTTTTTTGGTATTAAAATCCTTTTCCCTCAATGGCATCTTCTTGTCTTCATTTAAATTCATATCTTCCTAGAATGGGAGGGGAAAAAAAAACAGTCTTATATGTCATACAGCAACAGAGTGATTTAAATATAAGAGACTGACTTAAATAAAAACAAAAATACAAACTTAGACAACTGAAAGCTGTCATACAAACAACCGTTCATAAGACATTAATCAAAACCATAAAAATCCTTATCCATCTTCCTCTGAACTCAGACTGAAAAAAAACAAAACAGTCCACTATGCTGGGATTAACAAGTACATCACAACCATTATTAGTACACACACTACTTAGAAAAGACCTTAAGTTTCACACACACACGCATCAAACTACAGAAAAGCATTAATACATTTATAAATGTTTTCAAAGCAGTATTTTACATATTTTTAAGGTCAATTTTAATTTTTAATCCTAATTTGTTCCATAAGTCTCTTCCTCTGTTACCAAATATTTAATCTTGGGCAACAGAATCTGGTTTGCACTGAAACTAGTACACAAAATAATATTCACCTTTGCAATAAGCAAGGCTGAAATTCCTAAAGATTAAATCAACACCTTCAACTGTTATCAAAACCCCCTGATCCATTCACTCCAACATAAACCGAGAGGTCAAAATGAGCTGAGACAGACCTATACTCAAAACCACTCAAGTGACACTTCTCAATGTCACTAACATTTCTGACACAGGGAGTTCCAGCCTAGAAATGCTCTGATCATTGTAATTGGTTGCAAATCTGTGAGAAATGGCTTTTCCTATCATGTTGTAGGTTAAAAAATAAAAGTAGAAAAAAAAAATTAAGAAACAATTAACAATTTTGGCACACACATACACAAGCAGATACAGCATTCCTATGTGCATTACCCAAGCTTAGCAAGAATTACTGCAGTTATTTTCAGCTGAGACTCATGAGGTGAATCCCCACCAGCTTTGCAGGAGCTGTGCTACAAAATCAGTGGGTAACCATCTTGATATCAAAGTTTTATCACCTAGTCAGAAAACAAAGGCAAACAGCACACACAAACCTTAGAATTTATACTACACCAAAACTTAAGTTTCCTTGTCTTTCAATAGCTTTCATGCTGAATAGAACAGAATCAAGCACAGTTCCTAGAAACATTTACAATTTTATATAAATCCAAGCAGTGAGAAGTTATTACAGAAAATGCTTGAGCCCTGTCCTGGTTTCAGCTGGGATAGATTTCGTTTTGGGGAACTTAATGTGAAAAGGTTTTTTCTAGTTCATCATGTAGCTATTACAAAGTTCATTCTTCTGTTTAAAGGAGTTTCCTTTGCAATTTTTCCATCTTTTCTGAAAAGTAGCTCCTAAACTTAAATAAAAATATCTAACTTCTAAACACAAAAAAAAGCTCCAAGAATTAAGAAACCTGTCAACGCAAACTGTATTCCATAAGCCCAGGTATAACAGCAGGTTAATTTATGGGAAATTGTCTCTCTGTGTATGCAGTAAAAAGTAATTTCTTTGCTCTTGTTTTGAAGAAACGGAATGTAATTAAGACATTTGATTTGTACAGATTAGAAGTATTTAGTGATACAAAGGTCACATCAGATATTGCCTAGTTTATAAAATACTTCAGCTCCATCCTTTTCTTTCCCTGTCAATTGAAATACATTCCACCAGTGAGCAATATCTCTTTGGAAAATAAGAATACATCATTTCACATGGATATTTTCCTAATAGCATTAACAGAAATGAAAGGGGCTAAATGCGAGTTTAGCTTTAACTGTCTAGTTTTATGAGCACTTCCATTATTTTTGCCATGAAAACCATACATGACACCACTGCAATAAAATATTGGGAGAAGGAAGCCATAGGCATCCAGGAAAACCCCAAATATAAGTAAGACATTCAGAAAACCCTTAGAATTTAAAAACTTCTCCCTTCAGTACTGACACATTGAAAATTTTTTTTTGGTGAAAAATCAGTTCTAAAAGCCTGACTACAACATTCAAATTGTTCACCAATCCACTCCCCCCAATCACTTAATTTGATCAGAACAGAAAACTAGAGGCTACAATATATAATTAGCAATGTAATCTACTGTGACTAAACTAGCTTTATTCCAGTCCATTCAAATGTGGATAATCTGAAAAATCCTTTCTGTAGTACATGTTATAGATAAAATACCACTGATAAAGCAGCTTATCAAATACAAGTTTAAGTGCTTTGTTATTTAATGAAACTAGGAAGGCATTCAAATTATCCAGATGTCATCAGTACTTTAATGTATTTTTACAAAGTAGTTTTAAAATTGGAATTAATTACTTCAGGATCCATGGATATAAGCATTTCTATTTATCTAGACACGTGGAAGTAGGTTTCTGAGGATTTATTGTAAGTTTCCATTTATTTATGCCATAGTATAACATCACAGACTATCCTATACCACAGCATCTGTGGGATGGCAGAGAAATACAATCTACAGGCAGGGGGTGTGTGGAAGGAAGCACACCTTCTAGTTTTATTTAAAAAAACTCTCACATTTTCTAACATTTGAGCAACTACCATTTACAGTGACATTTCTAACAGAAGCAAGACATCACAGTGTACCAAGAAAAATGAACCATGTGGCAACAAGTACAAATACAGAAGTTGATTAACACAATTAATTATTCCTTTGCTTCACCAGCTTAACCATGAAAATCCTGAAGGTTATCTCTCAGTCATACTTCTCAAGCATTGTACAAAAGCTTCCTGAAAACTAAACTATCATCTTTGAGTACTAGGAAGTACAAATTCCACAAAGGTACTTCTCTCACAGCACATTTCCTCCACATCCCAGTCCCTGGTAGTCCCTTTATGTTTCAAGAGTTACTTGTTACTCTCTGTGAGGCAGAGAAAGAATTAATAATACAGGCATTATTCTCCTTGTTAATGTTCTATTGTGCTCTTCAATTTCAGTCACTCTTTTCTCATGGCCATTCCATGTTTAGTTTTCAATTGCCCAAAATGTCACCATCATGACAAAAAGCTCAACCTATTGAGGTGCTACCAATGTCACAAGATCTTTGTGACTGCTCTTCTGTAGTGCTCTAACAATGACAGCTAAGGAAAGAAGCAAATTTGAGACTGCATTTGCAGACAAATGCTGCTTTGGAGGCAAGTCTCTTTCTTTGCACAAGAGTGACAGGGCATATAAATTCAGAACAAAACACTGCTGTGACATTTGAAGGCATAAAATCTCTTTGTAAAAGTTTCAGATCATCTTGAAAGGAAGCAGGATCCCCCATTTCTTGTTCCTCCTCAAAATCGGTTGCATTATCTTACTCCTAATTTATATCTTAAATATTCTTGGAGCAGAAGCTCGCAAAAATAATTCCAATACTTTATTCCCTGAGAAACACGCTAATAACCACAAAATTACAACTCCCAACATCAATAATATTAATAATTCAGGTAAAGATTAGAATACATGCACAGAAGAATATATGCTCCACCTATCATTTTGCCAATGTTCTTTAAGTAAAAAAAAAGTGTAACACTCTTACCATCATTTTTTCAAACAATGCTATGATTTCTCTTTCCGACAGCGGTTTTGGAGCAAAATCCTCTGGGTCCGTGGGTGTGGATGACCAATCTGTAGAATGTGACTGCTTCATATGTGGCAGAGGAGGTCTTTCTTTTTTACTTCTTGGAATTCTTATACTGGCAAATCTATCCAACTGGAAACACAAAAGGTGTAACATATCACATACTGCTTCCATTCTCTGTAACCCTAATTAAGATGGGTGTTCTTGGAAGTTAGACATCCTTATTTTTCTGTGGTAGCTGACCTGTATTTAACTGCCTTATTCTAAAGGTTTCCCTAAAGATACAGATGATGGTCAGTTGCCTAGCACTTGAGTTAACTGACCAGAATCCCATTATATTATAGAGAAATCATGCAGAACATTAGAATTTTACAGAAGTTTTGGAGGAATAGATATCTACAAAACCGATTTATAAAGAATTCTTTCCAAGCATTACACGTAAAATGAGAAAGCAGGCTTATTTACCAAAAGCATAGCTTTAAAGTGGGTTTAGTTGCTCTGAAACAGCTGTACTCCTAAACATGGCAACAGAATATATAGATATGCAAAGAAACTACTTTTTATTAAAAGACGAGTTAGCATAACTAAGACACAGTTCTTATTTATTTTCTTTTTTGCATCATGTTATACAAAATCTAGTGCTTTTGTTCCAATTATTTAGAAATTCATTTAGGAGAAACCATTGACTCCTCTGTTAAGGTTACATAGTGTATGTTTATGATTTCATGAATGATCCTTATGACTAATCCCCAGCACACCTCAACCGCTCCGGCTTTACCCTTTCAAAAGCCAAAAGCATTCTTTGGAAAAGTAGTTTGGGTTGTGGGATTTTTAACCGGTTAGATATTCATCAACCTTTTGATCAAGAGTTACTAAGGGAAGCTACACATTTTCAATGCTAGAGCTTGTGTTTTTTAAGGTACATAGGCAAGGACCAACAGAACGCAAAAGCAGCTGACATGTAATGAGATGCGCTACATCTTCATCATCTTTGTAGCACCCTTTTGAACATATATGAACATCACATTTGTAAACACAAAAGAAAGTTACGGTAATATTTGATGCATAAGGGATTTTGGAGAAGATTTCAACAGACTTCTACCTTGGAATGCTATGCAAAAATATTCTGAGGCTTCCCTATATCTTTAAGATGAGTATCTTGAGACAAGTACATCAGTTACCAACCTAAACAACAAGTAAAATTATTATAGCATCTGTGGAATTAAGATCAGAGAGTAAAGAAAATCAGTAGCAAAAATTGGGTACACGTGTTCCACTCTAGTCAGAGCAAGAATTGACTATCAGACATCCATGAAGAGAGGTTTAGAGAAAAAATATAAAGACTTTAATTCTTCCTATTCAAAATTGAAAAGAAACAATTTTTGGAACATAGAAATAGATTATAAGACACAGATGGTTGAAAAACATGCAAAAGCAGAAAATTAATATAGAATAAACATAAAAGAACTCAGCATGGATGATGGGGCCCTTCCGTGTCACATCAAACCAGCAGGCAATGAGGAAAAGCACACTCTACAGGAATAATTACATAGGCAAGACAAGACCCAGGAAGAAAAAGAATGCAACAAAAGCAAAAGGGAGGGTAACATCACTGGAAGTGGGGAGTCATCAGTGGTAAAAACCATCTTACATCTTGACTAGAAAGCACTTTCCCTTCCTACTTTTGAAATCAGAAGTAAGCATAAGGCGATGAAGCTAGACTTCATACTGCAGTGACTAGACTAGAATTGAAAAAAAAAAAAATCTTATATGAGATTTTTCTTTTCAAGCAATGTCTTTCACAGAGCACTGATGAAAGGCAGCATGCCTGCCTCAAAGAATGAGTTATCCAGTAGCTTCTCCATGCCCCACATCTTCACTATAAAATGCACAACCTAAGACACAAGCCACTGTAATTGCAGATGGTTCATATGCAAACTTGAAGCAGGTCTAGAGGGAAAACAACAGATTTCAGCCCATGAATCAGTGAACAGAGAACAAATCAGATGTAAGTGAGCTGTGCTCTAAATTCCTTTCACAGTATCTCCTGAAAAATCTTAGTCCCTTCTTTATAGTCTGTGCTCCCCAAGTGTCTCCTCTTTCTCCTCCTGCTCCACACAGCAGCAGCAGCAACCACAGCTCTGGACAGGCAGAATCACCATGAAATATCCTGTGCAGCCCCAGAGGTCCACTAGAAACAGACAGCCCTTATTCAGGGACGAGAGCCTATTCCTCCTTGAAAACAGATATGTCACTTGTTCCAATTTTTAGTTTATGTTTTCGTTTTAAGTTTCTCTTGAATGTCAGACTGTGTAGTAGATGTTTTCCATCATTACACATTACACTATGATATTTCTATTTCCCATATTCACCAAGTCCTATACCACTCATCCTAGATGAGGAAAGCACATCTTGGAATATATTTGATCAGGCAGAACATGTAACAAATTGAGATAATAGGATTATAAGCATACCTAAACATGTGTCAAATTAATTACTTTAAATAATTTAAAACAAAGCAGTCTAAAAAGAAGATTCCCATACATGAATAAAAGGGAATTCACAACAAGACTTGCACAGCAGTACATTGTGGATATTCTACATATACTTCCCTTTTGAATTATACATTGATAGTGCTTCTGAAAAGTTAATACCCCTCAGTATTCCATACAGGCGAATAATTTCATGGTCCACAGAAAGCACTATACAGGAAGAATAGAAATTTCATTGCTTGGGTGTAATGAAATCTACCACTGATGCTGCTGGCAATCGAAGTGCATAGAGGAAGAAACGGCAAAAAAAAAAAGTTCAATAATCTTCAATGTTACACCAAAACATTTTAAGTCAGGCTAACCAAGGGGCTATAGCTAAGCCTAGCTTTGAGACGAAGTTTCATTGCAGTTTAAAGCAGGTTAGGCCTTGTATCTTTTTATTTTTTTTGTATTTATTTTACCAATGAATACATACAGACGCATACAGGAACAGTGCTTTAGGACAATATGAAAAATATCTGTATGAGCCAAAATGAGGCAACCATCAAGGATGAATGGCAAAATTTTATTTGCTTATTTCATAGGCTCACTATTATTCCACTGAGAGCCCATGAAATAAGAAAGTGATTTTATGCCCACACCACGGCCCTGAAAAATCCAAGTTACACAGGGATACACAATACAAGCTTTCTGGCTCATCACACTTTCTGATCAGGTCCCTAGAAAATAAATCTATTTGTGCTTTCATTTTGATCTTAGTGAAGACTTCTTATACCATTCTCTGTAAGAAAATAGCACATACTGAACTTACACACTTGATAATGCAGGAATTAATGGATTAGTTACTGCTGGACCAATTGTTGGGTCTACAACTTATCAAGACTTCACCTCCTAAAAGAGCTGCTATGCATCCAGGAATGAAAGGTATTACTTTACTGCCACCCTGCCTCCCTCATCTTCCCCTTAATTAACACATCAAATCACCTATTCCTATATTAAGAAATTCCTCAAAAATGAAATCCAGCACACACATATATAAAAACACATTCATTATCACTCTAAGTGATGGGCTTGGTAATGGCACTGAAAATGGCCCTTGTGATGGCCCTGATTCTTCATCCTCTCCACCCTCTCCAACCTCCTTGTTCTCCTTGACTGCTTTTGCTAAAGCCTTTTTGAAGGGTAACTTTCATATATGGCTCTTCTGCTTGTGTACAGAGGCAAGTGACACCAGCACACGTTGTTTCTCTGCTTCAGTGGCAGTGTTTGTCATCAGGGCTGAACTAACCACAGTGTCTGTCACAGTTGCTGGAGCAGCTGGAGGGCCTTGGTGTCTCACCATCAAATTCAGACCCTTCTTTGCATCCTGAGGGCACTGGGCAGTGCTGGACATGGCTCGGCAGGCCTGGGCCAGGCCCCAACACATTGAAGTGATTTAGGTCCTCCTGGGTTGCCCGGCTGACAGCACACCTTTTACAAGGCCAAAACTTTTATTAGCTTTTCTGGATTATGCACTGGCTAGGGGTAAAGTGCAAACACAAACCACTGCCCTAGGTACTGGCCCATAGAGAATTGCACACCTCTCCACTTCAAACTACCCAGCTTTTGGGCAAATGCCTGGGTGATGTTCTTAATTAAAAGCCTGACCTTAAGCAAGACCTGAACCATACACAACAACATGCTGGCTCCCAGAAAAACTATCAGGTTGGTTTCAATGGTATTCAAAGGATATTCAAAATCTTTAAAATTCTCAAATGCTATTGTAGTCAGCCTGGAGGAAAAGGAAAGAAAGGAGGGAAGATGTAGGAAAGTATCTTCCCCATAGGTTGAGGGAGATACGAGTTCTGATACCTCCTTACAAAGACAGAGCATTACAGAATTATTATGGTTTAACCTAAAACGTGTTACTGGAAGTACTGAACAGCCTCCTTTCTTATAATCCCATTCTCATGAAGAAACACATAGATTCACATATATATATATGTATATATATATATGGACTATCAAGACACTGATGGTGACCACTAAGCACAATCTATTAGCAGAGGTCTGATACGAAATATATACAGGTGCAAAATATTGATTTCCTGAGTGAAGGCATAAAGCCAGGAGTATTGCTTATAGCTTTTGCTCTTTCTTTGGGTGTTCTTCTCACTCTGCCTTATAGATACGTAGGACAAAATGTACTGCCTCCCTTTATTTCCAAGTTCACTTTTTAGACTGCCTGCTATTTATATACCCAGTAAACACCTTTTCACATCTGAAAAATCTGGTCAAGCACAGCTCAATCTCCCAGACATTTTGCCAGTCATTTTAGTCACAAAAGCCAACAGCTCAGTCATGAAAGTCTGCTATAAAACCCTGATGCTGACACATGACAAAGACTTGGGGGAACATTAACATGGGAAGGAACAAAAGGAGAATACAAAATGGAAAAAATCCTGTGTCTTGCCTTAAAATAATTATTATTCCTACTGGATAGGGAACAGACATGACAAACTGGGTCGCAACAATTTATTTCAGTATCTTCACAATTTAAAGCAATCCACTTACCAGCAGAAATACTTCACTGAAGATCAAAGAAGTTACTTCCAATGACTCTGAGTCAAAGACCTCTTAACATATTTTTCCTCCTTGAAGCTTCAGAAGATTAAAAAAGTATTTTCTTTCTTTGACAGTCAAATTGCTCTACAAGATTAACTTCTTAGTATGTGAGAAATTCCAACACTAGCAGTAAAGCTTTTAGGAAGAGCAAGACCTGCATAAACCAAGATATACAGAAGAATCCCTTTGATAGGATGACTTCTTATTCCTAATATTCTCAATCTCTGAGATTATTTTACTAATCTAAAATTTGTAGAATTTAGGCCTATGCACAATCACATCCTAAATGTGTAGACAATATTCCACTCTGAATCTTGTTTCTCTATATACTGAAAATTATACAGCCTTTTTAATCTTTAAAGCAGTTGTTATGAAATCAGTATAAGTTTATGCTATAAGGAATTTCAGTATGCTTTTCTTTTTTGTCTACATAAGATAACTTTTAATAAAATCCTGTTAATATGAAGGTTTTCTAAACCTTTCTGAGCCTTACTCTCTCTCTCTGCCAGCGCTGAGGCAGGTGTGCCAGCAAACTGCATTTCAGCAAGTAGAAGACTCTCTCCTCAACAGGCAGGAGGAGACCTGAGATGGGGAGAATGGACATAGGTCCCCACTTGGGGTGGCAGGTGAATTGCCTCCCAGCCTACCACGGGAGTTGTCCCAGTACACACACTGTTTATGAACAGAGAAGGACTGGTGGGTTATGTGGTGTGTGGTGGCAATTCTGGGCACAGTGACCACAAAATTGATAAAGTTCTCAATTATACGTAAAGAAAGGATGGGCATCAACAGACTCTGGATTTCTGGAAGGTAGACTTTGGCCTCTTTAGGACATGGACTGACAGAGTCCCCTGGGAGTCAGTCCTGAAGGGTAAAGGAGTCCAGGAAGGCTGGACATACTTAAGGCAATTTTACAGATACAGAAGCAGGCTGTCTCCATATGCCATAAGACAAGCCAGTGGAGAAAAAGACAAGCCTGGATAAACAGAAAACTCAGGCTGGGGCTCAGGGGAGACAAAAAAAGGGGGAGAAAAAAAAGTGTATCACCTCTGGAAGGAGGGTCAGGTAACTTGGGGGCACTACGAGGATGTTGTAAGGTCATGTAAGGAGAAAAAGTAGAAGAGTCAAACTGGAAATTAATTTGGCCACTGTTGTAACAGACAACAAAAAAATGTTCCTACGAATACACTGCCAGCAAAGTAAGGCTATGGAGAGTGTCTTCATCCTTTCCTGCTTGCAGAGGGTAGCATAATGCCAGGGGACAACAAAAAGGCTGACGTATTTAATGCCTGCGTTTCCTCAGTCTTTAATAGCAAAACCAGTTGCACTCAGGAAATCCAGCTCCTAGATGAGGATGGGGAGCTCAGGAAACCCAAATCCCAGGGATGGGGAGCCAAGTGAAGCCCCCATAATCCAGGAGAAACTGGCTAGTGATCTGCTATGCAAATCAGACACCCACAAGTCTCTGGGCCTGGATGGGACGCACCACAGAGTAATAAGGGAGCTGGTAAAAGAGCTCATCAATCCACTTTCAAACATTTACCAGCAGTCCTGATTATCTGGAGAAGTTCCAGTTGACTGGAAATTACCAAATATAAGGCCCACATACAAGAAGGATTGGAAGGATGATCCAAGGAACCACAGGCCTGTCAAACTGACCTAGGTAGAAGGGAAAGTCATAGAACAGATCATCCTGAGTGCCATCACACAGAATGTACAGAACAACCAGAGGATCAGGCCCAGCCAGCATGGGTTTGGGAAAGGCAGGTCCTGCTTGACGAACCTGATCTCCTTACATGACCATGACCCACTGAGCAGATGAGGGAAAGGCTGTGGATGGTGCCTCCCTAGACTTCACCAAAGCATTTCACAGCATTCTCCTGGACAAACTGTCTGCTTGTGGCTTGGACAGGTGCATTCTTTGCTGGGTGAAAAACTGTTTGGATGGCTGAATCCAGGGAGTGGTAGTGAATGGTGCTACAAAGAGTTGGTAGCCAGTTACAAGTGGGGCTGCCTAAGGCTCAGTTAGGTCAGTCCTGTCTAATATCTTCATCAATGATCTGGATGAAGGGGTTGTGTGCCCTCTCAGTTTGCACGTGACACCAAGTTGGGTAACAAGTGTTGATCTATTGGAGGTCAGGAAGGGTCAACAGAGGGATCTGGACATGCTGGATAGTGGGCTGACGACAGCGGCCTGATGTTCAATAAGGCCAAGTGCCAGATCCTGAACCTGAGTCACAAAACCCCTTCCAGAGCTACAGGCTGAGCTACAGGTACCCCTTCCAGAGCTACAGGTAGAGTGACTGGAAAATGGCCCAGCAGAAAAGGATCAGGTGGCCACAAAGGCCAGTGGCATCCTGGCCTGTATCAGCAATCGTGTGGCCAGCAGGACCAGGGCACTGGTGAGGCCACACCTTGAATCCTGTATCCACTTTTGGGCCCCTCACTACAAGAAAGGACACTGAGGTGCTGGAGCATGTCAGAGAAGGGCAATGTAGCTGGTGAAGGGTCTAGAAAGCAAGTCCTATGAGGAGCAGCTGAGGGAGCTGGGGCTCTTCATGTTGGATTAGAAGAGGCTCAGGAGGGACCTCAATGCTCTCTACAAATACCTGAAAGGAGGTTTTAGCAAGGTGGGAGGCGGAGTGAAAGGATTAGAGTAAATGGCCTGAAACTTTTAGCTGGACAAGTTCAATAATCTATGAAAAGGACAAGTTTAATAACTTTATAACAAGTTTAATAACTGCTGCAATAAGGCAGCAGTCTAGCCTCTTTAATGGGAAAAAAAGAACCTCATAAAAGCAAACAGCAAGATCTTGTGCATCCCAACTACAACCATTACATGACACTATCAAAACTTGTTTTCTAGTTACCAAAAAATACTTTCGCTTTCAAAGGGTTGATAGCATTTCCTTAGCTCTCCAAGATAAACACAAGTTTATACAATAAAACTTCTATTATCAGCCAGTCAGACTCAAATTTCTTAATATTAATAATCTCCATCCAATGAAACTCTGCTAAAGAAACAGACACAGATTATTTAAGTCAACCTAGGAATGACAGGCAGAGGCAATATGCTCAACACTACTAAGGCTGCACACCTAATCAGCATAACCTAACCACTGGCTCCCAACCGCTGGGAAACAGACATTTTTCTCCCCACGTGTTGCACTGTCCAGCATAAATCTCTCTGCACTTCAGCACTCGGTTACACACAGAAGTACTTCAGCAAGAACACTGCATAGCACTAGAATCATAACAGCTGATCTTCAGGTGATGACAAAACATTACTTCCTATGCAAATTCAAAGACTTTGTAAAACTATGTGTTTTAAGAAAAAATATTATCTACAAAATAGTACAGGCAATGAAATACGTAACTGCAAGAGCAAGAAAAAAAAAATCTGGTTTGTGTTCAGATACAGAACCTCATCTCTGATCAAATTTGAGAAACATGGTGTTAAGCGTGACACCAAATATACCTAAGGTGGTTTGAACAAGCATAAATGAACTTCACAAGCAAATGTTACTTTGTTAAACATGTTATTTTAAGCTAGCCATGCAGCCTAAGTCACTTTAATATTAAACATGCAATCATAGATATCTCAACTGTACCGTATGTAGATTGGCACAATTACCTGTGTCAGGCTCGTTTAGCCATGATTAGAGCACACTTCAAAGCCATCTATACATTTTTGCTACTCGTCCTGATTATGTTACAGATAATTACCAGTTCAGTGAGACTTTGCCAATTAACAAAATTATCTTCCAAGTTAAGATAGCTTCTTGTATTAGTAAGGTTATTTCTACTGCATTAGCAGTAAGGTTATTTGCTTAACATAGCCAAAGCAAAACTTAAGTTGTCTTACCACATCATCTGTCAGTGTCTTGATATTTACATGCTGTAAATCAAACAGGAGAGCAGTCATGTCAAAATTGTGCAGTAAAAAAAGCCAGAAAAAACTCATTATAGTTACTTTTATTCAAAGTCACACGCACATTAAACAGTGTTGGACCCTGACAGTTGAAACAAAGCAAGTTTCTTTCCAAGTTGTACCTTGTTGGTTTACAATGCACAGCAAGTTATACAGATTTTAAAAATCTTCAATTTGATCCTCCAACAGAATATCAAAAGAATATGAACCAAGCACAGCTTGAAACAAGTTATGGTTTATTATATTTTATAACTAAATTATATTTTATAGCTAAATATACAGATGACCTGCTCATAATTCAGCTATTGGACTTATGTCTTCTCAAGATGGCTGTGGGGACACCCACAACAAATCAGCCAGAGATTTCAAACTCAACAGAACACAGAGCTCCTCAGAAGTTCAAAACTATCCGTCAAGCGGCAACACTCATACTATTCACAGTCTTGAAACAGTCTCAAGAAATGCCTCTGTGGCAAGCAGAGCACAAAGTTCCGAGCAGAAACTGAACTAAGCATTTAACAACAGTAACATCCAAAAAATCTATAGATTACTCAAAACGGCAATTCCTGAACCAAGATTTGCTCTCCGCTGCACATTTACAAACGCAACAAGTGCTAGGATGTATGGCTCTTGCACAAAGCCAAAGAGCAGTTCAGAACACTGACATGTGAAGTCACACACTCACCTTTCTTTTAGACTCCCCTCTCTGCAGAGTGTGCAAAGCTTGGCAACAGCTACAGCAACTATCAACAACTATATCCCAATTAACCAGATCGGGGAACTCGTCACCAAGTCAACAATACTTGGCTATTGCTCTCTACAACAACCTGAAAGGAAGTTATAGCAAGGTGGGGGTCAGTCTCTTCTCCCAGTTAAAAAGCAACTGGGCAAGAAGAATTGGCCTCAAATTCCACCCATGGAGGTTTAGTTTGGATATTAGGAAAAATTTATTCACTGAAAGGGTAGCCAAGTGTTGGAACAGACTGCTCAGGGAAGTGGTGGAATCAACATCCCTGGAAGCGTTCAAAAGGCATGCAGAGATGTAGCACTTGGGTTTAGCAGTGAACATGGTGGTGCTAGTTAACCATGATAATCTCAAAGACTCCCAGTCTTAATGGTTCTATGACTCCATGATCATTACTTCTTACATCTTCTCTGGCTTATCCCTCAGAATTAAAGAACAATTTGTGTTAAGTCAAATATTATCACACAATTGCTCAAGTCTGAATATTATCAAGAAACTGAGGAAGAAGAGTCTGATGAATGGTTATGAAGTTAAAAATAAAAAGCAAATGAGGTGCAAGGAAACACAGTATTCAGTGACACACTAAGTTCTACTATCAAAAAACAAAATGAAATAAAAGGAGCTAGGTTACTACTGAAAATTCATGACAGTTCCATTCCATGTTCTAATACGTGAGGATTTGTAATAAATGAAAACAACAATTAAGTGAAAATATTTCAATCCAGCCAGGAGACTGCAGATCTGTATCCCAGTCTTCTCACTGGTGCTCTCCTGCTGCAACAGTACATCACTTTTGCCCCACACACTGCCACAGAGTTGAATTTCATTACTTGTTTTTCCCATTCTTCTAAATAGCTACAAAGACAGTCTGATGTCTTAACTGATGTCATTTGCAAAAGCTCATGACTTTGCATTTAGCAACGTTTGGTATAATACTTCTATCCTTAAGTGAGCGAAACTGCAAGAGAAAACACTAACATATGGTCTGACACTGCAACTAGGTAATGAAGAACATACAAATTTATTCCTTTTTCATACAGATGACTTAAATCACTAAGCTTTAAGCAATGCGCAAATACCATCATGGAGCTCCTGTAACATGGCAGACTACATAATCTGCTTAGAATGAAAACCACCTGCATTCTGTGCTTTGAGAGGAAATTCAAGATTCACATCAAACTCATGTACATTCCACTAAAAAAAATGCAGGGAAGCAACAACATCAGGTTCATTTCCACTTAAGAACAGGTGTTGGATGTTTTGCAACTGCTCCACACAAGATAGCATCCTCATGCAGGTAACCAGGCAATTTCAGGTTTAGGTTTTGTTTTTTGAAAAAGACAGAAGCTAGTGGGAGAGTTCAAGCCAGTATTTTACTTCTCACTTAAGTTGTGAAATTCAGCAATGCAATTTACTATGATAAAGGGTGAAAAGTTTCCCTTTTTGTATTTCAAAACACCTTGCTGACCCAGGTCATCCGACTAATTAGTGAAAAAAGACTACCACATAACCAATTAAGGACACCATAATGGTACAACAAACTCAATATACAGACATGAGTCTCCTCTCAAAGTCTTCATCTTACTGGATACCTAGAGTACAGGAGTCTAAAAATCTAGCATTTCTTTCATAAAAGGTTGTGGAGTCTAGTTTGAAAGTAAGTGCTAAAAGCAAGTTCTTAATTAAGAATCTACTTAATCAGCACTAAATATCAACACTGGTGATGTATTTGGAGACTTACTTTATAAAGGGAAAGAAACTCCATGTGAGCGACAACCTAATGTTCAGCTCTTTCAGCACTCCAATATTACAAGGCTAAATGACTTGCTGTAAGACATCACTAAAGACTTATTTAGCGAACTTTATGTTATAATACTTCTCAGTCAGAGGAGTTGGTTAAAACTTTAGAACTGGGGTTACATTCTTCGCCTCTCCCTCACAAAGTCCTTCTCTTCTGACAAGGCTGTACAAAGTAAAATCAGTTGACAGCTTTACTGGTCTTCTATAGCATTCAAGGATATAGATGTGGTCTTAACAACAACAACAAAGAAACTTACCACACAGGATTTTTTAATGGCATTACATTTAGAGGACTGCTGTGACTCAAGAACAGGAGCTTATTTTTATTCTTTACAGACCAAACAAAACAGACATATTTCTAGTAAGGGGCAAAATAACTAGACCAGAAGTCAGGTAATGACCAGGTAGAGACTGGAGTACTTTGCTACCACAGGGACATACTTCTGTTTTTAGGCTCAGATATATCAGTTCACAGAAGACACATTCTGTTCAAGTGAACAGGTTGCCTTAAACACAGGCCCACAAGTAAATAAATCTGGCTTAAGTCATTTTTCTGTAAAATTCAGTCACTGCTAAAAATATTAAGTTCACAGAATACTGCTTTGCAATGGATGAAAATATTTATACGCTGTTCTGTGCCTTCCATGACCTACTCCACAATAACAAAACTATTGCTTTGAAAAAATAGGAGCTTTATACAAGTACTCCTCTAGTCTGTTTATCATGTAGAAAGTAGATATGCAAAACTGGAAAACGAATTATCAGTATTTTAAGTATGCTAACCTCGTGTTTTCTAGTCAGAGAAATACAAAAGCATGAAAAGATTAAAGAGTTAATAAGGACAGTTCAGAAGGAAAAGATTTATCAGTAGCACCTACAGTTAGAAAAGTATTAGTAAGATCATTCCTTAGTCTTCAGCTACACACACGCTTTTATAAACAACTGAATTTTAAAACTGCACTTTTCCAGGTAACTTAGTTTGTAGTCTGGGACATGGAGGAAGAGATCATTTTGTTTTGCAATTGAGTAGAAGCAGTTCCGTTAAAGCTAAGTCCAATGAAAAAGAAATGCACAGGTGTATCATTTTTGAAGAAAGCAAGCAATCTGACATAGAATTACCCCTTATGGGAGATAATGTCCCTCAGGCATGCTGTTAAATAACCAATGTTATAATACAGAGCATATACACATACATGCATGTCCTCCACCACCTTGAAGTACTTCAATTTACAAAAAAATTTAAAATCCCACAGCCCAGATCTTTTAGGATCTTCACTCTTGCCTTTTTTGCACATGAACACAAAGAAACAAACCCACATATAACACTCCCTCCAAACCACCATACGCACGTATAGCTTCTCTGGTACATCACAAAGAGCTTACAGCCTGCATGTGGCTATGAGAAAAGAAAAAAAAATGGAAAAAAGGAAGGCTTAAGCAAGAAGAACCGGCCAGCTTATGCTTGAACACTGAAACAAGACAAACAAAGACTAGGGATATACATATAATCACATAATCCCCTCTGCACCTTTGTAAATTCAAAAGTGAACAAGAACGCATTGCCATTAACTTTATCACCAAAAAAAGATTCAACACTAGCTGCTTTTCTCCCCAAAGGATATTCTCCAGCAGAAACACAAGTAGAAGACCAAATCAAGGACTGAAGGAAACCTGAAGACTCAGAGAAATGTTAATTGGAAGATTACAGTGAATGCTATTACTTTAGGATCTCCTTTGTAACAATAGTCCCTCAGTAATTTTGCTACCTCGGTCTCAAAGTGCAATTTACAAACTGCACAGCATTTCTTGCTTTTAATTTCCAATATACTACTTCAGCATTTAGATAATGGCTTTATCACACACTCTGCTGCTTGGAAAGCAGTCTGAAAAGCAATCAGGGGCAAAACTATCTTAACGTGACAGGTTCTACATAGTGATATTCTTTAGGCATTGATGAGTTAAACTCAAAATTGGTGCTTACAGGTGAGATCATATAACAAAGTGCTAGAACACAGCACTAAAATTTAATATCATAACCCACAGCGTTAATTCATGCCAACAAAAATAACAGCATGAGGAATTTACAATTTTACAAAGCTGCAGTGAAGTGTTTTAGGTAACATCTGTTCAGCAATCATTTCTTTAAAAGACTAATTTAGATTCAAGGTCTTACACTGCAGCATAACTGCACCAATAATTCAGTCACTTTGTAATTAAAGATATTGACACAGATTGGTCTTACCTTTCTACTCTATGCCAGAGAAATGGAAGTGTTTTTCCTCTTAACTACCTCTTTCTTTGATTTATAGACACTGTTAAATGCAACTGTTAATTTGTCTATTTTTTAACAGATTGGTGTAAACAAGCAACCCTTCTTGACTCATAAATTTCATAAAGAACTTAATCAAAAATATAACCTGAAAGTCACTGAAGTCAGGTCACTGGTATACTGAAATTAATAGAAACACCTCTAATTTGAGCTAGAAATTGAAGTTGATCTTTTGAGAACTAGTGTCTACAAGATGTAGTTATCAGTAAAGTGCAGTTGGAAGTCACATAATCTAGCACTTACTGCAATGATTTCCAAACATTTTTAAGGCGAGGGGGGAATCAAGGAGAGGTAGTGGCAAACAATTGCTTTTTATCCCACTCTGCCCCAGCAGATTTCAGAAGTTTCTTGCTCAGTCAACGTATACCTAGAGAACAGGTATAGTATCTGCCATCCTTGAGTAGATTCACTCTTTTTACAAGGTCCTAAACCACAAAGGTGGATGCATGAGCTTTAAGTAAGCTGAAGTACCACAGTACCACAGAAATTCTTTTACCCTTTTAGGAGTCACACTCTCCTAAAACTCAGGACCTGCTGAAAAAAAGTCATGCTGCTGTGTGCTTCAAAATGAACTATCACTTCTTAAAAAAATATTTAAAATGATTCTGCAAAAAACCAAGACAACTGAGGCTTAAAACGCATTCACTTCTTCTGAGAAGCTAGTTTATTCAGAAAAAGTCCTTCAAAGCCTCATTTGACTGGGCTGAACAGTTATAGTGGTTGATTCTAATGCCTCTCTCTCCCCCTCTCCACCCCTCAAGTGCAGTGAGTTTTAAAAACCACTATTTTCCTCAGTTAAATTTTTTTCTTTAGAAGGGGAAAAAAAATTAAAGGGAAGTACATGTTAATGATGTCACCTTTGTCAACCAGCAATCCAATTTCACCGCAAGGTTTGTCAGGGAATCAAATTATTTTTCAGATTAGCATATCTCCTGTGACAGATCAATACGTTGCATTGACTGGAAGGGTACAACCTGGAACTTATTTTCAAGCCTTGCACACTGAGAAATATTACACTGACAATCGGTATTACTCGAGGTCAATAAATCTAACAGCGAATTTAATTTGACAAATATACAAAAGATAGACGCATAACTGAGGTAACATGAGGTATGGCACTCTAAGCACACCAAACACAGGAAAGGGCACAGGCTAAATCTAAGACTGGATAACAGAGAGCCCAAAGGGGTGAGAGGCAGGCTTTACACATTCTGACACAAAATTAACTAATAAAATTACACTGAAGATGTATTATGGGAAGAGTTAGATGCAAACAAGTCAAGTTGGAAAATTCCTCTAAGATCATCAAGTCCAACCATAAACCAAACACTGCCAAGTCCATCACTAAACCACATATTAAGTGCCACATCTACATGTCTGTTAAACACCTTACAAGATGGTGACTCAACCACTTCTCTGGGCAGCGGCTTCCAGTGCTTGACCACCCTCTCAGTGAGGAAAGTTTACCTAAACCCCAATTAAAACCTCCCCTGGTGCGACTTGAGGCCTTTTCCTCTTGTCCTGTCACTTGTTACTTCGGAGAGGACACCGACTCCCACCGCACTACAGCCTCCTTCCTGGCAGCTGTAGAGAGCAGTAAGGTCACCCAGTCAGTTACTGGCACATGTCGAATACAATCTATGTTCAATACATAATTCTTCAGTCCCTAACAACACTCAAGGATAAAATTTTTGCTTTAAGATATTATTTAAAGATGAAAAATAGGACTATTGTATAGGGTGAAATGCTTTTGAAAATTGCAGTTTGACAAAGCAGTCTCATGAATTAAGGACATTCTCAGCTATCCCTGCCTAAAGAGAAGCTGGGCAGGGGAACAGGAGGAGGCCAAAAAAAAAAAATTATCAAAACACGCAACTACCTACAGGATAATTATACACCCTATAACATTGAGTCAGAACCCTAAATTCAACTCCCTTTATTTTCTGTAGCTGTGACTTTAAAACTGTGACCTCAAAAAAAAAGGTCAGCTGATGCCCATATCAAAACATACTCAAAATCACCCTTGCATAGCCTGGGAAGCCTAGACAGATGACAAACAAGCCCACCTGCACCAAAGAAAAGGCCTTTTTCCACTGGAAAGTTGAGATTTCGTCTAAAAAAAAACCTCAATGGCTTTTATCACATATCTGTCAGTGTTCTACTCCTTATAAACTATTGTACTGCCATTTTAACACATGGTTAACAAAACTGAACATGACGGCAACACACTACTTGTTTTAACACATAATTAAAGGAAAAAAATTAAAACCAGTGCAATATCTTATCTGCATTAAGAATTGGCAGGTAAAGTATTGGCAATAAGTGAAACCTAGCACTCCTGTCAGTCTCAAACACACAAAAATCTATGTCTCTCACCCACCAAAGGAATAATCCAACCCTCAAGTCGTACACCAGCAACACTATCCAATTTTTCACAGTGGCCAGACAACACAGGTTTCTCGTCACAGATAATATACTAAAGCATATTGTGAGAGACTGGGAATATCAGTGTCTCGAGACATTTTGGGCTGCATGTGGAGGGGGCGAGGGGCAGTTTGGGCCTTGCCCTGGTGAGGGGATGCCCTGCTCTGCACACACCTCCCACTCCTGGGGCCTCCATCCCAACCCCACAGTAGCTGCCAATCCCTGGCACAGCAGATGCAATGCTCCACACCCTAGCCCTGGAGCTCCTAACCCAGCCCTCGAGTGGTCAAATGAACAAAAGTCCCATCTGAGGAAACGGTGCAGGAAGGCCAAGGTGTATTTAAGGCTTAACACGAGGCAAGCACATGTCATGACCTCACTTCCTCTAGGAATTTCTATCAGCTGAACTGCCGGAACCCAGGAGCTGGTAGCTATAAGTGTCCTTTTCTGTACCTTTTCTGCCTTTCTCTTTCTTCTTTTAGTTCCTTCTAGGAATTTCTGAGTAACTTAAAATCAAACGAGTTCAACATTTGCCAAGTCAAATGGGCTAAGCTGATGCTTTGAGAAGTGTTTTATGTTGACTGAATGTTGCACTAAACCTTTTGTCAAAGTTCTTTGATTTTCTGAGAAGTTCAGTAAAGTCTTTTTTGTTGTTTCGATCACTTGAAGAGTATCTTGTTACTATTTCTCCCATGCATTTAACTCAGAGTGCAGGAACAACCATAAGCCCTTTTAAAAGCCTTGTCGAGTGAGTCTTTTTGTGCCTTACACACGTCCAGCCATGTCACCTGCACGTGTCCCCAGCAGATATGCAGCCATTTATGAATACAAGCAAATAGCTCTTGGTCACAGTTTCATATATGCCCATTCTAACATGCAGAAAAAGGCACAGAGGGATGTGGTTCAAACACCAATCTCTGCAGCCACAATACAAAAAGATTGCAGCAAACAGGGATATTCAAGGAGCAAGTTGTGACCCTCCAAAACAGGTCTGGCCAGTTTGATACCCCCTATTTGAACTTTTTTGAACCTCTGCACAAGTGCCAGACATTCAAGTACTGAATATTATGCAAACACACCTTAGAACCAAGAGTCTAATATAAGTATTATGGTATCTATTTTGTACTGACATAATAAATACATTTTAGAGCAGGTGGGCTCACAGACAGCTGAACAAAGATCAACGTGCATCACTTAAATATGAGTATGGGATGCGTCTGCCCTGCATGTGGCAGATACTGCTGGATACAGCCACCTGAAAAGGCGGGTGTATCCAGATAGGTGTCAGACCCTTCTCCCAGGCAACCAGCAACCGGATAGGAGGACACAGTCTCAAACTGCACAAGAGGAAGTTTAGGCTGGACATTTAAGGGAATTTCTTCACAGAAAGTGTCATTAGACATTGTAATGGGCTGCCCAGGGAGGTGGTGGAGTCATGTCCCAGAAAGTGTTTAAGGCAAGACTGGATGTAGCACTTGGTGCCATGATCTAGTTGACACCGTGCTGCTCGGTCACAGATTGCACTTGATGATTCCAGAGGTCTTTTCCAAACCAATTGGTTCCGTGGATACAAGGCATGTAGAATATATGCCAGTCCCAGCTCTAATGTTTGGAATTTTCATGATGTCAAACAAAAACTGGTTATTTCTGGGTACTCTTTGGTGAGAGCACGTCTTGCAGAAGCATTACCTTGTGGAGAATCATTAGCAATGTCGAGTTTCCCAATTTATGGGTGTGCTAGCCAAAAGGTTGTAAAAGCAGGCCTACTGAAAACTTTATTATGTCCTTTAAATTCAAACACCTGCTTTTTCACTGTAGAGTTTATATAACTAAAGGTTAAAAAAAAAAAAACCACAAAATATACCACAGTCCTATTAGAACTAACACCATTTAAGAGCTAGAAGTCTGTTCTGCTCCCATTGCACCCATACCTGTCACGCAGCAAGAGAATAAAGCTTTATGATTAAGCTTTCGGGAGAAACCTGAAAACTTGCTGCATCCTTTCACACGGCCAAGGAAGAGCCGAGCTGGAGCAGGCGGGATGAGCCTTCGAAGCCCAGCCGAACCTGGCAGTACTCCCACTCGGCACCCCGGTCTTGGGGCTCTCCGGGCAGTGACTGGCCCCGGAAGGGACGGCGGAGGGGGGAGGGGGGCTGTCACCGCACGGCCGGGGCCCCTCGGCACAGCCCCGGCAGGCCCCGCTCCTCGGGCAGCCCCGCCGCGGGACCGGCTCGTACTTACGAATTTGGGCTTCCTGCTGTCCGCCGCCTCCTCGGG
>VZRM01006406.1:168567-213335 GCA_013397955.1 Grantiella picta | reverse complement strand
GGCCGTGCGGGGAACGCCCTGAGGGGACGGGAGAGGAGGGGAGGGGAGAGGATGGGCGCCGGGATGGGCACGGCGACTGCAAGGAATACACACACAGCAGGGGAGAGTTTGTCCTCTCTCCTCTGGATCCGCTCTGCTCGGCATCTGGACACGGAGCGGGTCCCTCACCTGTTGGGCCAAGGCTGCCGATTTCCAACAAGTGGTTTTGTTGAAAGTTCTGATTCCGTATCTCAAGCCACTGTTTGACAGGTGGAAAGTGGTTCATCTATTTCTGTATGGCCTTCTTACATAATTAGAGCACTGACTATTGTATATAAACATATTATTCTATAGAATGGTAGAATCATCAGGTTTGGAAGAGACCTTTAAGATCATCCAGTCCAAAAATCCACATCAGCCAGCACCAGATCCAGACACCTCTTAAACACCTCCAGGGATGGTGACTCCATCACCTCCCCAAGCAACCTATTCCAATGCCTGACCACCCGAACAGTGAAAAAATTTTCTAATATCAAATCCGAATCTCCCCTGGCTCAGTTTAAGGCCATTTCCTCTGGTCCTGTCACTGCAGTCAGAGTAGAGACCAGCCCCACCTCACTAGAGCCTCCCTTCTGGTAGTTGTAGAGAGCACTATATATGTATATATGTATATATGTGTATATGTATATATGTATATATGTATGTATCTATGTATATATGTGTATGTGTGTAATATGTTATATAATTAATACTTCTCATATTGCTTTTATACCATCTTGGTGCTACTGGGTTAAGAAAGCAGAATGACACAGAATAGTCCCTATCCAAAACTCTGTCAGTGTTTCCATCATCCTCCTGCAGCCTTTCTGCTTTGTGTTGGACACAGTGTATGTGGAGTTGTTAACTGTGCTGCCAAGGCCAAGAGAACAGGTGTACCTACAGTCTGCATTTGTTTAATGCAATCTGTTGTTTTCCATCACTGAAAGACCTGCAAGACACTGTGGTTTATGGGGAAATACATAAATAGAGATTTCATTACGCTGTAAACTAGCAAATTGCATATGGTTTACAAGGCAATTGAATTCTCATTACAACAATCAATACCTCGCATTTATCTTTATTTTAAATTAAGAGTGGTTAGAATAATGATGCAAACTGGAGACTTATGTAGGGGAAAATCTATTTCCAAATCTCAGTGTTATGTGTCATTAAGAAAAGGAAATCTAACAGTCAGCAGTCGTATCTCTGGAGTATTTTCTAAAACAGAAAAATTTCCTTTCTCTTCTGTCATTCAGTCCTTCACCATGCCTTACACATGCAGTGACCTACAAAATGTAACATCTGCCAGTACACAGGGTTCTGCTGAAACATAGCAGAATTCAGCCCCAAACGGAACCTTTGCAGGGCAAGGAAGCTGTGGGGCCACACGGAGTAGACGCCGTAATTATTTTTATACGTTAAACTGTTCATCTTTTGGCACCTTTCTATAGATGTTTTGTAAATTTATATTGGAATTCTTTGTGGAGAGTATAATTAGCAGAACACTGTTTAATGTCATGGTTAATGATTTCCTGGAACATTTGATTAGAAAATTAATCAGGCTATGTGTGCATATGATAAAGCTGTTTAAATGGACCTCCTAATTGCACTGTGGTAGAACACAATGGCTTGTGCCAATATATCACTTTCAAGGTACTGTGTTGCAATAACAGAGAAACACCGAAGGGAATAATTTATCAGACAGTTTTACTAAGCCAAAAGTAAATGTTAGTACTTTTGATCTATTATTATTATTTTATACTACCCCTCTTGTGCTCGTTAAGTGTTTCACAGAACAAATACTCTCTTGAAACAGCTCAGTTTACCAAGGTTAATCACAACTGAGGGAAAAAATTGTGAGAAAGAAATGCTTCAGCAATACTAAAATTGTGCAGACATTCTACGTAGTCATGACATGCATATTGTCCAAAGCATGCAAATAGCTTGGTCATTTTGCATTATTTTTATTCTGGAATGAGAAATTTTCAAATATAAAAGTCTGAGACAAAGTAAGTGTATAAAGTTAACCACATAAATTTGCAAAAGTAGTCCTTTAGATTGATGGATCTATTTAGGCTCTTAGCATTATGTTCCACCTCGCTCTTTTTTTTTTTTTTTCTAATATACAGTGACTCAGGACTTTAAAAAAAAAAAAAAATACTCTCCTAATATTCATTTTTACAGGGAGGCAGTTTTTCAAATACATTCTTGAGCAAAGTATTTCAAAGTTGGCCTTTGACTGCATTTAGGCAGTTGTCCATATTTCATTTGGAGACACCTAGTACATTCCTATAAGAAGATAAAACAGTCAATTAACTGTTCTTTCAGAAGGTTCATCCTTTTGAACTGTCACATAAATGTTATGAAGGACTTTATCAGCAATGTTGTTGTTTTTACAAATTAGGAAGGCAAGTTTAATACTACTCTATTTAAGTATACTAAGAAGGAAAACCTTAGGCACAGTTCCTGTGGCTTGACAGAGGCAAGCAAATGGTACATGTCTTTTCTGGAAAATGGCTTCTTCTTTCTCCCATGAAAAGCCCCAAACAGGGGATTCTAGCCCAGGTCCCTCAAACTTGCATAGCTATTTGTGAGTTGTATCAATTTAATATATATCTTTTACCTTTCCCAACATCTTATTCAAAAAGTCAATACAGAAGTTGCACTAAGATATATGATTGTTAACTCACAATGCAAATAAAAATTACATTGGAAAAACATGGTGTGTCTTCATGTCTTACAGAGGCACTTGATGCTTGTTTTATCTAAGAAAATCTTTAACAGCTGTATTTTTATATTGCAACAGCAGCCATTAATATTTTAAATGTATTGCAATGTAATATTCTTAAATGTAAACTGTGGATAAGATCTTACTTAATTTTCACAGGATTGGTGGCTTGCAAAACATATTATTCCATAATTAAGATAATGGGTAGATAAAATCTGAAAGCGTTCATCTAGTCTAGCCTATTAAGTTTACTAAGGAACCTGGCTGTTAGCAAGTTTATCATACTAATAAATGAACAAATTTATGTTACAGTTATGAGAAAATTCATAATCTGTTCAAATAATAAAGTTTTATTGAAGAAAATTTGCTTTAGTTTTTTTCCTGTAAAACAAGCGGAAAATTTTTGGCTTTTTTGTTCATAATTTGGTTGTCATTTAGTCAGTGTCACTGCCACTGTAGTAGTATATGTCATCCCTACATTCTATTTCTAGCATAGACTAGGAAAAATGAAAATCCGTAGCTAAAACTATGCTGGAAGACCATGATAATCAGTCAGAAAAAGGAAGGAACTGAATATTAGCTGACTAATACTAACTAACCTTAAGTTCTTAAAAGGGAAACCCTATCTTAATTTTGGAGTTTTAGGTTGCTGGAACTTAGGAGCTGGTAGCTATGTCTGTTTTTCTATATCTTTCCTGCCTATTTTTCTCCCTTTCTTCTTCTTCTAACTCTCTTCCTACAGAATGTAGTATCGAATGGGTTTAAAATTTTCTGTGTTCAGTGGGTTGTCTCTGCTGTGATAAGTAATGCTATATTGCGTTTACTCTTTTGTCAATGCAAAACATTGCCAATGTTCCCTAATTTCTATAGTGTGCCAGTAAACTTTGGTGCGTTTTTAACCTCTTGAGAATATCTGGTTGGGATTTTGTCCTTTGTGTCTACCCAGAGCAAAAGAACCTTGGTTTAACCCTGGAATTAAGTAACCGGCATGTAACATGGGCAGCATCTTGCAAAGGTTCTGACGCTATTCTCCCTTTGTCTCCCTATGTGCACTCAGCAGTGGGGGCCCCCGTCTTGGAAGAGATTTGGAAACATTTTGGGTGTACCTTTGTTCCCCTGGAGTTTGTGAGATTTAGCATTTTTCTGTCTAGTGATTATTTGCTGTTGTTTTTTGCCTGTTGCTGTTTCGCTTGTTAGTAAATTGTTCAGTTATATCTACTCATATTCCTTTCTTATTGGTGGAAAGTTGAAACTAATGGGGGGTAACTCGTTTTAGCGAGTCCACTTCTTTGAATTGTCTTAAACCAAGACAGTGCTAAAAAAATAGTAACTTTCTTTGCTATTCCCTGGGCTCTTTTTTGGTAACAAGATCGTTTTTCTCGTGTGATGCTTTAAGAATGTATGATGCCACTTGTCATGTGATGCATCTCTTAAAGCCCTGCTCTGGCTCTCATTTGTCTTGACTGCACAGCGTGCTACATACAGTTGGAAGTACTCAAAACAATCAAGTTTGCCATCATTCACTGGCACCCTGGCAGACAAGTAGTGTGTGCTAGTTAATATTTTTATAACATTTTGTCCTAGGTTACAATATAGATGTATTTAAGTATTCTATTACCACCAGCTGTGAGGCATTAGCTGTTATCTCCTGCTATGACTCACCCCTGATAACAGACAATGGACCATCAAGGACCCACCACATGACTCATGGACTTATCCTATTGTGAGATGCTCCACCCAGGAGGGAGGAGCCAAGCATTCCCACCTGGATATAACCTGGCTTTGGAACTGCCTAAATCAGCCCTGTCTGCGGGGTCCCCAGAGGACAAGAGCTACCACTGGACCTACAGCTGGAGACCAAACCTTCTGCAGGATCACAGTTTCTACCTGACTATTAAATTTGGACTGCTACCACCACCCTAACAGGGTGTCAGGTTGTATCTGACTTTGTCCGTGCTTTTCCTTATATTATTGCACTTATTTTTAATGTTCTTATTAAATTATAATCCTGACTTGTGATCTCCCACTGGTTTGTTTTCAAACTAATACATATTTTTAAATATTTTAGATAGAAATAGAGAGGGACTTAGGATAGATAATTAAAGAAAGTGCTTTCTTGCCTGGGATGTCAAATTGTCTGTAAGGATAAGCAGCTTTGAGCCATTTGGATCACAGCATTGGTAAAGCTGAACTCGTCAGACCTCTTGGCACATATATTTCTTGTTTCTATAAAATGTCTGAACGAGAGTCTACTGAAAACAGTTCTTTTCTTCCCTTTATTATATAAAAAGAAGTATTATGGTTGTATTTCAGAAAAGTATTATGGTCATATTTCTTGCAATTCATGTGT
Source organism: Grantiella picta (assembly GCA_013397955.1). NCBI lineage: Eukaryota > Metazoa > Chordata > Aves > Passeriformes > Meliphagidae > Grantiella > Grantiella picta. The sequence goes on along the minus strand of VZRM01006406.1, from coordinate 208,239 downwards.
GTTACCAGCAGAAACTTTTGGAAACCAGGATATCCTTGATTTCCATCCCAATTCTTTATCACTAGGAGTTTTAGACAGTCACATTTGCACAATGGTACCAGTGCTAAGTGTCAATGGAATATGTGTCATGCAACAGTTATAAAAAATACTTGGATCTTAGAGAAACACAAAGGACTCTAAAGCTCTTCAGGTTTGCATGGCAGTAAGTTCCAGACACTTAAAAAAGAAGCAATTAAAAGACTCAAGCTGAAATGACATTTCCACTAAGAGTTGCATCTAAAATACTTTTATACCTGTTTTCTTATTACATGAGTGTTGTTACTGATGAAAACCAAAGCAAGATCCTGCAGGTTTTAGCAGATCCTTCAGGTATAGCTGTCGTTACTCCAGAATGGACAGACAAGAAAGGTATCCGAGGACAGCATGTGTCACAATCATTTTATTGATAAATCAGTCATATTTTTGAAATATCAAACAAAATTTAACGTGCAATGGATACATTTTGTCTCCTTTCTAGCTAGAATTTAAGTTAAGGACTTTCAGAAGTAGTTGTAGTCTGAATAGCATGGTTCTCCTTCTTGAAACTTTCAAAGTCACCCTGTAAAAGATGAGGATATAAGAAGTAGGAAAGTAGTTTGCTTCCTCAATTTATTGTGGATTACATGTTGCTAATAACTTCTCACAAAATATTTTAGGCTAGCCTCTCATTCAGCTGAGGAAATCTAATATACCGCCTTCAAGATACTGCCTAGATGGGGAAAAAATCAGTAAAGAAGTCCATTATGCAGTTCATCAAATGGATCTTTATGAGGATATTGGAGATGTGATTTGTGGCACTATTTAGGATACATTGCGTACTACATTATTATAAAGTTCAGGTTTGTAATTTAATTATGGGCCAAATTATCTTCAGTTCTAACTTTAGTTGAAGTGACTAGGCCAAGCCTGACAGGTGATATAAATTGTAAATGGTCTGAGTGTCATGGGCTGCCATAAAGGCTGTGTTACATAATTTTATACTTCGTGTGGGATTTTCAAAGCCACCTAAAGAATTAAATGAGCTGTTCAAACCTTGCCTATTCTACCGTTGCACTATTAAGCGTTGCTAGTAAAATTATTGCAAACAGTCAATTTTGCCCAAAAGAAAATAAATATGTTTTCAGAGGATAAAATCATGCTGAATGTTTTTTGGGAATATAAGGGTCCATAGAAGTGTGATTAAGCTTAGTGATTTTTTTTTTTTTTTTTCAGGGCATTCACTGCAAAGATTTTAAGCCTTCTGTCAGAATTCTGAGATGTAATTATCTTCCATTACTGTCTGATAACTCTCCAAATTCCTCATAGCTTTCCTTTTTTAATATACTTCTGTATTTTTTTTATTATTCACTTTCCAAATTTCCTTCTAAGAGTCTGTCTTTCATTTTTCCTTGTGATAATTTATATTACTTTCTACTAGGGCACGATACAGTTTGCTTTCAGAAATCCCTTATTTTCTTTTGACAGATGTATCATTTTAAGAGAGAAAGAGGGAGGGAGGGAAAGAGAGAGATAAACACATACATGTATGTGCATATATAATGCTTTTTATGAGCTAGTTATGTATTACGGAAGTCTCAATTGACTGTAATTTGTTTATGTAGCTTTTATTTCTTTCTGACTGATTTTCTTATTCTAATCCATTTTTAAGTTTCTCAATTTAGTTTTTGCCCTTGCAAGAGCAGTGGGTATAATCATATCATGGTTACTTCAACTTAATATTCAGCTACAGTAAGTACTGTACATGTAGATTAAGAAAAATGCTTCATTTTTCTTGAAAAAACAGTATATATATTTTGGGGAAATTCCTGAAATATATTCTATATGAAACATAATCAGCAATTTTGTGGGTAACAGAAGTCACTCTGTTGCTGTCCAAACTGTATGTTATTTTTCGATCCTCTGTTTCTTGGCAAGTTTCAATGGACAACGTGATTTCTAACAGTTTTTAGCACACACGGTCATGCATTTATACAGAGTGCAATGCACTGCCTTTCTTATGTTAAATAGCAGCTTCATCTCTTGTCATAGGAAGATGAAGAGTGTAATTGGAAGATGCATTTTGCATCACAAGTACTCTTCCAGTGCAGCACAGCTAAGCTTATTTTTTTTTTCCCTAGGAAGTTTAAGTGGCAGTTTTATGATGGTGTGAATCAGAACAAACTTTATAACTTTCCATTTTCTTTCACCTATGTTATAATAAATGGAAGCTGTTGGTTAAGGAAAATGAATGCTCTCACTTATTTTTACAAAGTATTTCTGCAGAAATTGGGAGATTATTATGTTGGATTTTGATATAGAGGTTATCCTATAGGACCTAGAAATGCAATTAGCTCTCAAATATGTGTTTGAGGGGAGGCAGGCAAGTGAAAGAAATTGTACTGTAATAATTACAGAATTGCCTCTCAACTGGCCATAGGCAATAGAGTCTCAAGATGGTTTTGGTCCATTGTGTGACAGCCTAATCAGAATGGAGACTTATGAAACCAAAGGGTATTTGCCAAGAAAAACAGAGGCCAGTTGACATGGTTTCTGTTACCTTATAAATGGACAATTTAGAAAGAGCAGAATCTCAGCCTCCGTTTAAGTGTCAGGGCGTGGTGAGCACTAGCTCTCCCTAAGGGATGTGGTGCTGAGGGAGATACCATGACCAGTGGGACAAGGGACCATGCTAGCCAGGGCCCATCCCATTGACCCCAACAGAGGCAAGAAAGACCAGCCCAGAGGTGGTAGCTAGGTTTAACCAATAGTCCAGACTATCAGGCAACTTTGTGATGATGAAACAGGTCTGAGGAAGTCAGCCCATAGATCAGGGTCAGAAACAGTTCCAGTGATGGTAACAAGCGTCTGGTGATGATTGAGTGTATCCACAGTGATGAAACATGTGAAGCTTGGGAGTCACATACAGATCAGGGTCAACAGAGTTCATATCTGGCAGAGTGAAGGTCTGTCTTTTTTTCTGTAGTGTGATACATACGGGAATCCATCGTGTGTGTGTCCCATGAATAGCCTAATGAGACTCGAGAGCTTTGTTTATTACTTCTACAGTCACCATTAATCTGAGAGGAAAAAAAATCCATGATTATGAGTGTCACCATTAGTCTCTGAAAAGTAATATAATTCCTTATCCCCATCTGTCTAGAAAACTATTTGTTTCCATTCATGAGTTCATTTCCCCTTGTATTGAACAATCATGCTGGTACCAATGAAGAAGAAATCTCCTCGAAGAAGTTAGGATAGCCTTTGGCAGGATTTAAAATCAAGAGGAAGTCGTCAAGAAATCAATCACTATACCCTGCTAAGTGCTTATAAAATTGTAATTTACCATTATGTTTTGTGAGCTTCAAATTTGGACATCAGATAGATGCAGGTTTTCCAGCTAGAAAAGTATCAACAAAGACCTCCTTTTGTCCTATTGAAAGAGAGGGAATATGAAGATCTGCATAGGCTTGCAGGATTCTGGGAGATTAATAAAGGCAGCCAAGCTGTGAGAATCCAGATACAGCATTTGGGTGGATGATACATACTTTGGAACGGCTTTCTTTATATGGACTACAACATGGAAAGAGGAAGAATACTGTCCCAAAAATGGTTCAAAGTATGCATGATTAAAAGCTGTACACTGGTCAATTTTTTTTTCATTCTTTTTGGGAAATAAGACTCGAGCTCCAAGAGTTTATTTAGGAAAGAACAGCACACACAGGAGAAAGAGCAGGGCAAATAGAAGGGCTCAGCAGCAAAAGCAGCAGGCAAGCTTATGTATGGCATATTGCTGGAAACTAAGTGTTGAAAAGTACTGATCCCAAATAAACTGCATTGCTTAGGCATATCATGAGCTTGACTCACCTACCCTCCACCCCCAGCAGAGTTACTCATTCTAACACTGCTTGTCCCTTTAGTGATCACTCCAAGTTCTGCTTAGGTGATGTGACTTTTCTGAGGCTCTTCATGTCACGTGTCAGTAATGATACTGGGAACAAGTGACAATATAGCTGAAATGAGAAAATATTTCCAAGTGTTACGGTTTGGTAAAACAAAATACTTGGGAGTCTTGTAGCATTAATGCATAGGCAATATCCATATTCTCTGGCGAAGGGCGATCTAATTGGTAAGGAACTAAGCTAGGCTTTCTGTGATTAAGGAGTTAGCACTTCACTGAAGTTCTCACTTTTACCTAGTGAAGAGAAACTAACATCTACAAAAAGCAGTTAATCCACTCTTAAAATATGAATTTAAAACAAATGGAAAGAAGAACCTCTGGAGATCCTTCTGTGTCTTCACTGACTATCGAAGATGCTTTGATACATGGCTTAGACCAGATGCGTACATTTAAATGCTGAAGGCAGGTGAGGTAAATCTCATTCTCAAACTCTTCTGGGGATTTCAGCAATTTTCAGTCAAATTCACTCCCTTTCAATAGAATTTATTATACGTATTCATATTAATTCAGAATCACAGATATATTTAAATAGCAATGTTAATGACTCCTTGGAATTAACAATAAAATTCTCTTGTGATTCTCAGAGAATAAAATTTTGAATAATCATACTTCCAAGGTAATCTGCACATCTTTGAAAATCGTTCTTGATAGTCTGAAAACTGAAGACAGCTTTTTTTTTTTCCCTAAAAGGTTTAATAGCTTGTTCCCTTACTCCTCTTGCTGCAGGCTGTTATCACTGTGGATATTAAACTACTTCAAAAACTGTGGGAAGTGTTAAGTTGCAAATATACTCTTCTGTTGTACAGAATTACTTGGATGGTGATTAAAAGAATTAATGCTGCTACTAACCTAAGTGTTCTAACACATTTTCTTTGCAAAATCTAGTCCATCGTTCTGTTTTGTCTTTTTTTTTTTCCTTTTTTCTGTTACAATATATTGGGGGTTTTTTTCTCACTTGCAGAACTTTGCATTCAACCTTGGAAACTTTTGCATTATTAAATTAACTCCTCTCTAATCACTACACAACAAGTCCCATCATTAATTTGTTAGCTTTCTAAACAAGTACCTTTGTGCCTTCTCCCTGGATGGCATTCAGTCTATGAAGAAGTCATATGTAAGCATCCACAAACAACTTAATTATTATTTTTCAAACCTTTCTTTAGAGTTCTCCTTTGCCAATCTGCCCAGAGAAGTGAAGACTTAAATACAGCCTCTCTCACTGTTAGATGTTGCTCCTGATTTAGTCTGGATCTCCTGTCTGTCTTCCACGAAGAGACAGCGATGTGCTTTTGGGGCATTGCTTTTTTGTTTTATTCAAAACAGCTCTGGCATTTTACAATAATAAATATCTGGATTAATACACAGAGCTTGCTACTTGTGTTACATGTTAAGACTACATCACCTAAACTCTATTTGATTTCTACACTTTCTCTTTTAGTTTCTGCCTGTATTTGCATGAGAAAATTCACCAGAAGAGATCTATCAGGATAAATGATACTTGTTTTCCACACTTAACTTTCCTCTATTCAAATAGTACTAGAAGTAACTAAGTACCTGTTGTCATTTCTAAACATTCACCATATTTAGTAAATAATCCATATTTTATAATTTACATTGTTCAATACAGTTTTCAGACTTGTGGTATTTTCTAGCTTTGAACTATACATGGGGTAAAATATTGAACTAGAAGATTGTGCACATGTCTATTAGTATGGCTTGTGAGAGGGAGGTGGGGATGGATATAATTATCCATTGATGTTTTGGGTGGAAATAGAGGAAAATGATCTGTATGTCTAAAACCGAAGTCTGTCATTGTAAACCATTTATTTTAAACTGGGAGGTTATACAAGCTATATTCATTCAGATTGACTATTATGTAAATCAGGGCTTTGCAATCACTTACGAGTTGTATCACATTAATCTACAGTGACAGTGTTCAACGGAGTCTAGAAAACTGTTTGATTTCACACTCTGTAAATGACAGTTCTTGATTTTCTGTAATATTTTGGATCACAGACAAAACCTTGTTTCAGTAACTGTGTATTAGCTGGACGGCTACAGTTGAAATGCAGAACTGTTGTGGTTGGATGATGTGATCAGCATTCATCACGAGCTAATAATGGTGATTCTGAACATCTTAATTGGAGATCACACAACTCTGTGTAGTGTGAAATAAGATGTCTGGGTGATTGCAAAGATTTTGACTGGTCCTTGTGCTGATAGCCTGTAGAAGATTTTAATATTCTGAAGTCACACCAGATGGGCAATCTGCTGCAATATACCTTGGATCAGTTTTAAGCTGCAAGGGTTCTGTATCATGTCACCTCAAGGGAAAAATAATAAACAGCTGCACTAATGACATTTTTTAATCTCCCTTCTCTTGATTTACCTAGGATTTGACTGATGCAATAGTCAGTTTACAAAAACTATACAAAGATCTTCTACAATACCAAGAAAATGGACCACAAATGGACCTGGAAAAAAAATGAGTAACTACTATTTAACTGCTGTATGCATGCCTTTTAATCGTATGTGCAAAATATAACTTGTTGTTGCAAAATAAGTTTGGAAAAGCAGACAGACATAAGAAAAAAATGGCAGACAAACGTGTAAAGGAATACAGATGAAATTTTGATTAATTTTTATAGCTGAAAGAAATGTAGCCACTTTTCTGGATCAATGGAGTTATTTATTCTGGAACTGAGTAGATAGGAATACTAGCTCTCCTGTACTCCTGGGTTTTGCTGGCTACATTCTTACATAGAATATTCCGTGGAAATAGCTTCAGTCGATGTGAGTTCTGTAGTCCTTCACTGCAGTCCCTAAAACTGGACTTTTATCCAATTTGGTACAGGACAACTCATAGCTTTGGGTGTTTTGTAGTGTTGTGCATCTCTTTCAGTGTGGAATTTTAGCACAGTTCATTATCTGGGTAATATGATCAGTAGGTTTTGCAAATAATAGAAATAGGGGATATAGTCAACTTTTTGAATATTTTTTTAAAATAAATTGTTTCAGACTATAGCAAACATGTCATGTTAAGAGAGAGAGAAATGTGAGGAATTAGGAGCTGCTGTTATAATTGGATTTGAATTAGAGAGCTAAAGAATGAACTATAATAATGTGTATTCTGTTATGCAGAAATATTTGGAACTTGTCACTGAATAAATATCATCTAAGTGCTTTGCCCTGCTGTGCCTGCTGAACACAAGTATTGTGAGTAAATGGCAGGGAAAATAATCTGAGTTGAAAAACAGGACATGCAAAAAGACCACTAGAATTTTCACCTGGGTTGTGAAAGAAAAAATTTAATGAACACTTACATTTGCCATCTAAGCAATTAATGAGGAGGAAGACAATCAAGATATACTTTCCTTCTAACTGTATCTGGTTCTGTCATTTGTTATGCTTCATAGTTTTTAAATAACTCAAGCTAATTGTTAAGTAACTTCATCATGTTAATACACTATGAAGCTGGACTGAGGATGGGGCCTTCCAGACAAATGTGAAATGCATGAAGGATGAAGGTAAAAAAAAACCTGAAATTATATAAGAATCTGTGAGTGATGCAGAAGCCAAATGTATAATGCCAGAAAAGAAGAGACATCTGATAAAAATCCTCACTGAAATTGGAAACTGGAATCCAGCTGAAGATTCAGAATTAATATATAAAAGCATGAGTTGGCATTTCCTGAGAATTGAATTCAGGTGGACCAATTTATGCTTAAGGAGCATACACACTTGGAGAACAAAAAAGATGATAGGCATATGATAGAGACATGCGTGGGTTGAAGTTTTGATACAGACCTGCTCATACTCTGGCAACCAGGACAATTACCTACCAACATACTGAGTAAGAAGCAAAATTGACCCCAAAGCTCTGCAGAAGTTACAAGTGATGACATAAAAAAAGATTGGGCCAGTCCCATCACTGGTTCCTGTTAGTCCGTCAGTACAGCAATATATAAAGTTCTCTAGACTACTGAGACATTCAGTTCATCCTTTTCACTTTTCTAGGGGGTTGTGCTGTGGGACAGTGGGACAAGCTGGGAATTGCTGGAAAGCCACTTGGTAATTCCTGGATATTTAATATACACTGGGTTAAGAGACTAAGCTCCCAACATTTTTCAAAGTCAGGACAAGATGCTGAGAAAGCTTGATACCACTTGAAATTTTTAGGAAAAGTTCTTTCACCTCCTATCTCTATCATTAAAAACCTTGTTTGCTTGACTTTCCTTCTTTGAGAATCAGAGAAAACAAGATAGAAGGAAATTACTTGGGACTCTAGCACATTATAGGATAACTTGACTTGCCATGAATGAGCTGAAAAGCCAGATAGGTGGAGTGATTTGAAAATGTGAGCTGAAAAATATGCTGTCTGTAATTGAAAGGACACAAATAAACCAATTACACTAACTCTGAAGAAGATTCCTTCCTAATGTTTAACTCAAAGGCAACATATCCAAAGTGGACTATGGTAGACATGGCTGCCTTATGCCTTAGGCCTGCTCAGCAACAAGTGATGTCATGCACTGCTCTCCTCTGAAGTACTGATTAATGAACAAAACCCTTCCCAGAAACAAGGGTCTAAATGTCTCCGTTCCTAAGAGAATTTGCATTTTTTTCTGTTGAGTTGCACAGTACAATACAGTGAATAAAAGTAATTTTGGAGTTCTGTAGCTGAATGTCATTCCCTTTAAATGAGATACTGGCAGTTAGATGGCTTTGATTGCTGCCAGCTGTCAATACCCCTGAGGAAAGCCAAGATACTTCTACAGTGAAAGATGAACAAGAAGCCCACTGATCAAATACATCACAAGTTGTGTCAGAGGATTACCAAGTTAGGTAAAATAGATGTGTGTTTACACTCTTCTAGTCATAAACAAGCTGTCTGTGAGTTCTTTTTTTGTCTTACAGAGAACACTTCATACTCCAGTATATTAACTGTTTTTTGTAGCCTTTATTCTTGCATTATGGAATACATGTCTCTAGATAGAGAGAAAAGGAGCTAAAACAGCCATTTTCCTGTTGTCCAAATATGTCTGTCTGTTTTGCTTGGATAAGTACCATTTAAACAGACAACAAGAATAAAAGTGGTTTACTCATTACTGTTTCTTGTAGTAAGTGGATATATGGGCTAAAATTTCAAAACTAGACATTCAAAACTTCAAATATGCAGTTAATTCATGAATCAAGTAACTGCTGTGCAGTACAAGTCAGGTATTAGTGTTGCACTGAGTCTGTTACCTTCTGTTAGTTTCTATATGTGTAATTTAGATATACACACCAGACTGTGCCTAATTTTGTCAAATGTAGTCCATATGTTCCGTGAGTCCTCTTCTGTTTCTTCTTATTACACCTGCTTACTCTTAATCTTCAGCAGAACATTAGGGGAAAGCAATAAAAAGGAAGTGAAGACTAGCAGTGCAGTTTAAAAACTCTAAGAAGAGTATTAAAAAGTTTAAATCCATCTTCACATCTATGCACTACCAAGTGGCTGAGAATATAAAGTGTTTCTTAGGGTTGGTTTGTTCTCCTTTACAGCCTTCAATGTTAGCCAAGTGACATGTTTTAAAAGTCTGTGGAACTGATTAGTGTTGGGTGTAGGTGTATAATCTTAACAGAGATACCTCCTGGGAGGACATATCCAACCTTAACAATCTTAATAAAGAAACAAGTAATATTTAATTATATTACATGGTAAGGGAATGTGATGTTTCTATATGTTTTATTCCTCAAAGAAAAAAATGGGGTTTTTTTCTTGACAGAGGGATAGATTTAATTAGCATAAATCAATGTGAGAATATATCTGAGTATTACATGAACACCAAGGTGTCTAAAGTCTGCAAACATTCTTAATAAAACTCATTGTGCCTTCTGGGGCACTGACCACTGCAAAGATTTTTTTCTGAGTTTATTAAAAGCTTCTGAGACACTTGTAATGACAGGTAGTCATTATGTAGCAGCTGCAGTGGGGAGTCCTGTAGTGTTATACATCTTATTTGTCAATTGTCTTCCTACTTGGAGGGGCATACTGTCTAAGTAAGGAGGCTAATCACCAAGGCCTCCTGTCCTTTCATGAGGCAGTTCTTAAGCCTCTTTTAAGAGGAAGAGAAATCCCAGGCAACTCACAAACTGAAAAACAGAGACCACAGTGAGCAGTTAGCTAACAGCAGTCATGTGAGAAGAGAACTAGAGAAGGGTTAAGAGCCAGGCCTGTCAGGTGTGTATCTGAAGGAAGGGTGTCAAGAGGGTGGAGCCAGGCTCTTCTCAGAGGTGCCTGGCAATGGGACAAGAGGCAATGAGCAGACGGTTCCACCTAAATATGAGTTAAAACTTTTACTGTGCAGGTGACTGAGCACTGGAACAGATTGCCCAGTGAGGCTGTGGAGTCTCCCTCATGGAGATAGTCAAGAATTGTCTGGACACAATCCTGAGTGATAAGCTCTAGTGCACCCTGCCTGAGCAGGAAGATTGAATGAGATGACCTCCAGTGGGTCCCTTCCAACCCCAACCATTCTATGATTCTGTGATTTTGTGTGATCTCATATTCTTCAGAGGCAAGTGGTCTGTGTGCTTTTCTCAGTGATCCTAACTTAGGCTTAGCTATGTCCACAGACCAAGGCAATCTAGACTAAGAGTAAAAGTTCTTAGAAGTATTTTGGTTATGTAGTTTTCCAAAATGTGAAGGATATGAATACATAACTGGAATGGGATGTAGGACCCTATTCAGTTTTTGGTCAGATACAGATCTATGGTGACTCTAAAAAAGCAAGTGGAGGCTGTAAAACCAGTCACAAAGGCTGTGTTTGCACCTCTCTATTATGGTTCATTTTCATATCATTCTTCGCTTTCTAGATAAGGGAAAAACTGAAATATGCTGTGTCTGTCCTCCCCAAATGCACATTCCTTTTCTATGACTATTCAGTGGAAGATGAAGGGTTGGTCTGTGTGTCCAGTCAAGCCATGATAGTCACCGAATGCCTGGACCAGGGAAGGCTTCTCACTGTAGATGCAGCTGATGAAATGCCTCTACAAAGTAATGACACGACATAAATTGCTTTCCAAACATCATGAAGGTTGATTCTCTGCGATGTCCTGATAGTGTTGGCACCTGAGGCTGGGTAAAAGGAATTCCCTCTTCCTCTTGTGCTTTGAACCTCTTCAGTGAGGTGCCTTTTTTAATCTTCCCTATTCCTTCTCTTTGCTTTGAAGGGAGCTTTTGTTCAGTATATTCATCAAGGTATTCTCTTTTTGTTTTTAGGCCTTATTATTTAAATGTCTGACAACCTCAAAACTTGAGTGCACTGATCTTCAGAACAGCACAGCAAAGTGGGAGGGCTCACCGCCACCTTGGAGAAAAGGAACTGAGGATTAAGTAGTTCAAATGACTTCTCAGCAGCCACACACTGAGTCTGTGAATGAGTAAAAACTCCAGTTCTAAGTGCCGTACCTGCCCCAAACCATGTGTGTGTGCAGGGGGTATGCATGTGTAGTCACTGGCAAACTCCAAGCTGAACCAGCCAGGGGGTAGGAGACCCTGGGTTCAGGCAGGGTTATCAGGTGGGCAGAAGGTCTGTGCTGGTATTTGGGAGAACCTGTGAGTGTGGGATGCCTGTGGGACAAGTGTGTGAGTGCTTCATGTGTGCAGTGAGCATCCAGTGGGACCAGCCAGTCAGTCTGGGACCTGTAGGATGAGTAAGGGGGAGGGGATGTGGGAAGGAGTGCTAGGTGGGCAGAGGGGCCGTGCAAGTGCTCAGGGGATCTGTAAATGTGTGTAGGCTTGTGCACAGCTGAGGAAGTGTGGGTTAGACGAGTGGACAGGGAGGGGGATTGAGAACTGGGTGAATAGTAGGTGTCAGAGGGCTGTGATCAGCAACACAGTCTGGTTGGAGGCCTGTGGTTTAGCAATGCACCTCAGTGGTGTGTACTGGGTCCAGTCTTGTTCAGCATATTCATCAAAGACTTGGGAGAAAAGACAGAGTGCACCCTGAGCAAGTTTGCAGATGATACAGAACTGGGAGAAGTGGCTGACACACCAGAAGGCTGTTCTGCCTTTCAGTGAGACCTGGACAGGCTGGAGAGTTGGGCAGAGAAGAACCCAATGAAGTCCAACAAAGGTAATTTCAGGATCCTGCACCTAGGGAGTAGTTACCCAATGCACCAGCACAGGCTGGGGGCTGACCTGCTGGAAAGCAGCTCTGTGGAGAAGGACCTGGGAGTCCTGGTGAACAACAAGCTGTCCATGAGCCAGCAGTGTGTCTTTGTGGCCAAGAAGGCCAGGGGTGTCCTGGGGTGCATTAGAAAGAGCATTGCCAGCAGGGCAAGAGAGGTGATCCTGCCCCTCTACACAGCCCTGGTGAGGCCTCAGAGTGCTGTGTCCAGTTCTGGCCTCCTCAGTACAAGAGCGACTAGAGAGGGTCCAGTGGTGTATGGTTAACATCCTTAAATGACTGGAGCGTGTCTTATGAGGAAAGGCTGAGGGAGCTGGCCCTGTTTAGCCTGGAGAAGAGATGACTGAGGGCAGATCTTATCAATGTATTTTAATATTTTAAGGGAAGGTCTAAGGATGACAGAGCCAAGCTCTTTTGGGTGGTTCTCAGTGACAGGACAAGGAGCAACATAAACTGAAACACAGGAAGTTCCATCTGAATATGAGGAAAAAATACTGATGCTGTGCAACCTGCTGTAAGGTGAACCTGCTTTAGTGGGGGCTTGGTTTAGATGATCTCCAGATGTCTTTTCCAATCCTAACCATTCTGTGATTCTGTTAACCTGAGGAGTATGGTGTGTGTCCTTCATTAGTGACATTCTACCTCTGCCCACCCAAGAAGAGGAGGGGATGTGTCCCTGTGTGCCTGGGTCTGCTGTGAATGCTGAATGTGGGAGCTTCTGGGGGCAGTGCCTCATCTCTGGCTCTCTGTGTGACTGGCTGTGTCTATGTCCTCTGTGAATGTGTGTCCATGTGTGTGTGTCTGTGTGTCTCTGGGATATATCCTCAGCTTTGCTGCTGGTTGAATGTGCAAGGGGGAAAGTGTCAGCCATGTCCCTCAGCCTGGACAGAGACCCAGGGACTCCTGGGCTGGGCTCCAGTGGCCAGGCAGGAGGAATCCCCAGGGCTGGAGCTGCTGGAACTGGTGAACACTTGTAACAGCTTAACATTATACCTTTGTAACACTGCTTCAGCTGGATACTCCCCAAAACTAACATTTTTTTTTCTCCCACTGTCCTTTAAAGTTACAAAGGTATTATATTTGTGAAGACATGGGCCACCAAGATTAAGAGGAATATTTTCAGTGACTAGTCTTTTTAGGTTCCTCCACTTAAAGGAAAAAAAGTTCATCATAAATTACTTTCAGTGGGTTTGAATCTTGTCATAATGTTGTAGTTAATAAAGCTGGAGACCCTCTAGGGCACATGAGGGCCTTAGTGCCCTGTAAATAAGGAATTTAAAAAATGAGAGATGAAAAATTTTTTGACATTTTTAAAAATTTGGCTTCTGATGTCGTTAATATCACACAGCAGATGTAACATGCCACAGAGGTCACAGCTCACTGCCTGAGGTGAGCTAACTGAGCAGAAACCACAAGGAGAGTTTATACCCACAAAAACAGTTTATTACAAGAGAGCTGAAGGGCATTGGCTGTGAATAAACTAGAGAAATTTATGCTGTAGTTTAACCATCACTTTAAACTCCTGAAGCTGACAAAAGAGGCATTTGGCCTTCCCTGGATTACTTTTCCTGCTGCTGTGCCCACACAAACAGCTGTGCTGGACAAAAAGAGATGATGGCAGAGGAGCAAGTAAAGTAATACTCCATTTTTAACTTGGACAAGTTTTTCTGCCTAGTTTACCACCTGCAAACACAAACCTTTATGTTAGCACAAGTGAGGAGTTAATATAAGGATAGGAATGAATGGCTGAGCAAGGGAACCATAATGGATCTGTTTATTTAGCTGGTCTATGCTACATAAAAAATACACAGAATTATGACATTGTAATTGCAGTGTGAGTATGTAGGAAAATGGGTTTCCTAATAGTTCATAGCACGATTCAGGAAAAACCTCTGTAGGTTATCTACACCCAACTCCTGATAATAGCAGGGCACTTTGATGGTTGTCAACATGGCTCAGGGCCTTCCCCAGCTGGGTTTTGAATCTTTCTGTGGTGGAAATGAAACAACTCCTTTGGACAGGCTGTTTCCAATTCTTAACCCACCTTTGGAAATAATTTTTTGCTTATGCCCTGTTGGAGTTTATTTTGACAACATATCTCATCTGGGGGAGCCCTGACCCAATCGCTGTATTTCAAATGCAGCCTCTGTAGTGCTGAATAAAGAGAAATAATTGACTTTGTTGACCTGCTGGCTAAGCTTTTGCTACTACAGCCCAGTATGTGGTTAACCTTTGTCACAACAGGGTACATGGCTGTCTCACATTGAACTTGTGGGCCACCAAGATAGCTTCCCTGCTGGTCCTTCTCTGCAAAGCTGTTTTCCAGCCCTGTCTGTCCCATTGCATGGAGTTTTTTCTCTTGCTTTGCAGATCACTAGCATATGATTACGTTGGATGAAAACAGCAAAGTGATTCAAAAGATTTTGAAACAAGCCCACATTGAATTTCCTATTTCCTACAGTGGTGTCCTTGTCTTTTGGGTCCTCAAAAATCTGCGGTTTGTTGTCTTCCCATACCTTCCTCTCAGTCTACTAAGGCTAACCTAGCCACAGTTGCTTTCTACACATCCATGATCTTGCTCTTTGTAAGTTAAGAGTAAACATAGTAGCAGCAAAACTTTTAAAAATTGAGAATATAGATGAGAAAGGAAAAGGACAAGAAGGCAGAAACACTTGTTTATTACCTTTGCAATCATGATGACCCTGGCACATATAGTAGATTGCATAAACAATCAAAACAGACTATGAAGCCAGCATATGTTACTAACGTTAGAATAGTGCTGCCTTGTCAGATAAAGCTCTTTTAAAAGTATATTTTCTTCCCTTTGTAATGATTTTGCTTTTGAAATTACTCTGTATGAAAATGTGTTTAATCATTACAAGTGTGACTATCCCTGCACTGTTCAAATGCATTCTCCTATTTCATTTTATTTCTTATCGGGAACAGCACTCGAAACACTTGTCTCACAGTGTTCATATCAAAGAAGACAAAATCCAGACCTCTGAAGGACTGAATTGCTTTATGCATTTTTGTTCATCACAGAGAACAAGCCCCATACTTTCAAGTGCAGTAGGTGTATTTGTAGTGCCTTGCCAATTGCAAGGAAATTTTTTCTACTTTTAACATTTTGCTTTGCTCATTCTTTTCTCCATTGTCATAACTGAATTCATAAAATAGTTCTTTTTTGTTGTTTTTTTTTGTTTTATAAACGGAATGTTCTTCAGGAAGAGAACAAGAATGCGTGCACAGTAACCACTGAAGAGTCATCTGTATGGAAAAAACCCTTTTTTTTACTTTCAATAATGAAAAATAATAAATGTTGACATTATATGAAGAAGGTATATTTATTGTTTGCTCCCCTTAAAAATACTATTTTACCAAGCAAAGTAATTTTGGAGTAACTTGTTTCATATTCTTTCACTTTTACAATCACTTAAAGTTAGAGACACACCTAATTAATGTATCATTTTAAGGGTGAAGAAAATGTGGTGGCAAGGTTCAAGAGTGAAGGTTAGATTCAGTAGGTGCTATTTATCCTACAATACAGTAGCTCTGAGGAAAAATGCAGTGTTCCTTTTCTCAAGTTCTTGCAGCAGTTTATAAGTGTATTTTGCTATTGTATCCATCTCAAACACACTGAGAGACTGCTTTGTCATTATATCCACCACAAACAGCAGCAGATTATTAGACCTGGATTTAACAAGGTGAGATTGAGCTGCACCAGTTTGAGAAATGGTAACAGTTAGAAAAGTCTGTGTGTCTGGAGTTCTGTCTGTGAAGACCTCCTACCCATTTTGTTTCCCGGTTTTCTTTCCAGCTATATAGAATAATATGTGAAAAATAATAAATGCAAAATTTTCCAGAATAAGTATAACCTGTTTCATGAATAATTCATTGCTGTCTTGTATGACTTCATTATGTCATGTATAACTAGCACTTTGTACTGTCAGGCTAAAAAGCTACAAAAAGTGTTTAACCGTGCAGCATAAATTCAAAACTTGTAATTTGAAAAGTGACATGATATTGCACAAGTCCTAGCATTCTCAAACATGCTTTCCCAGATAATATATTTAAGATTTATAAAATACAAGACTTAGTGGTTTGTTGTCTTTTTTTGCAGTCATAGAGGTCTGCTTTATAAAAACAAATCATGTATTTCATGATCTTCACTGGCCTAAGAGCTCTCATAAAGGAAATGACTTTCAGCTCTTGGTCTTAATTCTGCAAGATAGCTAAAGCCGTAGCTAAATATTTCACCAGTTATGTCAGATACCTGATACATAGTAATGTACCCATCTTTTAAATGAGGACACCCTGGTGCTACTCACAAACTAAAGAGTATTTTTCCTAATTGCCTAAAGGAGTCAGTAACACAGCTGTACGTTTGCTGTGGTTTGAAGCCCAAAGAGTGACCTGGCCTATCTGGTACCTGCACATTTAGTTAGTTGGTTGGCTGTTCTAGTGGGAAGAAGATAAAAGTTTTGTTCAAGGCTATATTTGCAGCTGCAACTATTTGGTTGTGTTTGTATTAATATTCTTTCATGAAGTTTCATAGGTGCTCACCAGAGAATGAGTTTCCGTAGAAAATGTTTCTAGAAGGATAGTAATCATATGGGTCAGTTTGTCTCAGGATGACCTCCTGCACAAAAAGGGAAAGAAAGTAAACCAGCCTTCCTCTTCTTGCATCTCTCAAACTATGCAAATGAGTTACAAGGTCCTACCTTCAACACTGTTGTAATCATAGAATCGTTTACACTGGAAAAGATCTTAAAGATCCAAGTCCCACCCGGGACTGCCAAGTCCACCCCTAAACCATGTCCCTAAGCAGCTACATATCTTTTAAAGACCTTCAGGGATGGGAACTCAGCCAGAGAACTCCTTGGCCTTTATATTCCCGACAGAGTACCCAGCTTTTTAATGCCAAAGGGCTTGCTTTCTCATCCAAACAACAAGCAAAAAAAAAAAAAAGATGCCAAGAAAAAGAGGAATGAGGGTGTCTGCACTTAGATACCTGAATTAGGTACCCGAAATTCCTCTTTAGAAGTTTTTTGAAGGTCACGCTTCTCTCCATTGAATAGAGAGAGAACCTGAATACTTACTTTAATATTGCTTCATTCTAACTTTTGAGTTTGTGACAGGTACAGAGTAAATCTCATTCTTCTTTTTATTCCTCAGTGTAAAATACAGTTTTCTAAAATTACTATTCATGGTTACTAGCAGTTGCTCCTTTGTACTGTTTAGAAACACCTGTGTCAAGGGTCAACAATTTCATTACCCACTCAAATTCAGTTAAGAGGGTTAAGAGCTGTCTGTACAGATCCTCACTGACTTCCCAGTGTGTGCAATATGGAACAGAAACAGGATTAATTGTTAAGTCTTACCACTCTAGTGTCCTTCAGTCTCAGTGCCCCAAGCAAACTTAAAAAAAGCTTCCTGTTTTTGTTTTTATTGCCTCATTTTTTCCATCACAATCTGGAGGCGAGGAGAATCATAGGCATTGATATGGATTTCTTTTTCTGGTAAATAGGATTTGTTTTGCATTTTAAACTGTTGAACAGGGTCTTTTTCTTTCAAACACATGTTTTTCCCTTTAAGCATACCATTATGTAGATATCTCACGAATGCAGAGAAAAGATCACTACGCAGAAATGGGACATGAATGACATTTTGCTATCGTATATCATCATGGTTTTAAAAATAATATGTTTGTTCAGATTTTTCTCTTCACAAACTGTGATCCAAGAGCAATGCGACCTCATGACAACCAACAATTACAGGCAGAACATCTCAGAAACAGTCTTTAAAGGATGAAGCCTCAGGCAAGTTCTGTTTCCTGTAATGTCAGAAGAAAAGTTAATACAAAGTGAGTCTTCAAATGAACAGAAACTAATTTGATACTTGGCAGTAGCTAAGGAAAAGCTTATTTCTTCTTTAACTTTTTGTTTTGCTTTTCCTCTTCACACAGTGAGATCTTGTAGTTTTTCATACTCCTTCATCAAACCTTAAAGGCAGAAGAGTCTAGATAAGACAAGTGATTCATTGAGCCAGACTTCCCAGGTGAAAAGAGTATGTTAAAATTACATATGAAGAATTCAGATAGGAATTTTATATTCACCTATTCCCTACAACAGCCTGGCATGTGAGATTATGCAGGGATGCAAATTCCATTTTCACAGTCTTTGAACCAGCAGTAATACTGGGAATGCAGCTACTGCTCTTCTCCATTCAGTATGCAGGTCACTGTAAAATTGCTGGTTCAGAACCTCCTCATCTGACCTGCCATCACCTCTTCACGTCAAAAAAAGTTGCTAAAGACATCAGTTCTAAACCCAAAGAGGACAAATAGATGACTGCCATCATCCCTTTTTGGAGAGGATAGCACAATGCTTCCTTAGAACACCTGACCTTGCAATGTCATTGCAACAAATTAATTCTGGCCTGTAGGTAACTTATTTGTGTAGAAGTTGGCAGAAATTGGATGATTTATCAATCTCGTCCTTCATTTGCAATTGTAAATAGAGTATTGAGTAGGCAAGTTCTATTTTCATCATACAAATTGACTGTCTGGTGCAGAATTATTCAAATACTAATCCTAATTTGCACCCAGTGCAATACTATTCAAGTCAAAGGTAAAGATGGTTTTTTGACCTCACACAGCAATTGACCCCTTTATTTTTCATTGTGTTCTGTTTGATGCTTTATTTATTAGAAAGTAAAGACTGCAGATAGCCTGCAACTGTAATCCCAAAGACGAAGCAGAAAATTTGAAGTCCTTTACTGACGTAGTTTTATACAATTGAGTGCTGTGATCTTCATTGCTGAGGCATCACTGTCAGCCATTAATTAATATTACTCCCAGTCCAAGTTTTAAAACAATGTAAATTTCACATGGTCAACACAGATCTTAGAGCCTTCTTCGTCCTGCTGTGTAGCTGGAAGAATCTCTGGCATTAAAGATATAGTTGCATAAAAAAAAGGGTTTGGATCTTTTTTTTTAGCAAACATATTTTGGGGTTTTTTTCAGCAAACATATTTAACTTTTTATGGCATGTTCATTTCTATGACCTTGGTTATTCTCCCTCAGAGTTTTCTTGTAATCTGTAATGATACCTAGTTTTATTATTTACTTGAAAAGTTTTTGAAAAGCATCTTCTGTTTTCTCTCATGCTCTCAATTCCTCTAGGCATTCTTCTATCTGACACTTGCAAATTCAGCTCACCAACATTCTTTAATTCCTCCAAATACTTATTTCTTTTACCCTGAAGTCTACTGTTGGACATCTTGTATTTTAAAACCTTGCTGATTCAGTTGATGAATGTTGTTTCAATAGTTTCAAAGTTTTCAGGCGACAAACTGCCCGTATCATAGTACCATGAAATATTTTGGGTTGGAATGGACCTTAAAGATCATCTAGTTTCAACCCCCCAACTATGGGCAGAGATACGAGCCACTAGACCAGGCTGTTCATAGTCCCATCAGCCTGGCCTTGAAACACTTCCAGGGATTGGACATCCACAACTTCTCTGGGCAGCCTGTTCTCGTTCCTCACCATCATCACACTAAAGACTTTCCTCCTAACATCTAATCTAAGTCTCTCCTCTTTTAGTTTAAAACCATCCCCTTTTGTCCTATTGCTCTTTGCCCCTTTAAGTACTGAAAAGCTGCAATGCAGTCTTCCCAGAGTCTTCTCCAGCTTGAGCAACCTCAGCTGAAATCACTCAGCCTGTCTTCATAGGAGAGGTCCTTTTTGCCCCTCCTCTGGTTCTGGTCCGACAGGTCCATGTCTTTCCCCTGCCCCAGAATTGGACATGGTTTTCCAGGGGGTGCTTCATGAGGATGTAGCAGAGGGGCAGAATTACCTCCTTTGACCTGCTGGCTGTGCTCCACAAACCCATGTCTCTTGAAGCTTTACATGACATTTTCTATTGGATTTTTTTTTTTGTTTACTATGTTTCAATAGCCTGTTCCAGCGTGATAATCTCTGTCTCTGTGTAATAATAATGAATTGGGAAAACACAATGCCATGTGTCTGGTTTTTATAATGAAAACAACATGACTGGCTAATCTTATTCTGTTTACATGATTTTTACATGCAAGAATAAGTAACAAAAAATTGGTGGATTTTATGTATTCAAAGATAAATCCCTACCTCAGCAGTTAAATTCAAATCAATAAAATGAGGGAAGACAGAAGTAAAATGATGAATGTGAAGTCTGATACCTTAATTCCATTTTTTCTTCTTCCTCTCTTTATCTAGTCCCTCTTACAGTGTGTCCCCTAAAACAGGGGTTCACTCCCCCTTTTCCACCTTTTTTCCCTCTGTCTCCATTATGGATTTTGATTTGAACTGTAATAAACATGGACTCACTGTCATAAAGAAAATAAATGGAATGCTATAGAGCACTCGCCTACCACTTCCCAGATTTTCTCGTTCGTGAATTTGTATCTTAAATTTATTGTTTTAATATCTCAAAGTCCAACAGCTTATTAACTGCTCTGACATTCGGAATACACTTTTTTTGATCATGTGTCACTCATTCTAATGACTTTGTTTTTTGAAGGACCACTAAATCTTATAAGCAGAGGTTTAATTTCCTCCTTTGAAAGAAAAGGAAAAAAATTACTAAAGTAGTTGAAGTTGGCTCTATAGCAATGAGGTATTCATCTCTATTTCTGCCTGTTGAGATGCTTTTCAGTCTAATAATTGGGAATTGATCATTGTAAAAATCTATATTGCAGCAACAAAAGTGACATATACATTGCACTGATAGGATTTTAATATTGAAACCAATTTTTCATAATAATATTGCATGGGGATGCATGAACTTTTCACACTTAAAATGTATTTTGAGAGTTTCAAGAATACTTAGTATTTCTAATTATTTAATGTAAATTTCAATTGTCCCACTCGAATTGTTTAGTTAATAAGTACTGGAATTTTAAAATTACATTCTCTCACATTTTCTTCATTATTATGAAGAGAATTTTATCTTCTTTGGGCATTTATATTTCGATAGAATAAGCATAGTCAGTTGTTGCAAATCTCCTGATTCTGTGCTTGTTTCTGCAGTTTTTCATACTGTAAAAGTAATTACAAAAGTTCAGTAGTAGTACAGTTGGTAAGAATTAGGTGTGGGGTGAGGGGCAGAAGGAAAAAATTCAAAATGCAGCAAATTATTTGAAAGAGGAAGAACCTGAAGAAGGACCTGAGAAGCAGAGATTGAAAAGCTATTTCTGTAGTCCCAGGTACAAAAGTGTTTCAGATTCAGCAGGAGAACATGGCAAGGTGGGCTTTGTGGTGGAGCTCTTACCTTTGGGCTACTAGGGTTCATTTCCACCAGAAGTTTACAACAACTAGGAAAAACTTTCTGAGTCTTGATTTTCTCCTGCAATAAGTGTCGTAGCAAACAGGCTATCTCCAGCCCTGGCAAAGCATGCCACTATAAGAGAGCATCCACTTGGAGAGAAGCATAGGTCTACACCATAGCTCTAAGTGGAGGCAGAGCTCCACTCTTTCCTCACCAGCTGAAAAGCTTTGGAGGGAGATGCTGCTCTCCACAGGATAGAACTCCTCCAGTCCATACATGGTTCCAAGTTGACTCTTGCCACAAATGTGGACCCCTGGAATCAGCCTGGAGAATCTGCTGCGCTTCAATTTGTGCAAACCAAGCTGTGTTTCTACCTCAGTTTAGTCAGAAATGTTGAAACAAGACGATAAATTCATCCCTCCTAAAAGTTTTGATACTCAAGAGGTAGAACTAGAATGATTCTCCAAGAAGGATATTTTGAAGAGCAGGGTCTGACTCTATCTGGGAAGGCCTTGAATTTTCAATCTCTTTTGTTGTTCCTATATCTGTACTATAGACACCATGGATCATATGGGGAATGGGAGCTGGGAGACTGATTCTCTCCTTTACACTTGCGTAGAGATGCTTGTCAAGTACTCTGGTGTCATTCTGTGCTGGGTGTCCATGGTGGGCTGCTGGCAGCCAAGGCTGCACGGCAGCCACTGCAGGGAGTGTCCAGGGCTGCTCCATGTGGGACGCAGCTGGTTCAGGGCCCTGCAGCCAAGGGAGTGGTGTCTCAGGGAGGAAAAATTTTAAAACTGGACAAATGCTGTACATGCAGTGAGGATTGAGGGGAAAATGTGAAAGAAACAGCCCTGAAGACACCAAAATGAGAGAAGGAAGAGGGAAGAGGTGCCCCAGGGCAGGAGCAGAGGTTCTGCAGCCCCTGGAGGAGACTGTGGTGGGGCATGGGAAGAGGGTGAGGAGGAAGGAGTGACACAGTGGAGCTCTTATGGACTGACTCCAACCCCCACTCCCCATCCTCTTCATCACTCAAGGAGGAGGAGGAAAAGGGAAGGGAGCTGGGAATGAAGGAGTGATGTGGAGTCTGGGCAAAAGGCAGCTTTGGGAGGAGGGCAGGTGTTTTTAGTTTTGTCTTTGTTTCTAACCATTCTATTCAATTGTTAAAATACTAAATTAATTTTCCGCAAGTCAAATCTGTTTTGCCTGTGACAGAAACTGGGGAGCAATTTCCTGTCCTCATCTCATTTCATGGGGTTTTTCATCATATTTTCTCCCTTGTCCAACTGAGCAGGGGGCTGAGTGAGCAGTTGGGTGGGAGTTTGTTAACCACTGCTGACACACCACACCTACAAGACAGAAATAGACATGATCTCTAGTTCTATCACTGACTGACTATCCATAACTTTTTCCTCTGTCTAAAAGATGCAAAGATACTTCCCTTGCAGTAGCACCACAGGCGTTAAATATTTATACTCTGTAAAGTGGCACCTCCTTGTTACTCTTCATAATTTTGCAGTGAATATATAATATGTTGTGAGTTTAATTGATATTGAGTTGAAGGTGTTTTGTTAAACAGTCAGCAAAATCACAAACACAGACTTAAGGAAGAAAATATTTCAAGTAAAATGTGCCAGGGTATGCCCCTTGGTTAATGTCTTTTATCTGACTGTTGACAGAATGATTAGCCACTTAGGAGCAGTACAAATATTTTATTAACAAGAATTAATACAAGCTATTGTTACTAATTAATGATGCCATTGCAATTCAGATGACCCCTTTTCCTTTTTAATATTCAACTTAGCCAGGATTCCCAAGGCATTTTAAGACACTCACAAGATTAATTGTTTTTAGGAGCAATTGCTATTTGTTCTGACTAGCAATGGCCTATTGACTTTCTTACACAATGACATAAGATCAATGAGGATTTGGAGAAGCTGAGTAAAGTAAGTTCACAAACACTGATGTCTTGAGTGACATAAATATTGTCACCTTTGCTCCTTTGCTTTATGCAGCCAGAATGAGACAAAAGCCATTACTGGTCAGTGTTGTCTTATAAGCCTCTGTGAAACAAAGCAGGGAGAGCTAGGCCTACTTTGAAGACACGGCCTGATTAATATCAGGTCAACCTGATCTACTGACACTTTCTGAAAAGAGAGCAAGGACAGATTACTAACGGAGGCAGGAACTGCTCTAGTCCCTTATATTCATGTGGTTGGGAAAAGCATATTTCCTGTTCCAGTATGTACTTCTGGACCTGAATGTATATGGTGCATCCTGTTCTGATGTGGGTTTTGGCACTTGCGCATGTGCTGAAGTTCTGTGACAAAGAATACAGAAAATATTCCTTTATTTGGAATTCTTTCTCTTTCCACCATCCCTTGCACCCTATACTTCTAAGAAGAAGAATTGTGTATTCCTTCAGAGTGAAGAAATATGCCTATTAGCTGTGACTGCAATGAAGGTTTCTGACACTGACTACAGGAAAGTGATATTGCTGACAGAATGTAGCCTACAATGTTGTGAGTCCTCACAGGAAGAAGCTTTCAAATATTTCTATCTTTGCACAAGATCCGTTACATTTGATAAGTTTCAAATCATGTTTCCTCAGTGCAAATTAGTCAGCTGCTTCAGTACATAGGTGTGGGTTTGGGTATGTAAAATGAAGAGTTACTGAAGCCAGAGGAATTGTGGATATCAAATATGAAAATTGATGTAAACTTATTGGTGTGGGGTTTTGGAAAATGTTAGGAAATAGAAGCATAGGGACTGTCATTATTTTTCTTTTTTTTTCTTTCTTTATTTCTTCTCTTTTTTTTTTTAAGTAGTACATTTGAGGAGGACATGCTGTTGGGAAGCCAGTAAAAGAAGCACAGTGAAGGCATAAAAAGGACAAATGACAAAGATGGGGAATAGGATGGTGCTGAGAAGGCAGTGGTTGAAGTTAGGGAGATAGTGCAAAAAGAAAATACAAAAAGCAGCACAAGGTTCACTACTGTCACACACATGCATTTCTGTATCACCTTGCACAGCTTATCCCTTCCCACTGCTGTTCAATTCCCCTGCCCTCAGCCCTACAGAATTGCTTGCTCTGCCACCTGCAGGTCCCTGGGAAAATTCTTCTTTCCTATCTCTTAATCTGTGAATCATTTTCCAGGATGTGCCTCTCACCATCAGGTAGGTAGTATGAGAGGTGCTGGAACCTGTTCTGAGTGAAAAAGCCAGGGAAACAGGGAGCCTGTAGAGCTCCCATATCTACTACAGAGGAACTGCTTATTTAAAGCAGTGAGGCTGTTAGCAAGTCCCTTGCCTTTATCTTGTTTTGAGTTACCTTAGGGCTCTGCATTGGCTGCTGCTATATAATCTGGCCATGCCCTGTCTAATCCCTCAGCTGAGCACAGGGACAGGCTCAGTGTGCTCGACACACACTGTGCAGTGGCCATGATTACACAGTTCTGCTGTTAACAAGTGGTTCTTCCTTATGTTAGCTGAGTGAAGAGAGGCAAAGAACTGTTTGAGTTTGTATAGTTCTCTCCTAGATGTAAAAATGTATTTGATGTGTCTGTTAACGACAGGGTTCAAATGTATTTGATATTTGGCACGGGGATAAAAAATAGCAGAGGTAAAAAGGAAATACAAATTTTTGTCTGAAACAAAGTCATTCCCCTTAATCACCTGTAATTATGTATCTAACAAATATGTAAAACAATAATAGGCTGCATTTTGAGAGCTCTATAAAGGTTATTTGTAAAGAAAAATATTCATAAACATTGTGGTTTTAAAAGAGTGAATGCATTTCAATGAAAGATATGCATTTACTGCCTCAATACCATTAAAGTTTGCTGGGTAAGAATAAATATCCAGTTGCAATGTGTCAGGCACATAAATGAGAAGGATTGTCATGCATCTGAAAAAACTTCATTGTTCTGCTCCTTCTGAAGTAAATGACAAAAATCACAGAGTAATTTGCATAACTTGGAGATTAGAAATGTATCTCTTTATTCTTATTAATATATTTGCCCTTCTTAATTATAAAGATTTGAATCTTATTTTAAAATAATTTCCTAGAAAATATTCTTGGGGATAGAAGCTGCATGTTAATTCAGAATGGATTATTTGCCTAACCTTACGAAAGAGATAAATTGCTTCTATTTGATAATAGCCAATTTTTAAAAAAGTATTTAGGATATCTGGCAAAAATACTGATGCCTGTATAGGAAAAGGGGACTCACATCTAGTTTAGCCACTTTTATCTGCCATGCATATACCTTTACATACAAGATTTACTTTTCTGTTGATGTCAGTTACATTTTACTGTATGTAAAAAAAAATAGACAATATAAAATTTTAGATAACCTTTTTCCATATTTTTGTAAAACTCTTAATTTGGTTCAATGTTAGTTCTCCTGTGGGTCTGTAACAAAAGGGTCTTAACTGATTCACCCAGTCCCAGAACAGTTTGGGTAGGAAGGGGACCTCTGGCGATCATCCAGTTCAATCACCAGCCCAGGTTGGGGCAGCTACAGCAAGTTGCCCAGGTCTGTGTCCAGGCACAGTGTAAATATCCGCTCAGATGGAGACCTCATAACTTCTCTTGGCCACCTATGCCAGTGTTTGATCACCCTCACAGTAAAAAAAAAAAAAAAATTGCCTTGTGCTCCATTGTAATTTCCTGTGTTCCATATTGTGCCTTTGCCTCTTGTCTTGGTCACTACTGAGAAGAACCCTGTCATCTTTATTTCCATCCATCAGGTATTTAAATACATTGGTAACACCCTTCTGATCCTTCTCTTCTCTGGGCTGAACAGTCCTTTCTCTCCCAAAATATCCTCATATGAAAGATGCTCCAGTTCCTTAAACTTATTTGTTTTCTTTCAGTGGACTCACTCCAGCAAATCCCTGTCTTGCACTGGGCATCTCAAGGGCCCAGACGTGACCTCCCCAGTGCTGAGTTGCAGGTACAATAGATTCACTGGCAGATTCATCTGATGAATTCCAACACATTGCAGATAATTGAGGACAGCATCTCTGATTTGAGAGGAAATCTGAACACTGTTTTAAGAGAAGAAAGTTAATTCTTTAAATGGGAGGAAGCAGGACACATCCAAACACCAGTGGAACAAAATAGGATGAACATGCCTATACAATAAAGGAAATGAGTGGCAAACAAAACTTCTAGAGAGACCTTCATGCTCCCAGGAAGCCCTGGCTTCCACCCAAAGAAAGCCATTTTATCTGTCTAGATGGTCAATAAAAACAAGCCGTGGTGTGTCACAGCAAGTATCAACAGGTAAACTTTGACACAGTGTAGAGCACAGTCTATTCTTTAAATTAATAACATAATTCCTGCTCTGTTCCCTGCACAGGGTTCTGTCAACCTTGCACTCAACTATTTTTTTTTTTCTAAGAACTGTAATGACATTAAAATAAACTCCAGACTGTCTTTACAATTTTGAGCTCATTACTTCCCATCAGGGCAATATGTTTAGTCATGGCAGTGTCTCTGAAAGCAGAAAACTGGGGTGGAAGATACTTTATTCTCCTCCTGTCACAGGACAGTTGGTTGCACATGTAGACTGCTGTAGTAGATGGAAAGTAGTTGTAAGAAACCGAACAAAATATGAAATACAGGCTAGAAATAAAAATCAGTAACTACTAAATTTGTCATTCTTAGGGGAAAAAATTCAAGTACACAACATTTGCAATACCAATTTTATTCAGAATCCCCAAGGTACAGTAGTACTATTGAAAATGTCTCACTTAGGCAAGCTTCACTGCTTTTAAAAGGCAGAGAAAGTCAATGAACATCTGGCTGAGATCTATTATCAACATAATCCTTACACCGCTTTTGTCCCCTCATTCAGTTATCCAGAGGCTTCATATTCTTAGCAATATCTCCATATCTTTGGTCTCCATAGGCTTTTCCATCTTCCTGTGACAAAAAGGACCTGGATTCAAATGCCAGTATTCAATGATAAGAACTAAGTGTGGGTGCCATGTATATATCCTTGAATTTCAATGTGGCTGACAGTTAGCAATTGGAATATCAGAAATAATGATGGGAACTGGGATGTTAGCAGTTATATAATTTAATTGATTTTATGATCTTAACTTACTCAGGATTTAGAGAGGCAGCTATATGCCAATGATTAAATGGATCTCTGCTGCTTTGTAAAAGTATTTACTTTCTATTTACAGATAGTGTTTGCTTAGTATGGGGTTTTTTATCTGATAAGTCTTCATATTTTTCTTTAAAACAATCCTTCCTTCCCTAAAGAATGTAATCATGATCTAGTGGTGTCTGCATGATCAAATTTTAATCTAGTTAGTTTTGTTTATTCAGCTATTATAGCCTATCAAAATGAGATCTCGAGTAGAGCAATTATTCTAAAGGAAGATTGTCTAGCTTTTAAAAACTGATATTGCATATATTCTACTTGTTATTTCGAATTTTTATTATCTTGGGCATCTGCCTGGACTTTGACAAGCACAATCATGAATCAAATGACACAATAAATAATATTGCGATTTGCTGGAGATGAGAAAAACAGAATAGCCATAATTAATTCCTAAAGAACAATAACAATTTGTAGTCTTTTTCCCTGTGGAGTGTGTGTGTGTAAATAGCTCCCTCTCCTGCAGTTACTTGCACTCACAGTTTGAAATTATTTCGGATTACTGGGAAGCACTGATTCAGAATGAGCTGTTGTGGTGTTGTTTGTGGTTAGCTGTGCCTCTTGCTGCCAGACCCTCGCTAGCCATGCTGGCCTGGTGCTGCCAAGGCTCTCTCACAGCCCTGTACTTGCCACTCTTCCATGAGAGTAGCCACGCAGATTATTGTGTTTAGAACAGAACATTGAAAAGAAGTCCTTCATGTAATTGTTCTAATTTTTCATATGTGTAGGCGCATAAAACAGTCAAATTATTTCTACAAGCAGGGAAATAATAAAAAAAGGATTTAAAGTGTTTAGGGGATTGTTGGATACAGTGACAGCAGATATCACAGAATTACACAATGCATAAAATGAAATAAAATTAATGTAAAAAATGAACAATGGACAGCAGTATGGATTTTGGATCATTCACTTCCAGACTTTGATCATCACAGTTTTTCTTCAGTAAAGTAATTGATAAATTTACCCTGAATTTGCATTCCTGATGATGATGAAGTTTTTTGCTGACTGCTCATGGTTTTCTGAGGTAAGAAATTTTTTTTCTGTTCTTTAAGGAAAGCAAATCCTGGTTAATAGTATATGCCAAGTCTTAAAGTTTTTTATGTTATTGGCAAAATCCTGTAGGTATTAAGATATGAAAACTTTTATTTGAACTTTTTTCTCGGCTGGATTTTGTCCCTCATCTCTCCCTACTGCATCACTATTTTTTGTGATGTATAACAGCATTGCTTTCCCTGACAAAGCAAAAGAAATCAAGACTGAGAAAAACAGTAAATATGTCACATCTTGGAGGCAGAGCTGAAGGAAACCTTTCAGAAACAAGTTGGTTTCATTTAATTATTCTAGGTTCTTCAAGATAAAATCCATCATATTTTTACGTTCTGAGGTTATAAATGTCTATTTGTTAAGTGTACATGAAAAAGAAACTTTTGGATTTAGCCTGAAAGGACAGAGATTTAAGAATGTCCTGATCAATGTGCTGAGATTGTTTGATGCAAGTCCAGAAAAAACATCAGCTGTACAATTGATGCAGCCCATACAGTGACTGGTGAGACAAATTGTTCTGCTGGCCAAAGAGAAGTTTGGGTCAGAAAGGTCTACCTCTGACATATTTTCTTATGATATTTCATTTTCAGCTTTGCCAACCACTTGACAAGTTAAACTCCCTTTGTGCTGTTATAAAATAGTGAGTTCAAAATGAAGATCTGGAACCATAGGCAAATTTGGGCCATTATTTAAGGTATTGCAAACTTGCAGTATCACAGACTGTTGTAACAAATAATTTGCATGAAGACAAATGTTCATCCCTATTGCACATACCTTGCACACTGGCCATGGGTAGGTGCTACAATTTCCAGTTCTAGACGGCATCAATAAAATATTTTGTACTGTAATTCCAGTCGGAAAAGATTGAAGTCAGCTAAAAGCAGTTACAATGTAATTATAAATAGAATTTGTACTTGGTGGTAAGTATTTTCAGTGTGCTTTCTGGCTGCCATGTCTCCTGTTTTTGTTTGTCAGATACAAATTTTGGGAGAACAGAGACCTCTTCTCCTACATCACAGGATGACTCCATAAGTCTTCCGGTCTCTTTTTATTTGTGGGTGAAAACTGTTTTACTTTCTGAGCTGTGTTTTGCTACCTTTCCCTTGCCACATGGGAAACAGGGAGTAAGCAGAGAAAAGGTTACAGTGGATTGGTCCTGATGCAAAGGGGATCTCCTACACTGACTATTCAAGCAAGGCCAGTTGATTCTTGCAGATTTTCAGTCTCTTAGGGTTGGCGTAATTCTCATGATATCTGACACTAGACTTTCACATCAGGTTCAGATTTCCTTTCTACACATTCAGGCACCTTCATATCTTTCTTTGCATATGCTCATTGGCTTTTATGCTACTTTTTAACCTTCTGGCTTTGCAATAGCCATTTTCCTGCTTCCCTCTCATCCTAACAGCAACCCAAATCCCGTGTAGTTCCCAGCATGCAGAATAACATTTTTAAAAATGGGTCAGAAGGCTCTGATGATCTTCTCTTCCTCCAGTTGAGTTCTTTCACAGGTCATACCAAAAATCAGCAGATATCTAATGCCTAGACACAACAGCATTTAGAGGAATATCTAATTCATTAATGTACATTAAGAAAAGCAGAAGAAATTAATTTTTTTCATCATTTACTTTTGTCTGTTAAGTTTTGGTTCTTGGTTGTTGCTGCAAACATGTCCTGTCCTCTGTTTGGTGCCTGCCACACATTGCGGTCTCTTGTGACCACCCAGATGGCAAAACTGCCCAGAGAACTTCCCTGTGTGCCTATCTCCGTGCTGGCACAGTAATGAGAGATGTGGCAGCTCATCTTGTGGGGAGAATGTCCCTTACTCTTAGCACCTTGCAATTTAAAACCGTTTTACGAATATCTTGCACTGAAAAGTGGAGCACCCTCCTTTCCTCTATGAGTCTGTGCGTGAAAATTGCCTTGTCAGACAGTAGACGTGTTGAACTCAGGTGCTTTCTGCTCTTTGTGCTGGGTTGGTCCAGCAAGGTCCAGCAATGAGGAATTGTGGATGGATGAACCATTTCTTTTTGTATTTACACTATTTCTGTAATAGAGCTTAGGTAGTAGGTTGTGCAGTGACAAGGTTTATGAAGGTAAGGCAGGGAAATGTGACATTGCTATGTCCCTGGAGTGTCATTTGAGACACTGTAGGATACTGCTCTGATGCCAGTCACTATTACTAACACCAGCTGCAATTGTGGATCTCCTGTAAGTTCTGTATTACATCTGCTAACCTTTGGCTGATGTCTTTGAGACCTTAGGGCATCATCTAAAATGAAACTGAGCAGCTTTGTGTGGGCATCAAATTAACCTTAGTTATCTGAAATGAGACCCTGTGTATTTAGTGCATGGGTAGTCACCTCTGTTTAGATATCTGTGGTCTGGACCTGAATCCTGCCCCATATGTATTGTAGCTAACTTACATGTCAATTTAGTGACTGCTTTGAAAAACTATACTGTCTAAATCTGTGTCCCACATCCAGAAGACTCAATTTAAGACAGTGAAGCCAAGGGAGAGAAGCAGGAGCAGGAATAGTTAAGAGATCTTACCATGGACTTTCCCATTCCAGCTGGCTTCTCTCTATGCTGCTGAGGGGAAAGCTGAGGGCAATGCTGGCCTACATGGTGCTGTAAACAACTGACAGTACACGTGTCTTGGAGCTACAAAAACCCGAAACCGTTGGAAAATATGGGAATGGTTGCACCTCCCTCCAGTACAACTATCTTTGCCTCTCGACAGGACTTCAATGGGATGTTCAGCTAATGCTTCCCACTTTCCCCTGGGGC
Organism: Grantiella picta; assembly: GCA_013397955.1. Lineage (NCBI taxonomy): Eukaryota > Metazoa > Chordata > Aves > Passeriformes > Meliphagidae > Grantiella > Grantiella picta. Next base: position 176,771 of record VZRM01006406.1, on the reverse strand, counting down.
AAACAAATGTGCTGTTGCATCGGCTTAAATAAACACACTTTCATTAAGACAACCAAATAGTTAGAAATTGAGAGGTTACTTGGGTTATTTGGTTGATCTTTTTCTTGTTTAATAGCATATAAAAGAAATGCAAGCCCATAAAGTATATTTAATTGCCAATTTTAAGTGTACAACAGATTTGTGCTAGTCCTACCATGAGTTTCTTTAGGCTGATATTTCCAGGTGGTTGTCTGCTACCCTGCTGCCACCAAACCATAGGCTGTATTTCAGTATTTAGTGTTTTCTTCATATATAACACTGTGACTTAATGAATACAACACCACAGTTTTTTCCATGGTGCTTATAGGCTGCTGAAAACACAGATTATTCTTCGGCATGAGCTCTGATCATTCTTCTAGACAGTACGTTTTCAGATGCCATCTTTAATTTGTGATATTAATACTGAACTTGATCACCGTTCAGTGGTTTTACTGAAGTATTTACATATAGATTGGTGAAGTATTTTTTTCTAGAGTATTGAAAGCTCTCCAGGCCAAATTGGAATCATAAACTTAACCACAGTATCTGTATGACATGAATATGATTTTTGCTTATGAAATTTTCTTGGAGGTTTACTTTCAAAGCAAATTGAGTGCATTTCCTCTGCTTCATACATTTAGCTCTGAACTACATGGGGAATGACTCGGCAAGTGAGCGTTTTGAATGAGCAGCAGTGAGTGTATTCTGAGAATTTTTTTCCACGTCAGCACCCTTTTCGGGATGATGAACTATTTCAGTGAATTTTACTAAAAAATTACATTTTAAAATGATGAACTAATTAGTTAAGACATACACTACTTTATTGAGGAAAAAGAAACCTTTCCTGGAGTGATAGCTTAGTTACATAAAGTACCCTTTCATTTTATATTAAAATGGAAAGATAGACTTGTTACACAAAACTTGGACCACTACTATTAATTATCTGATTTCAAGATCACCTCTGGCTGTTAAAAAGATTTATATTATTCTGTACTTGATAGATTCAGAAGGATTAAAGGAGTGAAGGAGAGAGAATAAAAAGAGAACATCTTCCCGTCTTCATTGTTAGATGACCTTGTGCCATGGTACGTTTAAATTGCTTACTTCCTAAAACTCTATAATGTTCTGTGTTTTCATTTCTGGATTAGATTGAAGTGTCAACAGTTTTTGATGAATTACACTAGTAATATATGTTCATGTTCGTCTTTGCTCTTTTTTATTTATACATGTCCACTATCATTTAGTTCACCTAAAAAATATTTTAGGAAAGATTTTTTTTTTTAATTAAAGTTTTAGCAAAGTATTTTTCTTAAATGCCTTTATTGTTGTTCTGAAGAAATAAAATGTATGTTCAACTGTTTAAAAAAACCTCAAATGAAAAGTTATTGTCAAATTCCCTGGTTATCCATGTTCTAAAATTCAGAATACTTTATAGAAAAAAAAAGAGTTGTGCAAAAAAAAAAAGGACAAGTTACTGCAATTAGTAATTTAAACCTTTATGCTTTAGCTTGATCTGTGGGAAACACTACTGAAATAAGGTCTCCTTGCTAAAGCAAGGGATTACTCTTACCTTCAGGACTGGGGCCTTATTTATTTATTGCTGAAAGGTGCAGAGGGGAGCAGAGAGCTTTAAGTGCTTTACTTCCATTATTGAAGATTGTCACTGATGCAGAACTTGAAAGCAAATAAAATCAAGACGCATTTATATACAGTATGTGTGCTACTGACTGGTATAATAAAGGATGAGCCATACATACACTCGTTTATAGACTCACATCAGAAGGGACAGAGGTATCTCAAGTCAAGTGTATTTTGTGCTAAGTGAAATTATTAGAGTTAAGTTATACTATTAAATCTGTATATTTTTCATGTTAAAGTTGTATAAAGAGCAACAGCTCTGATGTGTTCAACTGCAGTGAACATTTTATGTGTAACCAAAAGAACAAAGTAATTTAGTATAACCATCAGTAAAGGACAAGTTTGTATTTCTTCTTTAACACTGAGATTTTAAATGAAGATAGTTGTGTTGTTTTCAGGTTTTGTTTTGTCTTAAAGAAAATTCCAATCTGAGATAAATGTTTATTTTTCTGAAAGGACAGAGTGAGCTCAGAGATGGCTGAACACAGGAAATCTGTTGTTGCAATTTTGATATTGTGAAAAATACTAAAAAAAAAATCAAATAAAACTTCCAAAACTTCCAAATATTTTATATATATTTTACATATTTCCTTATTTTAGGAGTAGTCATGAGGGAATTTACTGCACTATACCGTATAGGGAAAGTGATACCTTATGGTATCTGTTGTATATGGTTCTCTCATTTTCCCCACTGGCTCACAGGAGGGTGAGCACATACTACAGTGAGAATACAAACAACCATAAGTTATAAAGGGTTAAGTATCAGAAGACGTTTTATATCAGCACTTACTGAATCTCATGAATAACAAGAGCTTTTTGTATCTTTTTCAAACCAGTCTACACTTTCTCTTGTGGCTTTAAGCAGCTTCTCTGACTATTATATTTCTGTATCCCACTGTGTGCTGTGCCATCTCAAACAGAACTGGAGCTGCAGCTGTAGTTCCACTACAAATGGTGATAAGGAAGTACCTGCCCTCCTATCGGTTGTTTCCAAATACAACATTTGATTGACTGGACCGGTTCCTCAAACTGAACAGCATTTCTCCAATGGCCACCTGTCATCGACCATTATTGTTACTGGCTTTGGCTGTGTTACATTTTTCTTTCCAAAACAATAAAGAATCTTGAATGAAAAAAAATGTGATAAAATTTGCTCACAAAATCTAAACAAAAGTGATTAAACTAACAGAACTGTCCTGTGCAGTTTTTTATTGTGGTTCAAATACAGGACTAAATTAGGAGATGTAGTCTTCTACTTTTAGCGAAAGATCTCCTGTTGTGGACTTCACTGATTAATACTAGAAGTCATGCAGTTTTTTTGCTGGCTATTTGTCTGTTGTTCTGTTTCTTCTTCCAATTGTTTTTAAATTACAACCATAGCTTTCTGACAGACATATGTTGCCATGGAGAAAGCACAGAGGAAGGGTTGGCTCTAGGAACACCACTTTGGACAGCTCGAAAGCCAATTGCTCCATTCCTAGGAAGTGAGTTGATAAAGTCCTGTAAGATTCTATCAAGTAGATGTGAAATATGATAGTTGCTAATGCTGTAAGCTGTGATGCTGCCAAGATAGTACAAGTCCTCTGACCTGAACCACACTGTCTTATTTTGGTAGTATGAGCTTAGGTTGTTAGCTGGGGGAAGGAGAAGGGTAGAGGCCAAGGACTGGCTTGGGGAGGAAGATCTCCATATATTTCTTCAGTTGTTGGTGGAAAGACAGAAAGAAGTGTCATTAGAAGGGTATTCTTCACAAGGGCCCATGTCAACAGTGTGAAGTAAGAGAGAGGAATACTCTGGCATGATATCTTAACTGTAGGTAGTTATCATTTTTCAGGATGCTTCTTGGGATGTTTTTGGCCAAGGCCAACTAGCTGTCCATCCAAAAACTACACCCAAAATTACACTCAAGGTATGTTTCCCATCTTATTGCATGAACCAGCCTGAAAGTGTCAATGTGTCCTTCTAGAACTGTAAATATATTTTCAAGTCCAGTGCCTCCTATAATTTCTAATTTCCAGCTTCTGGAAAATGGAGGTGGAAGGGCAGTGAAAGAAGCAATTGCCTGAGCATCTTGCAGTGTCTGCTAAGGATATAATGTGGTTACTTTTCATTTAGCTGGCATGAAAAAGGTGAGAAAGGTGGCTGTGAGATAGGGATAGAAGAATTGTCTTTCTCCCAGGGTGTAGTAAATGGAGAAAACCTTGTCTAAAAGCAAGTGTTTCCAATCGTTTTATTGTTTCAAACCTTTCAGGAGTGGCAAACTCAGCTGTGAGGAATAGGGCTTGAACCACTGCATGGTATCATGCTGCTTTGGTTTCACCTCGAAAACCTGCTGCTTTCTTTGTAGTGTTTTTGTTACATCTGCTGGGCATATACTCTGATATTAGCCTATTTCTAATTTAATTTCATTGTCTGCTTGCACTTTTTGTATCTTTGTGTGCATTTGTCTTCAATTAATTGCATACATTTTCTGTTCTCCTTCTGCACCTGAAATTTTACACTGCTTGTGTATCCTTTTTATTTATCTCTCAATATATTTTTCAATCCCTTTTCAATGTTTTTATTTGCTATGGTCTTTTTCTCCTCCTAGTGTACATATTGTTGGATGATATGTATCACCCTTGGATATGCTGTAATTGCTTTCTGAACAGTTTCCATTTCCTCCGTGTCCTTCCCTCCTCCCACTCCTCCCATTAGACGCTTAACCCACTGGATTGCCTCCAGCACTTCCCCATTCTTCTATTTTCAAAGTCCTTGGGGGTTCTTTATTCCTCTTGCAGGTTCAGTCTGCTGTAATGAATCCAACTGGATTATGGTCATTAGTGAGTCCTCCACCTCTGTCTCCTAACAGCTGCACTGCTGAAAGTCAGAACTTTTGTCTTTTTTTGCCACCTTTTAATATATTGAGGATATAGTACATGACTGATACTTGATTTATTTCTCTCATTGTGTCCCTGTTCCTGTATGTCTGGGTAGCTGAAATCTCCTCTTATTAGTTTTGACATTTTTCTATATTTCATAATCTTCTTGTTCTTTCTGATCCTGCTTTTTTCTGGTTTATATCCAGTCCGTACTGCCACCTCGCTCCCCCTATTGCCTCGAATTTTGAGCTATGATGATCCCTTCAAAGAACCACAAAAACTTTTGGCATCTTCAAAGTTTTTGCCTGTTGGAAAGAAAGAGTTTTGAACTAAGCCATTACTACTTGAGCAGTGCCAGCCTTAGCAGAGCACATTCCCCTGCCTGCAGCTCCCTCCCACAGCGTTCTTGGTCCTCTGGCCCCAAATCAAGCAATTAAGCACATGCTCAACTTTAATCACATGACGAACACCATTAATTCACCAGGACATACATGTCTAAAGTTGGCACAAGACTAAGAGCTTTGCTAAATCAAAATGTTGAAGCCATGATTTTAATGAAGGCTGTACATCCCTGAGATATGAAAGGTGCTCAGTAACTCATTCTGGTAGACATTCAGTCATGGAGGCAGAGAATTCAATCTCACATCCAGGTCTTAATAGCGAGTGTGTCTGTGTGCATTTGCATACACACACAATTGCAGGGAGCACAGCTCTGTGTTTCAGAACATCAAGCACATTGTAAAAGCAAATGTAAAGAATCTGGGTCTTATTCATTGCCTGTAGATGCAGTAAAAAATTCCCGTTGACCTTAGTAGGCTCAGTTTGGGGACTAAGACAAACACTGCAACAGCATTTATCAAACAGCTCCATACCATGGACATATCTCTTACTGCAGTCTGACTCTACCTTGCCTTACACTCACTGTATGTACAAACTTGAGAGAGCAGTGGGTTGACTTAGTGTCCTTATTCTGGGTTATGTTAATGCCTGAAAAAATATTTAATGAAGCATTTAAAAATCATCTAATTTTCCTGACCTTTATCCTATCTTCTGCTCTGAGTCTTTAAACGTTACAGTGATAATCCTACTGAGCATTTAGATAATTATGTACCAGCCCTTTCCATCATAGATGACTTAGCAAACAGTGGGTTTGCCTATTGTATTTTAGTTGTAGGGTGAACATTCTCAAAATTAATATCCATATGAGACAAGGACATTTATTCTAATCCATGTCTTGTAGTTTTCAATAATATTTTAAAGAAAATTAAATCACCTCTGAAAACTGAATTCTCAGGGTGAAATTGCATATTGTCATAGTCATGATGTGTCACATTCATTTTGTTACAAATGAATATATCGGCTTAGATTTATTTTAGCATGGCTTATGCTTTCCAAATTCAAGTTTTAAAGGTTCACTCTGAATAGTCCTTCAGCAAAATGCATCTGGAGAGACAGTTGGATCTCATTTATAAGCGTCTCTCCCTTTCTGCCTTATGCCATATTAAATGTCCTCAACTATAAGATTTTAGATGAGATCAATTGTACTTCCTGCTTTATCCCCTTTACTACTGGCAAGTTTAGAAAAAAGATGATTTCTTTTTCACAGCTTTTAAAAAGGGAGGACTCACTTGATTCATTTTTTAAAGTATATAATTTAATAGTCATGAATTCTATGAGTAGGTTGGCATTTATTACAACAAGCAAAAATAAGGGACTGCTCACATCACAGCTTCTTTCTTTCACTGCCAAGAACTATATGCCATATCAAACAAATTTGTTTCCAAACTTTTATTTTTTAATATGTTGTAGTTTTTAATAGTTATCTTTGACAGGTGTCTGCAAAAACTGGAGTCCTAGAATGAATGAAGAGCTCTTGATGCAAAGTATTCATTTTTTAATAATTCTGGCTTGAGGAAAAAATTTAAATCTTTATCTTTGGATTAAATTGCTTAAAATTTATACTATTCTTTTTAAAATGAGGTAATTTACATCTCATGGCATAGTGAATAAGAAAATCCAGATGCAGACATTTAATGTTTTCCAGCCCTAGTAAGGTTGTAACAAAGAGGAGGAAACATCAGATCTTCTGGGACACACCGTAAGAGATTTCATGTCCAGAGAGGTCAGTAAGAAGCTCACTGTAGTGTCTGACTGGGATGGAGTTAATGTTCTTCCAGCAGTCTGTAGGGCCCTGTGCTGCTTTGCATCTGTGGCTAAATCAGTGTGGATCACACACTAGTGTGTGGCTGAGCAGTGCTCCTGCAGCAGCAAGGCTCTCTCCTGTTTCTTGTCTCTCACCTCCTCCCCCTTTCCCCAAAGGTGAGTTCGCTCAGGGTGGGCAGGAGGGGGCACAGATCAGGAAAAGCTGACCCCAACTGACCAAACTGGTCAAACCAAAATGGGAAATAATGAAAGATCACATTTTTCTGTGATTCCCGTGTAATCCCATGAAAACTTGTGGAAGTGTCATAACAAAACAAAATCGTCTAGAATGGAAGGTGGCACAAAAAGCAGCCAGACATTTGCAGTATTTGCTTTGCTGTTCAAATGCCAGTGCCCTACATAAATGTTCCTCAACTTCCAATATTGTCACTCTGTGATAAGATGTATCAAGAACTTGTTAAATGCTAACTAAGTAATGAAAGATTGTATAAAGGAGATCCAAAGGTACATCCCCCAATGGCAACAACGTCTGTGCTTAGTATGTGAGGCCATCGCTGAACTGATTATACTTTTTAAATTAATAGTTAACCAAGAGATATATAACTTAACAACACATTCTCTAAAAGAAAACTGGAGGGAAAAAAAATCCCTGTTGTATGACCACAGGGTTCATTTTCCCAGGCCATCAGCAGAGTTTTAATGCTCTTTAGCCCTCCTTGCAAATATCCAAAATCCTGTTTGCACATTCATTCAAGGAGGACTCTGCCCAAGCAAGTGAGGTTCCTGAAAGAAAGTGAGTTTGTCAAGCTCTGACAAAATTTTAGCTAAGAGTTAGTGTGCAGTGCTTCTTTATGATGAATGGGGAGGTGACAGTTGGCAGCTTTCTAAGGGAAGGTCTGAGGTTTAGCTGCACAATGAGCTTTCTGAGATATACGGAAATACAACACAGCAATGGGAAGAGGGCACAATCAGGTTTCTTCATTGCCAGGTCACAGCTCTTTCCCTCTGCTCATATAAATAAAGAATCTCTCTCTTGCAGATGAGTACCATAATGGAAAAACATCTCACAGTGTTTTTCCTAATCATATAAATAAGTATAATATACATCGCTGTTGGCTGAAATGTCAACTTTCTACAAAATGAAATCTATTTAGTGTTTCTGATCATAACACAAAATTAATTGAATTTCATGTCAATGACACTGCAGGTGGGAAATGATTCCCATCTAATAGAACCACAGTCACAGTTTTTAAGGAAGATTCATCAGAAATCAATGTCATAGAGGTAATGGTGGTGTAATAGCATCTAGCAGGTGGCCTAGAGAAGGAACTGCCAGGCATGGGGGAAACTACTAAATTGGCATCCTCCCCAATAAGAACAAAAGGTGGAAAGGGAGCAGGGAAGGGGAAACTTGCAGCAAGTGCCTTTCTGTTGAAAAATGCTGCCAGCATTTCTATTAAATTTGCTACCAGTAATTGCAGTAAAAGTAAGTGCTAGAGAGACCATGGGGGGGATGGGGGGGGG
>VZRM01006406.1:137577-168557 GCA_013397955.1 Grantiella picta | reverse complement strand
GGGGGGGGGAGGAATCTGTCTGTTAAGGAAATACCTTACATTTAAGTGATGTTAAATAGAATTTAATGTAAGAAGGTGTAGAAGCAGATTCTCTGGAGCAGATCATGAAAATACTCTGTGATAAAATCTTACAAAGCATTTTCCTAATTTCCCTTCATGCAAGGATATATGACTTGGCATCTCTTGATAAAAAGATGAATGAGTATGAGTGTTGAGTGTTCACAAGGTCGTTAGTCATTTTTAAACAATGATTCAAATATGGTTTATATATTAAAAGAAGGTAGAAAGATTTATGCCACCTCTTCTGCCTGGGGTTTGCATGGCACTAATACAGTTAACCCTCAGCTCTGCTGCATGAGTGTCCAGCTGGTTTGTTACTCCGACAGGGAGAGCTGGGCACGGGAGCTGGCTCTGTGCACAGGCTGTTGGTTCCGACACTGTATGATCACAACTGCACTGCTTCCAGGGTCAGCACTAGTAAGTCAAAACCAGTTTTAGCTACTTCTCCATGGCTGATTGATCAATTCATGACTCCTGCAAGCCTGAGCCTGCTCCTTAGAGTGAACCAAGAGTCCTGGGGTGCCTGTTTCAGAGGCAATTAAGTGTCCCTCAGCAGAATCAGCCAGCCTCATTTGCTCTGGCTCAGTCCCAGCACCCCGCTGAGTACCGCAGAGCCAACCTCACGGCTTTGCATCATTCCTCCCAGCGCAGTGAATTCCAGGAGGCTTATTAACTCCCTCAGCAGCACTTTGGGAGCAGACAGAGCTAGCTCACATCTGCGGGCGTGTGCCAGAAGCCATTGATCAGAGGGTGCTACAGGGCACAGCAAGGAGTCTGAGTCTCTTCTGTTCTCAGCTCCATCTCATGCCGAATGCTGGCTGACTTCAGTGGGGCTTCTTCAGTATCCCAGCACTGTATTTTCTACTAATCATATTTTGGGGGATTGACATTAGTTTGTCTTGATTTACCCCAGATAATAGAGAATTCAGCTGTAATATTTTTGGAGCTTCCCTCATTGGCAGATGGAAGAGAGAATTTTTCTAACGGTGGTTGCTGGGTGGCTTGACTACCCTATAGTGATCTCAGCCCTAAAGCCTATAAAGTGGGAAATATGGGTTATGTTAACTGTACATAGGCCATACAGCCCAGTATTAAGGTCGTGCTATTTAATCAGATATTTAAGAAGCCTGCTGCTATTATCAAAGACTGCATGTGAGAATTACCTCCAGGCGTGATCAAAGGCACACCTAAGGTGGACAAGGAACAGATAAGAGAAATGTCCCACCCTCCTCTATGATACTGCACACTCTGCAAGAGGAGGCAAAAACTGTCTGAGATGGGTGTGGCAGATGACAAATCTGCTGCTTTCCATTAGGTGCATGCAGGTGTCAAAAAATAAAGCAAGATACTGTATCAGCTATTCTACGCAGCCCCTGAATGCATCAAAGATCTGTAGGTCAAGAAGTGCAAGTGTATCCTTCTATTTCTTTTTTTTCCTGCCTTGTGTTAAGGGAATACTTCTTTCGTGTCCTGCCAACTCATGAAAGCACAAAGAATGAATTTATGTGCTTGTGAAAAAAACACTTCTGGTAATACTTTCTGAAGCCTTAAAATGAGCTCCCAAATTGGTCTTTTATGTGAGTAAGTGCTGTCAAAGTTACAGAAGTGCTTTTTGGAGCAACTGTTGTGTAGAAACCTGTCGTAGTAAACACTCTTTTATTTCTGTTGCTTAGTTTTTATGTTGTTATGTGTAACAGGGAAGGTAATAAGAAAAGCAAAAGAATAGCTACTAGAACAATTATGACATTTAAGGAAAAAGGAAAACAGCAGTGAAAATGTAGCTAAGAAAGCTTATTTGGTCTCTGTACTTGCTTGCGAATATCCAGTCTATGCGTAACGCCGTGAAAGCAGTCACGACAGTTGAATCACTGTCAGCAAATCCCTATTACTATGCAAAAAAATGAGAACAAAATAGTTATATTAAACTGAGACACAAAACCAATTCCTTCACCAATACAGGACTAAAAAGAAAAAAAAAAATCCCACTTTTTTCTTGTCTCAGCCTCACAACTGGGTTTGACTCGAAGTTGGATTAATTTGATAATCTAAATCAAATAACCATCAACTTGCTGATTCATTTGCAACAGTATTTTTAATTTGTTTGTTGCATTGTCTCAGTTTTAGTTTAGTAATAAGTAATGGTCTTTATGTCTTAATGTGCTTGTTAAATCTTTATAGTGCAATCTAAATTTCTTTTAATATGCAATAAGGAAAACTGTAGAGAGTAATTTATTCTTTCAAACTCTATCTGTTTCAGCGTGTCAAGTCTGAAATATATCAGCTATAGTGTTTGTGTACCCATTATTTCTCATTCTTATAATGAAAATTAAAAAAAAAAAAAAGGAACTTAGCAAAAGGAATTTTTAGTCTGGAGAGAAAAGTTTTCAGTGAAAAATAAAATATCAGAAGACAAATAGTTAACACAGATGGTTTTGGGGAAAATCCCCTCTCACAGGAAATAGACAATACAGCCTCAGCCCTCAGCCTGTACTCATAGTAGAGATACTCCAGCCCTCTGACAAATTTTTTTGGCCTTCCTCTGAACTCTCTATAACAGGTCTACATCTTTCATGTACTGAGGACTCCAGATTTGGACACAGTATTCCAGGTGGAGTTCTCACAAGGGCAGAGTAGATATTTAAGCTAAGTTGCTTAAAACATAGAAGTAGAAATGGACTTTTCCCAATAGCTATTATGAGTTTGTTATCATTAACCTAGGCAGTAAGTATTTAAGACAGTTTTTGTCAGTGGATATCTCTGAGAAATGTGCCTTTATGTATTGTTGGCAAGGCGTGGCACGTGTGTGATTCCTTGCAGTTAGTGCCAGCTGACCTCCAGCTCTGTGCGTGCTGGCGCCATCAGGAATAACCTCTCATGATCTGGATAATAAACTGGGTTTTAGAGCATTGCCCCCAGGCTTTTCAGTGACTGTCCTTATTACTAACAAGTGGATCAGCTATTAGCTGAGCTTTGCTAATTTGGACCCATAATGGGTCTGACAGTGCTGCTCGGTGCTCACCAGCACCTCCCACAGCCCATGCAGAAGTCATGGAAATGGTGGGAACCTGCTATGGAGCAGAGCTGCCACAAGTCCTCATGATGGGGGTTCCCTCCAAAAGTAACTCCAGTTTCCTTCAGCAATTGCTTTTGTTTTGGGTTTTGTTGTTGGTTTTTGGTGGGGGGTAGTTTTTGCACTTTAGGCACTGCTGGAGCTAAAAAACCCCAAAATCCACAGCTGTCCAGTATTAGAGATCATCAAACTTGTTTCAGCATTGGCTGTTTGAGTAGGCTGAAAAAGAATTTGAAAAGGAAAATAACTGAATGCAGGGAAAGTCAGGAGAGGGTCGTTCAAGGAATTACCAAAAGGAAACCTCTTACCTTTTCTGAAGATGTATTTCTAGAATGTGTTTCTCTGGCAGTTGAGTGTTTTTGTTTGTTTTCTCTGAGCAGGGCTAAAGGTTGATCATTTAATGATCTCTGCAGAAGCTCTACCTGTCTTCATCTTTCTCTAAACCCAGACTATCGAAATAATATATCTGGTAGTAGTTTCTTTGTATACAGAAGTGGTTAGGTCACTTGCTATTACAGAGCAAATAAATGTAATTAAAGTCAAAGCGAAACAAAGGAAAAGCTGAAAGCTGAATGCTGCATTAACCTGCCATGCTAGCCCAGATCCTGAATGCAATCTTAAAATTGAAAGGTATCATTTGTCTGACTGTAATTATTTATGACTAATAGCAGAAATTTATTCTTGGTCTCATTCATTTTGGATTATCCCTGTTTGTAAAATGAGCAATTGGAAGGACCTTGATCAAGGAATATTTTTAAATTGTTTGCTTTTTAATGAGAGAAGAGAGATCAAACGGTAAGCTAGTTGTACCTCAGTGAAATGAATATAAGGGAGTGCAATGATTAGGGAGATTTTTATATGTGGAGAAGAGAGAAATCTAAAACTGCTCATTCAGATTCCAGTCTACTTCACCTGTGCCACTTAGTGAGGCAAAGGCTTGATTTTAAATTTGTACACAGGAGAAAATCTGCATTAATTTAAGCTGACTAAAAGTCCACAGTGGGGGAATTTTCTGTTTTCTTTATTGTTTATTGTAAATTCTTGATTGGGTTAGATCTAATACATTGTGTCTGTGCAAACAATCAACACATATGCTCTGGTAAAAAGAGCAGAATATTCTCAGTGTTTCACTGACACGTGCAGTTAGGTGGCCCATCAGTACTTTTATCGTGTGAGCAGCTACCCCGTGGGGACGTCAAACAGTGAAATCTGCATTTTGACCTAACATAGCTCTGAGTCACTCACTCAGAAAGAGAGCTCCAAAATCCCCTGAACCACTCTTGCACGTATCTTTATTGTCAGTCCTCTCCATAGCACACTCATACTGTATGTTATATTTTCATGAGTAAATCTTTCAGCCATGGGAATTTACAATTAAAATAACCCTCACGTTGAGGATATTTCTAGTATCAGCTCTGTCCCTCATTATCCTACTTCTGTTTAGGCCTCTTAGATGAGAAATTGAAATCGTTAGTTGTACATGGTAAAACAAGGAAAATATATTTTCATTTTCAAATGATGAAACTTTCTGGTGCATTGGCTGGGACTAAACTTGAGGGTGGTAAATTTTTAGCATGGTATGTAGGGATTTAGCTACACGACTCATTAACATTAATTCCCATCTGTAAATAATTTTGAAATACTTTAACCAGCAGGGGAGCTATTTCATCTTTTATACTTAGCTGATTGTAAAAATGTATGCTGAAACATCTGGCCTTCGTGCTTTTTTGGACTTCAGGCTTTTAATAGCCAGTCTGATTTCCTTCACTGAATTGGGGTTTTCTAATCCCTGGCTCAATTCTCCTTCCAAACTAGGCAATACAGCGTTGCTATTTGTTTGTCAATCAATCCCTATCTCACCAATTGAGATGAATAACAGAGTTGCTATAAAAACTTAGGAAGGCTTTGGGCCTAATTCTCACTCATGCTAAAGTTACTTTACACTACTCCGGTTGCTCATTTACCAGGTGTAAATGCAATTTACTGCCTGAGCAATATAAAGCGACTGTAACATAAATGAGAATCAGGTCCCCTATGTTCAGAGCAGCTAACAAATTCAAATTGCTGAGTACTATTTCCCCACAGGAGCTAGTGTACTAGAATTTCAATGCATATAAAGAATGCAACAAGCCAATTAAAAATGAAGATATTAAACGAGAAATTGAATGGTTATTTCTAAGGTCTGTTTATAGATGGCTGATCCAAACAATGAGACTGACTTAGCCTGGCTGTTTCAAATACACCAGCTTCATCTAAAGTTCAGCCCTGTGTGATGCTTGGAGAGCTGCCACAGTGCATGGAATGGATTATCCTTATTACTTGGAGAAAGAGGGCTACATTTCAGAGGGGCATACAGGGCTCCCTGACTCACCTGATAGCATTTCCCTCCCTGGGACTGTCACTGAGATTCTACAGTTATTAACTAGTGATGCACAACTGTGTTTTGGTAATCGGTGAATGAGGGGATAATGGCAAAATAACTTGAAACTGCAGCTACCACAAATGCCAAAGAAGACATTGCTACCTCACACCTTTCCTCATTCCTGAAGTAATGTTTTTTATTGCCTAAAATCTTTAAAAAATGGTTTTATAGTGCTCTGTAATGATAGTGATTATCTGAGCCAATGTTGGTCTATAGTGAGGAATATATTTGATGGTAAGTAGACTGTGGAGTGGGCTGTTCTAGTTTAGACAGAGGTCAGGCATCCCTGTGTTCTTACACCTCTTACACCTCTCTTGCACCTGCATACTCATATCAGCATGAATACCCACTTTGATGTGAAGCCCACATTCCTGTCACTCTCCTCCTTTTCTTCTGGTCTGCTGAAGACAGTTCAACAACCCACGTACTGATAAGGAGTTGTTCTGTCATGGAAATCACGGATGCAAGGAGACTGATTTGTGATTTGCTAATACATGATTCCGGATGAGCCATAAGTAAATTGTCCTCTTTGCTCTGTTCACTACTTCAGACCTATAAATCTGTGCCTATTCTTCTCTCACCATCTGCTAATCAGCTGATTTCAATCCTACCTTCACCTTGCTGAAGAGCACAGAGAATGTAGTGTAGATATCATCTTACACAAAGATTAATAGCCTTCTGTGGTTGCTAAATAACAGCCTGGTTGTCTGACCTGGGGCTGTGTTAAGGTGTGCACACCACTGTCTGGATCCCTGCTCTGCTACAGCAGCACTCTCGGATACTGCGCTGTCTTTGCAGTGCTCCTCGTGATGAGCAGCTCCTGAGCCTCAATTCTGTACAGGAAAATCCATGTGGTTCCACTCCTGAAGGAGCAGACATGTTCCTGTTGCTCAAATAAACATCAACAAGCTTTGTGTCCATTTAAAAGGGACTTTTGCACTTTTCTAAGGAAGACCTGTGCCTAGAATTACTTTGCCGATTTTTAAATGAAACGTAAAACTCAGCCTCTTGCTCCTACAAGTACACAACAGGCTTTATGGGTGCTAATAAACAGAAAAGTCTTCTTATTCTTTGGTACTGAATGTTGTGATTTACACCATTGTAATTGCTAGTAGAATATTTTTGTAGTTCCCATCTCAGATAAATCAGTGTAAGTAGTAAAATATTTTTGAGATGTTGCTCCTTCTATCATAACTTTCCATTTTGCTGTGAGAAAAAAGAATGTATGTGTTTTAGAGCTAAGCTGATCATCATATTTTACTTAGGCAGTTATGATTAGTTCTGCAAATGTTAAAATGCTATAACATTATTTAATGTTGTGGTGAATATAGGAATTTGTAGTGCCATCTATTGTTGGAAGATGTAGACTTGTGAAAGTTGATTTGCATATTCTATGGTAAAGGAGCATTAAAAATTTAATGTTTTACTGAGTTTTATTGCAAAACAAAATAGTTTATGTAATTGCATATTTGGAATGCTTGTACTTTGCATTCTTTGAAATTTGTCAGTCTTCACAAAGAATATCTCAGGGTTTTATTTTCATTACTGTCTTGCATTTGAAACCAAACTCTATTTCAGTTTTAAACGCTGAATAAAAGCTTGTAGTGATTTATAGTACAATAGGAGAGAAACCAAATTTTTGCTTGTTGGATACAGTTAATTTTCATTAGAAGATTCTTCAAGAGTGCACAGTGATTCGAACCTGAGTGTCGTCATTCCTACACAGTGCTGTGATGGAGAAACATAGGTCCACACTCAGGCTCTTTCCTTCACATCTTTGTGGTGTTAGAAAAGTAGAGTCCCAGCCTGTACTTACAGCAGAGTGATGTGAGACGTGCAAGATGTCTGTGCTGGAGGAGGTGAGGGGCTCCAAATAGACCTGAGAACGCCTAAATGTCATTCTTACCTCTCAGCATTGATGCAAAAGGAAACCTTGGACGGGCAAAGCTGAAAGAGCAGATGTAAAGAGGCAGGGATTTTCTCACTCTCAGCATGCTTGGGAGCTGCAGCCTCTGGGATTCGCAGCGGTAATTTTTCCCTCAGGGAAAGGCAATAGCTGTTTCCTACCACTGTTGGAAACCCTGAAGAATTGCTACAACATATCTAGAGCTCAGTGGTCTCTGGACACCAAACCAGGGAATATTTGTCTTGGTGACATTTGAGTGATGATATCTCAATGTTATTTTCCTGTATTGCAACTCTTTGTTCCCTGTGGCTGCTGTGTTGCTATACTCCATAGGAAAAATCTTTGTCAAAACTGGGCCAGTTGTACTCCGGGAGTGTTAATCTGTCTCGGAAACACCTCTAAGCCACATATTTCATCACCCGGCCTTTTGGCGGCACTCCTGCTTTTTTGCTGCTGTTATTGTACAACAAATAGTAAAAACATTTTAGCTATGGGAAGTAGGCAGTGACTATCTACATCAACAGATACATTTGAAGGATGCTGACATGATTAGAAAGAATCCAGTCTAGCTGAACCCTTTTTAAATGAGGCTAAAATTCACCTGTGTTGCTCACAGCCATCCATTCCAACTTGGTCTAATCCCTTATACATTATACCTTAGTAGACCTATATAATTATTATTATATAATTATTATATATTATGCATTATACATTATATATTATACATTATATACTCTAATTTGGTGGTGGTGCATTCCTGCCTATCACTTCATGCTCCATTGCCATCCCCACATAAGCAGGCATTCCTTTGACTCAGCCCAAATCCCCTCAATATACCCTGATTTTCAGACACAATCACGCCATGACTTATGCATCATTTTACAGCTCAGCATACAAGGATCATGTGGAAAAGCAGAGAAGCAAAGCCTAAAATAAAGATTTGTAGATAAGAGAATCAGACAAGAGGGAAGAGATTGCCAATTTCCAGACAAAGCTTCTCAAACAGGAATGCTTTACATTAAAATTTCTGTTTAATGTATTTGTTGAAAAATACCAGTAACCTTCAGAGAAAGAACCAAAACTTCCTCCCTGTGTTCTTGCAGAATGCCCTGAACACTTCCTGTTTTAGCACTAGGAGATTGGGCAGTTTGTGTTTTTTCTTTTTTAACATGTTCTCTTTGTAAGAACAGAAATGTAAACTTTGAAAAGTCATTCTATTCCTTCACCACTGACAGGATTATTTTTAATAGTTAAAAAATAATAATGTAAGAAGAAATAGCTATATCACAGAATGATCAAAATAACTCTAACTAAAAATATTCCATTTCTATATGGCAAAATGGCTTTCTTATGACAAATCAGCATTGCTGTTTTGCTTGGGTAAATCAATTCATAAGAAAAATATAAAATTTAAATATAGAATGATTTATTTTTAAATTGTAAACTATATGTTTTGGCTTTAAATGAATGTGCAATAATCCTTCATTGCCTCACAAATATATTTTTGTTTTTCCTTCAGTTTGTAACTCACAAATGATAACATTTTGCAAATAACAGCCTTCTTTTCTCTTACAGGGCTATAATAAGAAAAATAGCAAGACACAATTCTATAGAGATATAGCTTGAGAAGTTAAGCAGTTTGAGACCTTTCAGACTGTTTTATTTTCTCCTGAAATTGATTTTGCAATCAGAAATGTCTTTGTTGTAATCTTGTTTATTTTTGAAAAATGTACATGAAATCCTATTTTCCTGAATATGGTGGAAAATAAGAAACAGGAGACACATCTTTCACCTGATAATATTTTACCCTGAGTTCTCTCATTTGGGTTGCTCTCTGACTAAATTCTCTTGCTGTTTCCTGTGTTTTCCTTCTGGTGTACACACATGCAGACATAGTAATTTCAACTCTGGTCATCTATTGACACTTAATCTGAACTTTGAACACAAGTCCTGCTGTGTATGCTGTATGTCCTATGTCCTGTATGCAGCTGAGGAATTTGGGTTTGTCTAGTTTGGAGTAAAGGAGGCTGAGGGGTTACCTCATTGCTCCCTGGAGCAGCTTCCTGAAGATGGGAAGTGGAGAGTGAGGTTCTGATCCCTTCTCCCTCAGACCCAGTGATAGGATAGAAAGGAATGGTTCAAAGCTGCATCACAGGATGTTCAAACTGGACACTAGGAAGCATTTCTTAATGAGAGGGTGGTCAAACACTGGAACAAGCTTCCTAGAGAAGTGGTCAATGCCCAAAGCCTGTCAGTGTTTAAGAGGCATTTGGACAATGCCCTTAATAGCATGCTTTAACTTTTGGTCAGTCCTGAACTGCTCAGTCAGCTGGACTAGATGGCTGTGTTAGGCTCCTTCCAACTGAACTATCCCGTTCTAAGGTTCTATTGCTCTCTGCCATCAGTAAAACAATTAGAAATTGTATTGCTTCCTTGTTTGGCTTAAATGAAATAGCTAGCTTTGCTAACCACATCAGCTTTCTAAAATCTGTGCTTCTATATCAGCTAAAGACCTAAAAATTATAAACCATTCCACTTCCTGCATAATAGATGAATTGTGACAAAACATTAAACTAGAGCTTTTCCATTGAGGTATTTGCCTTCCTTATGTTTTTATGGCATTTGGGGCAGTGGAAAAGATCGAGACTTGAGTGTGTACAATGCCAATTAATAATATGTTATGTCATAATATGTTTCAGAAAGAAAAGACTCTCACAGGCAGAAATGAATTATTAAACATGAAATAAAAAGACATGGCAGTACCCTAACCCAAAAATCAGAACCTTTTTGAAGAAACTCAGCTTCAAACTTTAACTTCATTTTTAGCACTATGTTGAACTTTTTTGCTTTGGTTTATAGCAATAGATGAGACACTGTCATAAATAAAGAGGAACCGTTTTTTTTAAAAAAAAAAATCTTATAAACAGCCACAGGCAATTTCAGAAGTATAATTCCCAACTGTTTTGATAAAAACATCCTAGCGGATTTTCAGTTGCCAAATTTGTGTAATGTGATTCTGAAATTGGGTAGAAGTTTGACTGAGTTTATTCTTCAGTCAGGATAAAATTAAAAACCTATTAAGCACATTTTAGATCTGGTAGCTCAGATAATTAGGTGTCACAAGGCAAAACACAGGTCAGTGAGGAAGCTGAGTTTTATGGATCAGATGTGTTCATAACCTATGCAGGGGCAATCCACTTGACTGAACACTGCATGTGAAACAGATCCATTAGAATCACTTCCAGACACTGTAAATATATTTTGGAAGGTTTAAAGGTACTTAATATAGATGTTATTGAAATGTCTAATGCCATTTGCAGTATTCCTTGTATTATAGTGATACAGCTTTTATTAGTTCCAAAGTTCAACCGCACTACCTCTTACATACTGATTCCCACATCTAAGAGCATTGTTTATATCTGTCACTATCTGACATCTTGAATTGTCAGGATGCCAGCTGAATCCATGTATGTGACCATGCTTCATTGGAGGAGATAATGGCAGAGAGCCTGAGCTGCAGAAAGCAACAGGGAAAGACAGAAGACTGTTTCTGTTCTGCTTGGCAAGTGTGATGCCCCAGCAATGTTTCAGGGACTCTTGGATAAGACATTAATGTCCTTATGGTTCTGCATTAACATCTTGACAAATGCTACTTTGTGCATACGTCTTACAGACTGAACATGTAGGAAGAACAGGAATTATTTTTCAAAAGTTATTTAGAGTAATTGGAATTAATTTCCACCCTTCTCTGTAATTAAAAGTTAGAAATGAGGAAAACTACTGAGAATAACTTCTGAGAAATTAAAAAATTAGGAGATGTATATAGATGTCTGTTAATGTCTGTTACTGGAATATCCAGTTTTACCCATGAAGTGGCAAATGAGATCTTTCCTATGCTTAGCTTGAGAACATGAAGCTACATGCACGTATTTTTTTAGAATTGTGACTTTTTGAATACTCTCATTTGGTAGAGAGCAAATTAAGGCTGCTGCAAAGATGATACACAGCTATGGTGGGTTAAGCCATGGCTAACAATCTCCTACTGAGTTGCTCTATCCTTGCTCCTCCTCAGTGGGACAGGATGGAAAAATAAGGAGAGAAGAAGAACTCATGGGTTAAGATGAGGGCAAGGAGACTGCTCACCAATGACTGTTGTGGGCAACACATACTTGATTGGGGGAAAATTAGTTAATATTAACAATTAAAATAGAGTAGGGTGATAAGAAAAATGAACAAAAAACAAAGCACTTTTCCCACCACCCTCATCCCCCTTTCTCCCAGGCTCCACATCATTCTTTTATTTCCAACTCGCTCTTGCCCCCAGCTTGGTGCAGAAAGAATGGGGCTCGCAGGCAGTCCATAGGAGCTACACCTCTTCCACCTTCCTCCACTTTTCCTCTGATTCAGCATGTGCCCTTCCATGGACTGGAGTCCTTCAGGGTAAATATGCTTCTGCATGGGCTCTCCAGGTACTGCACACTCTACAGGGAACAGAATCTCAGATTAACGCTTCTGCAAGCATTTGAATATAGAAACTCTGATATAACTTTTTATGTGAGGAAAGCTACAGATGATGGTGCCATTTTGTGGCCATCTCTGTGGGTCTAGTTTTCAAGAGGGTTAAAAACTAATGGGGGTGGGATAAATTGAACATGTTGAATCACTGGCATAGTTGGCACTCCGTATGCTGCTATGGTTTTATTTGCACACCTGAAGTTTGTTTGTTTTTAAATAAATGAAGACAGAAATTGTAGGCAATGAATGACTATCTACCTCTAGTCTTGGGTGGACCTGTAACAACGAAGGGTGTTATGGAAACCCAGGAGGAAAGACATTTCAGCCTGTGAGAAAAGAAAATATGCTGGAAATTGGAAAAGGAGATGCTTACCAGCTGAAAGGACTTACATAAATTCCCATGAGTAAACAATTATTCACAGTCTTTGAAGATGGCCAGAGTCAGAGATTTGGAAGCACATGGTCATTGGAAGAGGATGTTTCTGCGAGACCAGCAGTGGCTATATGTAGTTATGCTGCTTTTTTGTCTATTGACTTCAAAAAAATCAGTTTGGAAAAGTATTTTAACCAGTAATGTGGTGACACATAAGTGCCTAAGGATCAGAATCAGACTGAGATTTCTTTAGCTGCAAGGAGAGATAGTCTTTGTGGCTTGTCCATACAGTTATTTTAATAAGTGATGGAGCCTCATGAATCCATGTCGAATATCGGTGTTATCCTTCCTTTCCTGTTTCAGAGTATGAAGCCATAATGTTACCTTGACTAATGTCTTGGTTTGAAAGACAGGTGTCTGCTGAGAGAGGTTGAACCCTCCCTTAGGACAGAGAATGTGATTTCCCCTCCCTCCGAATTATTTTAATTTGGAAGTCAAGGGCTTTCAGGCAAAGATATGGGAAAAGGAATAACAGTTCTTCTAATATCTATAAACAAGCAATAACAACAATAATAATAACCACAAATAGAACCAGAAACTAATAGCAGATGACTTTTGAGCTGCCGAGCCTTTTCCCGTGTNCGGACTCTGCCGGGAGCTACTGCAAAAGAACGCAGCCCGGGGAAACATGCACCTCCCAGTGGGAAAAGAGGTTGAATCAAAGCTCACCCAGCCAGAAGCAGGAAACAGGGCACAGTTGAAACCCCTCCGGTCCCAGCTAGAAGCAAGGAGCAGCCTCTCCTCCTGGTGTCCGAGGACAAGAGTGAAATGTTGCAATGGCTGGCTCTTCTCTTCTCCTGCCCTGCCCAAGCACACCCTTTGTTTCTTACAAAAGAGTTGATAGCTCTTAATCACCCAGCTATTTGTTGCTTAGTAACAGTGATGGAGAAAAATTCTAAAGTCCCCTCCCAACCTCTGACAACTAAGCACGTGGCAAGGGGTATCTGCTGTAGTTATACTCTACAAAAGAGAGAATAAGATGATTTTGTAAGCTATCTGCCAGGTTGCAGAATTTAATTTGCAAGACCAAACTTCTGCAATATTGTGTTTATGTTGCAGTGCCATTTACTGTTTAATAGAAACATTCAGAATGTTGTAGTTCCATCTGTTATAAATAGTGAAAGTTGATAAACACTCTGCAAACACAAGATGCAGCTTTGTGGCAAATTATGTTTAGTACAGACCCCAAACATAAAGCAAGATTTATAATGTTTGCATAGCTCTTTTTTAAATTTACTCTACAGTAATTACTCTAGAGCTTTAAGTAGATACATAAATAACACTCAAAGTTTTACATTAAGTTATTGTGTGAGAAGACAGGGACAAATACATGCACACTCACATAAACACATTTCACACCTTCAGCTGTACTGCAGTTACAAGTCTTATTATGGCTGCAGAATCTTTGATATTACTACTTGCAAATACATTTTTTATCAGATAAATACAGTTGAAAGACAAGCCCACACGCTATTATGCATTGTATGGACAAAAATCTCACTTTTCATTTAAGAAAATGGAGATGAACCAGATGACTAGGAACAGAATTGCAAAGGACTCTGAGATGAATAGCCAAAGATGAAACTACTGCTGTTCCCTACTCTCAGGAGAAAGGGAGAAATTGTGTAGCAACAGAGAGACTTGAGTCACTGAACAAGACTTTTAGAAGGTGTGGGTGAGCTGTTGTAGCAAGAGAAGGTTTCTGGTAATGCTGTTTGGGTATGATCACTTTATCACCTGCCAAGACTGAAAACCAAACCATTATACACATTTCAAGAAAAACAAACTCATTCTGAAACACCTCACACAGTCTACAAAGACACTTGAAAAGACAGAGTTTAAGTTTTCTTTTGCTCAAGCTGGATTTCAGCAGGTGACTCATGCATCCACTCCAAAAGTGGAAGAAAGACTTTTTGTTTCTTTTATTTTTGAAGCCAATATATTTCAAGGAAATTAACTGGACAAACCTCACTGCAGCACTGCAGTCATTAAGACTAGTGGATATTTCATCTGCTGCAGAAATTTTTTTTTTCCTGTCAAGTTGCCCAGCTTTGACTTTGCTGCCCTTTCCTGGTCATATTCACACCATCTAAAACTTCCTGACTGTGTGAGTAGATGATGCTATAGACTGGACCTTTTGAAAGCTAAGGTGAAACAGTTGCTTTGGAAAAGAGGAATAAAAAGTTCTGAGATTAGTTTTACATATCCACCTCCTCAATAACATTTGATCTTGGAGTAATTAGCAGAAGACATATATTTTTCCCCTTCCCAGGGTGTCATCTCTGTGCAAGGCACTTCTTCCATATCCACAGCCATAGCTGAGCAACCTACACTGCACATACATTCACAGTTTTATATTCTGTTTTCCCCATTGTTTTAAGTATTGACTTCTCCTGTCAATACAGAGACATGACTTTGGTGCGCCCCTCAAACTGGAGAGGAAAACAGCAAAGAAGATGTATATATTTACAACACACTAGCCAATGTAACTGTTGTTTAATCGATTAACATGTTTATTTCTCACTTTTTGCCACAACAGAGTATGTTTGGTTTCTGCAATAAAAGTGCAGCATTTTAGGAGTCACATGAAAAGGGGAGATTTGCTTGGCATTTAGTGTTGGATTTGTCTGTCAGTGCTCCAGGAAAGCTGAGACCCTTGTGCCTGACTAGTCTGTCAGTGTCCTGTTGTGGGAAGTTTTACTGAGCAGTCCTGATGGATTGGAGGGTGGTTTGACTGACTTGGTCATGTAGCAATGTGGTTCTTTAGGATTCCATGTGGCTCTCCGTTGTTTCCCTGCCATGTATGCTACTGGTTAATTTTGAAATATGCATCCTGCTGTACCTGAAACTTATTGGTGTGTACCCTTTGCCAATTTTCCCTTCCTCCTCCTGAGACTGGCTCTGAGAGAGTCAGCCCTGCCCCCTTCTTTTCCTTTATAAGCCTGTGTCTGCGTCAGCTCGAGGTCTGCATCTCCGAGCTGCCAGCGCCTGACCTACCCCTGCTTTCCTCCCCCTCTTTCCTCCCCTGCAACCCCTACCTAAGAACCCCTAATAAACCTCCCTGGCAGAAAGGAGATGTATTCCAGTTCATTCCTTTATTTTACTTGGTTTCCTGCTGAATTTCTGTGGCTACGAGACTCACGCCACACCGAGCGGACGCCAGGGGCCACCCACCCCAAATCCGGTAGAGATATGCTGACCAGGGACCTCGCTCTGGGGGGAAGCTGGCTCCTGCAGCCCCCCCGGAGCCTGCTACATCATGGTCAGGGACACACGTGGACAGCATAAGGGAGAGTCCTCAGAGGGTCTTCCACTTTATTCCAGTAGTTCTTCTCTGCTAGCAATTCCCAGCGCCCATGAAGGACTCACACCAACTGTTTACGGAATAACACTCTTTGTTAATATAAAATTGTTATAAAAGTTTAAGGTTTGGGGATTGCCTGTGATGGTATCTGACTGCAACAATGTATTCAAAGCAATGCACAGACAAGTTCTAATCTTCAATAAAAGTATTCAGTACACATTGATTATGGTTCCTACACAATAGGCATCCTTACAGGGGAGAAAACAGGCTCAGCCCATTAACTGATCCCAGCAGTTACTATGGAATCTTCCCTGACTTTTCCCCATTCTCAACTTACTTTTATAGTATTTATTTATATTTAGATGGAACTTGATTATTTATATTTACGTGGAATTTGAGTGACTCTATTCATACCTACCTTTGTTACTGATTGGTATAAAATTCTCTCACTTTGCTCTTAAGGTTATAGGTAATAAAATATAGAGCACTTCCCCAGTGAGGGGAGGTCATCCCTTGGAGGGGNGTGAGGGGTGGTCATACCTTGGAGGTGAGTAACTTTAGGATGGAGGTGTGAGTTAATATTACAATTAGGCTGTAATGAACCAAGTTGATCTGAGGAGAATGATATCACCAGAGTTGCTGGCTTGGCAGCAAGACACTTCCTATCTCCCCTGACTAGGAGCTGCTGTGAGGTTTATCAGCTGCAAAGTGATGCTGCAGGGTCCGGGGGGGCTGCATGGGCCTGGTTGCCCCCCCAGACCTGGTCCCTGGTCCGCATAATTCCACCGGATCCGGAGCGGGCAGTCACCGGGGTCCCGCGGCATGGCGTGGGTGANGGTTTTCAGGTACAGCAGGATACATATTTTAAAATTAACTGATAGTATACAGAGCAGGGAAACAAAGGAAGCCACATGGAGATCTGAAAATTGCATTACTACAGCAAAGCACCACTGAGTTCCCCTTCCTGCAAGGGTTTCAGCAGAGCCTTGGCCACAGGGTTTTCACTCTGCTCCACCCTCTGTTCCAGCCCCCCTCAGCAGGTGTTTATGGGTGCAGATTGGGTGTGTGGGGAATCTTGGTGGAACAGGTTTTAAGCATGGTGACCACATTCCATCCAGGGAGTAGCAGCTGCATTTTACCCCATAATTTCCATACCGTTATTTACAGCTTCTGTTAGGATGTGAATATAACTTCTGTGTTTCCTCGAATTTTACTCCCAACCATCTTTCCCCACTAGGTATATCAAGTCAGAACATATAACCAGAAAGTGTCCTTAATCTGGAATATAGTGAAGTGTCAAGGAAAATTATTTCTGACAAACAGACAAAAACCTGTCTGTCTGGAAGGTTTTATCCCAGGTTTATCCCAGGTTTTATCTGTCTTATCCCTCCGGCCACGATTTCTTTAAAATCTGGAATTTTTAAATGTGCATTCTTCTCATTCTTTCTTTGTGACCTTTCTCATAAGGACAAGCATTTTCTTATCTTTTTCTTCCTGGAGTCAAGTTAATTTAATTTACTGATTGTATCAAAGGCCTAATTCTTATTAGTATGTGTATTTCACTGGATTAGTTTAACTGGGTGTAAAAGAATGTTAAGTAAAGATAATAGGATGATTCTTTTGAACACAACAGGTACAAATTAAGTTGTTAACTATATTATATACCTTGCATTGCTTATCATGTCTGATAAGCAAGCTCAATAACATTTAGCTTTGGCACAACCTGTAGCTTCATCAAGAACATAACTCTTCGGACCAATTTTTAGTTGCAATGAAAGCAAAAAAGAAGGCTGCTGAATCAAAAATTGGTTTTGCCCATGGTTCTGCTTCTTCTCAATCATCTGCTCTCCACCTGCCTTGGAGAAAAGTCAATGTTTTATGCAGGAGCTACCACTACATTGCTGGAAATTATGGCATGATCTAGTCTGAGGAACTAAAACTTGTCTATTGTGTAGAACTGGAATTTGCACTAGTTTATCATGTCAGATTGTGGGTTAAGTGAAGTAGTTTAGTTCAAGCAGTAGAGACAGGGATGGCCAAGACAAGCACACTGGATGCTTGGATGAGGTGGACATTCAGCTCTTGTCTACTGAGTAGCCTTTCATTTGTATGAATCAGCACCCTGATAAAAATCCCTGTTCCTGCTGAGTATCTTCTAAGGTCTGCAGAGAAAGGTCTGCATTTCAAGCCTAAATTAGGGCATAGCTTCAGTTACACCACTGAACTAGGCCAGCCAAGCCAATTAATTAGTCATGGAGTCAGAGTCATGTAAACTGGAAGGAACCTTTCTCTGGAATGGATCAGGTCTAATCCACTCTTCACAGCGGGTCTGGCAGGTTGCTCAGGTCACCCAGTTGAGCTTTGAGTATTTCTAAGGGTGGTTCCTATCAGTGCAAATACCTGTGGCTCCCTACCTCCAGTAGGAGCAATTTTTCTTTTTTCTCTTAATATTTTACCAGAATTTCCTTTGTAGCAATTTGTGTTCACTCCACCTCATGCTTTCACTCTGCACCTTCAAGGAAACTTCAGCTTCATCTTCCCTACACCCACCAGTGGGCATTTGCAGACAACGACTTCCCCAGCCTTCTCCAGGCTAAACAAAGGTTCAGTTCTTTTAAGCTTCTCCTCGTAAGTCATATACTTCAGGATTTAATCACTCAGAGTAGATAAACGGTTTATCTACACTTGTACGTTACATATCATATAGAGTTCAGCTCTTGGAATTCAAGTCCTAGACATATAGCAAATTTATCTTCATGTTCAGGAGAGAGAGGAGCCAAAACAAATAACAAGTTTTATCTTAGATGCATGTAAATTGGCAGGATAGCCTAATATCTAAAGTGTCTGAATTAATTGCTGTGATCCTTAGATAAATTAACAAAGGTGCATTTCTATGCGCATATATGGCATTACTTCAGAGATGGGTAAGGGATAACACTATTTTCTTCTGCCTAGTCTTTAAAAATATACAGAAAAGACTTATAGCTTTCTTCAAAATTATTTTCAGTTTGGTGAGGTTTTGAAATCTGTACCTTAAATCCGGAAGAAGTTAATGAGTTTCATTTAATAAGTTTAGGTAAGAGGAAAGTCAGTGGTTATTTGATTTGATTGTACAGTGGGATGAGACACATGAGACAACAGTAAGACAACATATAAAAGTTCTGTAGTTGGAAGACAAATATATCAATTCAAGCTAGAATAATGTACATAATTTCAGCATGATGGCAATTTACCATCAAAACAACTTACCTTGGGAATTAAGGAATTTATCACTATGTTAAGCTTTTAAATTATGATTGTGTGTATTTCTAAGAGATGTCCTCCAGCCCAGTCAGAAATTATAAGTCAAGAGTTACTGAGTGAAGTATTTTGACCTCTATTATGCAGAAGCTCAGAGTAAACTGACTGCATAGTTATTTCAAGTCTGTGGACCTGTAAAACAGAATCAAAACAATGTGCTACAAGGTTAATCCCCAATGGCTTCCTAGACTGGAAGAAGCACTTTCGTTTGGTGTTAGATACTGCCATCTTCTCCATTTTACAAATTTGTAATCACCTGCATTCATTATTGCAACATCTGTTCAAAAGATGTACTGTCTTCTTTGGATATTTCAACTCGGGTTGTATCTCCTATTGCAATGAACTAGATTTTTTTAGGGCAGTTTCTGACCACAAAGTATGGTAAAAATGAAACCCATTAAATAATCTAGGTGGATTAGAATCCCTAATAACATTTCACTTTCAGATCCTTTGAACTTACATTATATTTCTTGAATCTACTGTATATGAAAGTCTACAAAACAAACAAAACTGATGCATATAACTTCAGAAGAGAATTGTGTTCCAAATCTAGGAAATAATTTGTCTCTCTACTTTTAGAGACATGTGGAAGCAGAGAAACATTTAAATCACCCATGGAAAGCCCTTAGGGCAATTATGAGCTAAAACTTCTGCACTTCATCTTTCAGTTCCTAGTCAGAAAAGCATTAGGTTTCAATTTTACATGGTTTTCTCTAGAAAGCCCTCTCTTTTCCAATGGAACTCCTCCTGCTTTTCAGGACTGGGCTTTATTGTCCCTGGAGCTGTTCCTTCACTTCTGGAGTAGCATACCATGTGCATTCTTCAGCCTCCTTACACAACAGGTTGCACTAAATCTCCAATCTAATATCCTAAACCCTGTTTTTAATGAGGCATAGAAATAAGTTTTCCTTCAGTAAGTGATCCTTCCTCAGCTTTCCAAAAGCACAATCTAAGTTGAGAAACCTAAAATAAATTGTATGCATGTTCTGTAGAAATCCTCTAAACAAATAAAACTGAGAGACACTTTATGGCAGTAATAATTTCTTACTTGCAAGTGTTTCTGAAGACTCCCACAGCAGCAGGTGTTAAGGAAGTATCCATCTGTTCTTGTTTCTCTGCACAGAAGTATATTGAATAGATAAGAGTTTCTAAATGTTCAGGGTTGTCATTAAAATGGGTTAGCTGTGATCGTCACTTAAGGCATTCCTGATATTGAAATTAAAATGAAGACAATCTCTGGCTCTGTTGCAATTTGAGAATGCGATCAATGGTTCCCTGAAGAAACATCCTGTCAACTGAGTACTTTTTAAATTATCTTCTGAAAACCACTTCAGTATTCCTGTGACTGAACTGGAAATGCTGTATCAGCAACATTACTGTTCTCTGAAAATATGGATCAAACCCCAGCTGTTGCAGATATGTTAATTGATGAATAAAGTTAAGAGATCTGAAGCCTTTATACTACACTTGAAACTTATGTTTCTATTTAAATATTGAAGGCTTTTCAGCTTTCTGGTCCAAATGCGAAAAATTACTTGAGTCACTTCTGAGGAAGGCTTCAGAATCTCTAAACTTGAATGCTACAGTATAAAGACCAGAGGACTGGAGCTTCATCAACACAGCAGTGAAATCAGCATGAGAAAGGAGAGATGGCAAGGAAGTTGTGAAAAACAACATGTCAGTTTTTTTGGAGGTGAGACAGAAAATATACTGGATAATACATACATAATATGAATGAATCTACAAAACAGCTATGAACTTCTATACACTTCAAGGTGTTTTTATACCTTGGGTATTATATAAGCAACTACACTCTCATATATTCAGATCAGAAAATGGATTTTGGCAAGTAGTGTGGAAGTGTTAAGAATGAAAACTCCCTCTCTGCTCTTTTAGCATTGTACCCCACTCAACAGAAAGAAACAAAAGGAAGTTTTTGCATGTAGCACATATAACTATTATAATATCTTTGTAATTAAACCAAAAATAATACCAACTGAGGTATTAAGGCTTTGTATTTGTTAATGATTTACAAAGTCTAGTAGCTTCCATCTAAGAAAATGCTAGCAGTATCTTGCTTGCCAAAGTTTGATCTGTCTATTAAGTTTTCACATTCTAGATTTCAAGAAGGCACATTGCTTTAAGTCATTTTGCTATTTGTATGTGAATTACTTCATCTAGATACTTGGCAGGCAAATATTCTCATACCATAATGGAGCAGTTCTGGTATTATCAACCACAACTGTCTACAGCTGAATCTATCTGTTAAGCTTCTGTATTTCAGCTTTGAAATCATCAGTTGAAAAAAAATAATACAGACCTCCACATCTCTCAAAGAATCCTCTCAAACAAATAATAGCTGGCCAGCCTTCAGCTGATATGGGATCTTTCCAGATTTGAAGTCCAACCTTAAATGAGTTATAAAGTTCACATTGAATTTTTGTGGTTTATGCAATCTTTTTTATTCCTTGGCTGTTAACTGCACTGAGATTGTTAGATCTGCAGAACTGTGAGTAGAGGAAACTGGGGGTTTTTTTAGAAAATACTTTGTTTGCAATTTTATGGCTGATAAGTGGTAGAATTTTGAGAACAGCATTATTATCCAGGAAAAAAATGGCAAACAAAAAACAACCCACTCTACTGCGATCTGGACAGCAGAGCATGTGATATACTAATTTGTTTGATGGAAAAGTATATATTGCGTGCTAGCGTTGTTTTGGCACTCGGCATTTTGCTAAGCCACCTGCCAGGTTAAGCCACTCTAATCATGTAACCATGGCAATACTGCTGGCGTCAGCGTGAAGAACTGATTTGCGCAGCCAGTAAGGACTGGGCACCTTAATGCATTAACTGGAGCTGTTAGGAACTGTTTGGAAATAAATATGTAAAATAGGCATAAAAGGTTCTTTTAGATTATTTAGTGTTTTGCTTCAGGCAATATTTGTTAACAGCAGGCCACCCTGTTTATCGGGCTAAGAGAACATGGTTGTAAGCACTGAAATAGATAACAAACTGCTGGTAAATAACTGCTGGTGGATTCTCCTCTGCTGCTTTCCTTTTTGTGCTTTGACGGGAAACAACTATTTCATTTTTAGCAGGAAGTCTTAGTCTGTGCTCTGCTGAGGTAAACTGGCAACTTACAGCAGTAACTGAAGAAAATCTGAAAATAAGACAAACCCAACAAAATTTGAAAGTTTTAATTAGGTTCTATAAAGATGGTCAGCAAGTTAGTCAAAGTGTTGCTACCATACATTATACCTCTTCTTCCTATCCCTTGATTGTTTTCCAATGCTTTTCCCACACATACATTTCCTGTCCCTCTCACATTTGCCTTTCATATGCCCCTCAGTTATGTGTTTTCCTCACACCTTTAATTTGCAGCTACACTGCTCCACAAGTAATGGGTTTGTTTTTTTCCAGAGAGTCAATGATCTGATGATATACTGTCTCCAGCATCAGCGCTGACTTAATTAATTTCTACCCCTATGTCAACAAGGTGCAGGACTGTAATGTGAATCAGACCAGAAAAGAGATCCACTTAAAAGTAAAAACTTCAGCACCCCTTCTCTCCAAGTGCCTGGTTCACACAGAAGCCCCACAAGCATAAGCATATTTAAACATAATTAAAGGAATGCCTCAGTGAATTTTACAGAGGGTGGAACAGAGTACTAATTACTTCTGATTTTGTGGCCAGAGGAGGGAAAAAGATACTCATAAAATCTGTATTCACTCTCCAAGCCAAAAGCCACATTTGCAAGAGAAGAAAAAGGGAGTCCTTAATGACCTCTCTACACATTTTTATGTTGTGTCTACTTTGGTTTGCTTACTAGCAGCATTACTTGATGTATTATTTTCATGATAAGAAATTATTTCCATTCACTGCATCTTATTTTGCTGGTCTGAATTGCACTTGACACAGGTAGCCCAAATTGTTGCTCTATGCAGTGGCCCAGTTGTTGCCAATTTTTCTTTATTCTCCCAGTTTTTTATGGTCCTCCTCCACAACTGTTTCTTCTAATCTCTCATTCCTCCATTTTTTCTGCTTTTTCTGCTTTTCATGGTGAGTGCCAGTTTTCAGTGGTTTGCTAATTTTCCAAATGGCACTGTGCTTTCTGGAGTATATTTGTGTGCCCCAGACTGGCAACTGTTGGACTCCATACAGAACAGTTGCTGCATTAACACATATATTGTTTTTTTACTAAATCACAATTTTTGTAGGCTGTGAAAAAAGTGCAATTATGATTATCTACTGAAATAAAGGAATGAAAATTTTTAAAACAACAGTGGCAACAGGAGCCCACTTGAGGATGTAGGGCAATAAATCTTTTTTAGTCCCTGAAGCTCTTCACTTTGCTCTTATGCCCCGTTGCTATATGGACTCCATTTGAAATGTCTTAGCTAGTCAGGATAAATATTCAGGCCAGGAAAGTTCCAAGTGTATCCTTGTAAATAGTGAGAAATTGTTCAGAGCTCTAGCATTTCTGTTTCTTTTCATCCTTCATCTTTGAGAACAGCAAAACTTAATCAAAAATTAAGCTAAGCATAGTTGGAAAAAGAATATGTTGCTTTTAATAACTTAAAATATGTAAGGATGCTTTAAGGATTATTCTATAGTTTTGTAATTCCCTTCATAATAGTGCAGTTGCTCAGAAAATAGGGCCCAATTCTCTCCTGAAAGAAGATTAAAAACCTACCATGAAGATCAGATGATTCACATTCTTTTGGTTTCTTATGTTTTGCTAACAGGCAGGAAAGAAGAAACACAGAGGACAGTACAACTAAAATCAACAGAGACAGTAGAGATACACAAATAAAAGCAGAATTCGAAAAGAAAGGAACTGAATCACTCATAAGTGAAGGTCAGCAAACAGCATGTCCAGTTGTTGCACTTGATTGTTAGAAGGATTGATTTTGCTGCTTCTTGAAAGTTCTTAAGAAATTTAGTATTTTTCCAAACCGTATTGCTTTGGGCCTGCAGACTACCGGGGAAGAGCAGTGATAGGCAAAAGCTGCCACATCTGAATAGGAAAGATGCCTAACAGTATATTTTCGCTGCCAGGAAATAACAAAGAAACATTCTTGCCTGTTTAGTGGGTATTAAATCATGGATAAAAGTCAACTGCTTATCTGGAGCCTAGCATAGATTTCCAATAACTCGCATTTCCTCAAGCACAAACATACAATAGCACTTGAGGAAAACCACAGAGTGAATCTTTTATAATCCAAAAATAATCTTTTTAGATTTCCATGAGAAAAAAAAAAAAAAACCACTTATTTATTCAGCCTTTCTCTCTGACACAGATTACTGGGTCATTTATGCCCCAAACTGTTCAACAGAGATGATGTCTTCTGGTATTGTGGATATACAAAATGAAAACTTTATGGCTTTTAATAGTAATAATAGCAAACCCAACATATAGATTTACTACACAGCCATGTATACACGGTATATAGGTAACAGGTAGTGCTGTGTAATAGGTGGTCACAGTAGTCACTGTTTTGCTGCACAGCTGTGCTCTCCAATCTAATTTGTGTTTATAGTTAAGGACATACTCTGTTCACGTACTATGCAGGATGGTGGTGTCTGTGCCTGTGTGACTCTGACAGGCTGATCTACAGGCTTCCATTACCTTGGTGTTTGGGGTGTTGCTGTCCTACCCTAGAGAATTTGGCTTAGTTTTACCAGGGATGTCCATGTGGCTGGACAGGCAACCCTACGGTGTTCCACCCATCCCCACCCTGCAGGTTGTTTACATCCTGCTGAAAGCTCCCTGACGCTGTGTGAAGTGTCCTCTGGCATGGCACTCAGTCCACAAGGCCCTTAGCGCATCTGTGAAGGCTGTAAAAGTGCTGTCCTGAACTTGTCTGCTCACATACAGGCCACAATTTCCCAGCATGCAGCCCTTCATGAGCAGTTCTGCCCAGTAGTGCTCATTAGTATTGACCTTAATTTCACCAAGATGAGCTTTCAACTTGAAAGCCAGGGATGCATGAGGGAAGCATAAGTCTGCAGAGAGGACCAGACATTCCCTACCTGCTCTCCTTTTATTTGAGGGCACCGTTCTGTCCTGTACATGGAGTGACTGTATAGCCTCCAGCAGTGTCTTCACGGTTACTGAGCTTTGTTCAGTTGCATCACATGTACTGATTTCAGACACCAGGTGACAGCCAGTGGCACATTGACTTCTCCATGTAACATACCACATCCATGGCTCTGGGATAGGAGCTCTCAGGAAGCAGCAAGCATGGGCTGCCCCACAAGGGAAGGAAGCCAGGAGCTGAGGGCACTAGCAAGGCAGGTAGGGCAATGACCCCACCCAGGAGGGCACAATCCCAAAGTACCTGAGCAGTTGCCACACTGTGAAGCAGGGTGAGGCAAGTATTCAGAATTAAAAGACACGTCTGCAGTGCTGAAGCAGGTGCAAGGTCAAGTCAGGAAATGAAATCAGTGGTTCAGGATCAGCAAGGCACCTGGACTGGCACAGGCATAGCTAAAAAAAGTCTAAAGAATGGAAGCCTGAGCTTCAAGGCAGCTCCCCAGCAAAGAACAGGAGGCCCCCTGTGAGGCTTCCCATAGCTCCTTCTCACACAGCTCTCTCCCCAGCACCCTGACCCATATCAGAGCTGCTCCATCTCAGAGCTGCAATGGAGGATGGGCAACCAAACCCCAAAGAGGGGGGAAGGGACTGCAGAGCCTCTTGGTGCACTCAAAGCCCTGACAACAACATGCTTATTTCCAGATTTTCATCCAGTCCAGAAGGTATCAGTCTCTTAAAAGTAATCTTGTTAGAGACAAGGCACAGCTGTTCAGGGCTGGGATGTTTACTGCAGCCCAGTAAAGTCTGCAAAGCCATATGCTGTTTGATCCTCTGCTCCCTGGCTATTTACCAAGTCAGTGTCCAGAGGGGCAGTAGGTTGAGCTGTGCCAGAACGGCTGACAAACACCAGCCCTTCCGCTGGCCCATGAGGGGCCCTGAAAGTGTCATAATTATATGAGATTACATTCAGCAGTACTCAGTGATCCATCGTACCCTAGTGATCATTGCAGTGGTTCATCTGTGCTTTTGGGATTGAACTGCTGACATTTTGATAAGCAGCCATGCACAGACCTCACAACAGCATCATCGTGCCACATATAAATACCCCCATCCTGCCTTGCTGAGTGTCCTGACAGAGTGATGCTGTCTTTTTAACTGACATAATGCCAGTGTGAACTATACCTTTAAGGTCCCCATGGCTTGACATACACTTAGTGATTTGCAGGAGAAAGTGGGGAGTGTGGTCACACTGAAGGGTTCCAGAAAAGGACAGTCAGGTGGCAAAATCAATTAGAGCACCCTGACAGAAATGTTAGCCTTGGCCTTAGTGGAAATTATCTCTCCTTACAACACCACCTCAACAACAGTCTGTGGCTATAGGTGGTGGTATTACGTCCAAGACTTCATAATCCTTTACCATTTCCGTGTTGGATACATACTTGCTGTTTGTCTTTCCTTTATCCTGCTCCTTTCCAAGCCTCTCGCCTTCCTCTCCCCCATGAAAAAAAATCTTTACTTCTATAGTTTTCCCTTCTTTTCTTTGGTCTGTAAAAAGTCAATTCCTTCTCCAGTTGCCATAACAGATGACAGCCATTTGATTGCCATAAAACATGACAGGTCCGGTTCCCCACCCCATTTCCCCCAGCAGCAATCACCAGTGTGAAACACTTGAAGTAACCAACTATTCCCTTTATCTACAATTTAGGGAAGTGCATGACAGAAGAAGGATGAGAAGAAAGACTGAGTGCTGACTACTGTCTTCCTCCTTCAGATAAAACATACACAATATTTTGGCTAACATGCAACAACATAAGTAATAAAGCTGATCCTTCTGACTGCAGTCAAATAGCTCAGCCCATCACAGGATGCGGAGAGAGAACTACTTTGGCTGAAATTCCAACGCACTCCTAGAAATACAGTGACCAGAAGGAAAGGCCCTTTACCTTCAGTGCCCCATTACTTTCAGCTGCAGATCCAGGATAAGGATCATCTGCTTCTGCATTCAGTAAGCAGACCTGTTACCTTCAGATAATGTAATGAAGAAAGTATATTCTATGGAAGACAAAAATTGAGACCAAAAGAGCATTTCTGCTGTTGTGGCGACCTCTCATTGGACCTGGTGTTCAGAG
This sequence comes from Grantiella picta, assembly GCA_013397955.1. Classification (NCBI taxonomy): domain Eukaryota; kingdom Metazoa; phylum Chordata; class Aves; order Passeriformes; family Meliphagidae; genus Grantiella; species Grantiella picta. The sequence goes on along the minus strand of VZRM01006406.1, from coordinate 141,380 downwards.
TCTTCATCCCACTGTTATTGCTTTCAGCACATCAGGTTGGGGTGAATGATGCCATAACCCACAATAAGTGTTACAGGTATCTGCCCTTGCCCATTTCTGAAAGGTGCAGTCAAAAGTTTCAGCTCCCCAGTTTGTGAGCCTACTGCTAACCAAGAGGATTTGGCCTGGAGTTGGCAGGAGATAAGGCAGTAAGGATGAATCAATATACTAAATCAAGGAACCTGCAGGGCTGCTTCAAAAACTGGCTCTTGCTGTTTTGTGCTGTATGCTAGTTTTGTCTGTTAGAGTTCTGTCTCACCAGAGGTGCTTGAGTAGACCAATCCTTTCAGGTACTTAAAATTACAGAGCATTGTGAAATAACCTCTTTGGCATAGATTAAGTTGTCCCAGGTCACATGGGGAACAGTCAAACAGAACTGCATTTTAGGCAGTTTGGACAGAAATCCATGTGAATTTTGTGGACAGTGATGCCCTGATTCATCTGGAGCAACAAGCATTTTTTGGAGAAAGCTCTGGAGACACAAAGCCCTTTACAGGCATGCAGGGGCTTAGGTCGGTCCCTGTACAGCCCCAGGTACTTCAGTGCTCATTACCTTCAGCAATGTCATTTATTCTAAAGGTGATCAACATAGAGAATATGCTCTAAGAATGTTTTACCATAAACGGCTGGTACAGAGGGTCTTTTCTGGGTTTTTGACTGCCTGGCAGGCACTGTTTTACAATGGAACTAATTGTTCACCTCAGTGCAGCACAGCCAACAGCAGCTAAAAACTGCAAAGCTCTGCTCTCTGTAAGCAGAGAAACACACACTAATGGGGACTTCTCATAGACAAAAGGATGCACATGTGAATATATTTATATACACACATATCTCAGCTCGCATATAATGAATTTGTTAGAGCAGTTGCCCACAGACCTTTAAGAAGGAGAGCACTTACATTTTCTTTATATAGATGGTGTTTAGTGCCATGAGGTGCAACAGCTAGCCCTGTGCTGGCATAATTGCCTGGTGATTTCAATGAAGATTTAAATAAGCAAAAGCCTCCATGTCTTAAACTAACATGAGGCAATGCGTAAAGTCTCATTATCTTCTCCTAGGTCGTACTCCATCCCTTACTAATTGGCTCTATGGCCACCCCATTTGGAGTTAAAATGTTTACAACCTTTTCTTGATAATCTAATGTGCAGACAGGTCAGACTCCAAATGCAAGGTGTTTTTATTCCCATTTCTTTTGCATAATAAGTTCTGAGCTGGAACTACACTTCCACCTATCTGTTGGTGCTTTTCCATGTCAGTGGCTGCTACTGTTGCAACACAGGTGTGACTTGGCCACTGACATTCAGCGTGACTTTTCTGCTTTATGGTATTCCTCATCACTAATTCAAGAGTTTCTTTGGTACAGACATAAAGTAAGTCTGTTTCAAGGCTCTTAGGTTAGTTAGTTCTTCTTGATATTATTCCTTTGGAAGCTCATGTTCACCTGGAGCCTCGTCCTGATATAGGACTGGCTGCAAAACCTCTGAAAATACACTTTCCCAATTAATAATACTCCCTCTGCTACTTTTTTTGTTGTTTTATGACCACCGCAAGAATTAAAACTTCCCTATTGCTATATTTGTTGTTTCCTTCGCCTGTGTCAAGCTTTTAATAATTATCAACTTAAAGACATATGTGCCTTCTTAAAAACAGCAGCCACACAGGACACCATAACTACTGGTGACAAAATCTTTGTCTTAGAGTATATAACCTATAGACACAGAAGAGAATACCAAGAACAAGCAGTACAGTGTTGTGTGTAAATATCCTGAGTGATTTGTACTCCATATAGAAAAGTGAGGTTTTCAGGTGGATGAAAATAACCAAACCCCAAAAAACCAAAAAAACATCCACCAAGCCAAACAAAATTGCGAGCTTTGACTTGAAGATGCTGCATAAAACTGAAACATCCCAAGGATGAGAATGACCCATGTAGAAAAGTCCATCTTTAATAGACAAACATAACAGGTAGATAAGTTTCAAAACCTCAGTGCTGTTAAAAAAGTATTAATTTTGAGGGATTACAGAAGTAACTGGACATGACTCACTAATGCAAATTGTCAGTGGTTTCTGCAGAGCAGCTGATCTCACCTGAAGGCAACAACCCGAGCACCGAGGTCTTGATAGGCATTTTTTTAACTCGATCTGCTCATGTTCACCTTCACGTTCTGGCTGTTTTTCTGAATGCTGGCACAGAGTAAACAAGGGGACAGTGCTCCCACCTCACCTGTCAGTGGCACCTGAGGTCACTGGGCACTTGGAACGGCAGTAAATAGTGCTATTCTGTTAAAGTATAATTGCCATTAAAAAGGCAGATAAAAACCCCTCAACATGTTCATGCCAGTGCCCAGCATTTTAGGGCAAATCATTACAGAAAAAAAAACCTCAAACAACAAGCCACCAAACATAAAAGAAACACAGTAACAGCCTTCCTTTCACATAGAATTACTAAGGTCAGAAAAGACCATTAACATTGAGCCCAACCATTAACCAAGCAGTACTAAGTCTACCACTACACCATGTCCCTAAGCATCACATTACAGCTTTTCCGAACGCTTGCAGGGACAGTGATTCCACCACTTCCCCGGGCAGCCTGTTCCAATGCTTCCCTTTCTGTGAAGAAATTTTCCCTGATAGCCCATCTAAACCTCCTGTGGCACAACTTGAGGCGGTTTCCAGGCCATTTCCACTCACCGTACCATTAGTGACTAGGGAGAAGAGGCCTGTGCCCAGCTGGCTACGCGCTCCTTNCCCGCGTCCCTCCTCCCCCTCCGAGCGGGCGCGGGCGGCGCTCTCCGAGGCGGGCTGGTAAGTGGGGCCGAGCTCGGCCGCGCCGCCGCCTCCGCCTCCGGGGGTGACTCCGAGCGGCGGGGCGGGGTGGGCAGTGCTCCGTGCTTGAGGCGTGCGGCGGCGGAGGGGCGTCCCCGCCCGAGCTCCGCTTGGAGCCCGTCGGCCGCGGGCAGGGGGCTGTGCCGCCCCCCGGTGCGCTCGGGGCCTGGCGCTGGCTCGCCCCGGGGAGCAGCTCCCGGCCCGGCCCGGCCCGTCCCGGGGGACACGCGGGNACCATTAACCAAGCAGTACTAAGTCTACCACTACACCATGTCCCTAAGCATCACATTACAGCTTTTCCGAACGCTTGCAGGGACAGTGATTCCACCACTTCCCCGGGCAGCCTGTTCCAATGCTTCCCTTTCTGTGAAGAAATTTTCCCTGATAGCCCATCTAAACCTCCTGTGGCACAACTTGAGGCGGTTTCCAGGCCATTTCCACTCACCGTACCATTAGTGACTAGGGAGAAGAGTCCTGTGCCCAGCTGGCTACGCGCTCCTTTCAGGGAGTCGCGGAGACCGAGCAGGTCCCTCCCGAGCCTGCTCTTCCCCAGGCTGAACAACCCCAGCTCCCTCAGCTGCTCCTCATGTGCCCTGCGCTCCCGACCCTTCTGAAAATACCTCCTTGCCCGTATCACCCGTATGCGGGCACGGAGGAGAGCCTTTTCCAGCACAACATTATTATTAATAATATTATTTATAGACGAAACGCGTTTAAAACCAACCCTTCCCGACCCCACCCGGCGGCAGGCCCCGAGCCGCAGGAGCAGGCCCGGCGCTCCCGCCCCGTGCTGCCCTCACTTCTTCCCTTGCCCGCCATGGCGCCCGCAGCTTCCAGGCAGCCGCCGGTCGCGGGATTTGTTCGTCTCTGCCTGCGCCGCCTCCGCCCCTTCCTTCCTCTTTCCTTCCCTGCGCTCCCCTCCCTCCCCCCTTCCCTCC
>VZRM01006406.1:97670-137479 GCA_013397955.1 Grantiella picta | reverse complement strand
GTCGGCACCCTCACCCTGGGACCACCCCCGAGCCCCACCGGGATCGGCGGCGGCCTCTCGCCTTCCCTCCTGCCCGCCTGCCTCGGGACCGGCCTCGCCTGGAGGCCTGGCGCCTGCCCGTACTGCTGGGCTTGTTAAGTACACTGTGCGCCTCTTCAGAAGGGAAGGCAAGAGGGGAAAAGTGTGGTTAGGGTAGGGTAAATGAGGCACATGTGAGGCTTGTATTTTCTAATTAGTCCTAGTCGCTGGGCACACAATATCCATTTTGAAACAGTGTTTCAACGAGTTGCGCTTTTCAAATACCTGCTGCAAGTGCTTATTTACTAGTCTAGAGCTGGGTTGGCACTGTAGGAAGTTTTTGTTTTGGTTTGTGTTTTTTTATTTTTTGTTTGGTTGTTTTGTTTTTACTGGTTGAAGTAATTAGCTTATTAGTCAACACTGACTTTTCCTTAACTAGTTGGAAGTCTTTCACCAAACCTAAAGTTCAGTGCCATCTGCTAAAGCACAGAGCAACATACTTTGGATGTAATTGAGAAAACCTGCTAAAATTACGCCAAGCAAAGTTATTTCTGAAGGTGTTTTGGGGATATTTCTGTTTTACTGTTTGAGTTAGTGGTCATCCTGGATTGTGGGTTCATATATATCTAAGATTGAAAGTATTAAAGTGGGTGTCGTGTGATTTAGAATAAAACAGGATAATTCACTTGAAAGGGATCTACAACAATCATCTGGTCCAATTGCTTGACCACCTCAGGCCTGACCAGATCTTGGTGTGTTATTAAGGGCACTGGCCAAATGCCTCTTAAACGTTTGACTGGCTTGGGGCATTGACCACCTCTCTGGGAAACCCCTTCCAGTGTTTGACCATGCCCTTGGTAATTAAATGCTTCCTCATGTCCAGTTTGAACGCTCCCTGACACAACTTTGAGCCATCCCTGTCCGTCCTATCACTGGGCCCAGGTAAAAGAGATCAGCACTTCCCTGTCCACTTCCCCCGCTGAGGAGGCCAGAGTGAGCAATGAGGTTGCCCCTTAGCCTTCTCTTCTCCAATCTAGACAAGCCAAAGTCCTCAGCTGCTCCTCACAGGACATGCCATCAGCTTTTTTGCCCTCGTCTGGCCTTATTTAAGGACCTTCACATAGTTTTCCAATTGTGTGCGCAGTAGTCCAGGTTAGGGCATGCTAGTGCTGAATACAGAGGGATAACCGTCTCCCTTAACCAGCTGTGTTTGTTAGCCCGGCTTGTGCAGTGCTACTTTGTGGTAATAGTAACCACGTAGAGTAATCAGGTGTCTTTAGGGCTGCTTCTTGGATAAGTGTATCAAGCTTCAAAAATGCTGGTCTAAGTGTTTCTAGAGTGCACAATCCTGTGGCTTCTGGCTATTGCTGATTTGAAATGATAACTATTTGCTACTTTTTATAACATTAGTTTGTTTAACAGCAATTTTGGACTATGACTTGAAACTTGCTGCTTTCCTCTTCTGCACTTACTCCTCTCTGAAAATACAAAACTTTTCCATAAAAGTGGTTTTATTTTCATAGTTTGCTTTTCTTGCTTTCTATTGCCTGTTCAAAATTTTATCACAGTTTTCAACTCTTAGTTGTTTTACTGCCTTTTCAGCTGAACGAGTGCCACTGGTAAATGGCTTTCAGGTTTTGGCAGTACAAATACGAGGTATCTCTGAAACAAACTGTTCCTCTGCAGTGTTTTCTGCCCTCCTTGGGGGTGTGGACTCCTGAATGGCTGTAAACGCTTGTTATTCTTGCAGTCTTGTAGGGTGGGAACCAGAGGCTGAAAGTTGATCGGGCAAGTAATGGTCTGATTATCAGGTCCACCGGAATTATGCCTTGACCTAGCTGCATTGGGAAGGATAGTATGAAAGAGTGAGAAATTATTGCATATGCTTTTGAGGAATGTGAGGTGGAGTGGAAAAAGAAATAATGATTTGGAAATCTTGTTTAGCTGTGTTTGTGCACTTAACAAAGGATAGTAACCTAAACATTCATGCTTCTAGCTGCTTTGCTGTTGCTCTTACGCTTATGACTTTTTTCATATTATTAGTTCTTAGAGTTATTTAACACATCTGTGAGTGAGCCTTCAGGGGTGTTTAATGTAGTATATGTCTGACTACACTGGTGATTAAATAATGTTTTGTACCAAATTGGTTGTTACTGTTGCTGTCACCTGATGTCAGAATGATAAGTTTTCTAGTACAAAACCAGAACTGAGTTTGTATGTTAAAATCTGTTCCCACTTAAACTGCAGAAGCACCACATGGCATGTCAAGTAAAGAAAAAGTTTGACTTGCTTAGTTGAAAATCTGTTAGCTTGTAAAATACTGCCTGTACTGCTGGCTTTTACAATGTTTCTTGGTTTCTGCAACTAGTGTTTACATTTTATGATTCTGAATTAAAAATATTTTTCAAGTAAACCAGTAATACAGCGTAGTGAATACAGAACAGTAGTTATATATCTATTCCCCTCCCCCAACTAGGTATTGTCAGAGTAATCTGTTATAAAATCTGGAAATTTGTAATGTTTGCCTTCAGTACATCAATTACATTTTTGTCAGCTTCTGAAAGGGAAAGTAGCCTTACCTAGTAAATGTAACAGTGGTAGGTAAAGCTGAGAGACCTTTATTTTTTTTCCTCTTTTGATGGTAGTGTTGTTTTATGAAAATTAGTAAAAGGCCCCTGTAGTTTGTATGCAGAATTGTAGTTTTTCTGAAGACAGATCCCTGCAGCTGTAATTGAAAGCCTGCATTTTTTGATGCTAGTTCTTTTTGTTATTCACTACACTGTTCCTTGGAATGAGATATTGGCCCCAGCTAGGGGAGAGATAAGGTGTTTGTGTTAAATGTCAGTGACAAAGATATTCTGTCTTGGAACAGAAGTTCTGTATTAACTTTTTATTTAATTATCAAACATGAGGAAGATGGCCAAATGGCAGAATTGCCTTTTTGTATTGTTACATTCATGAATTTTGGAACCAGTTTTCTAGTGCTCCCATTAAAATATGGACCTTAATGGAGCATGAGTTAGTGAATCTAGTTTTATTATTAAAAGTTAAATCCAGAAGGACTGTAGAATACATGCTCTTATCGAGTTGCAAAGCACTTCTCACTGGCTTGCGACAGAATTTTTTGTTTGTTTTGTTTTTGTTTTGAAAATCTCCTGGGTGGCGTTTCACAAGAGACTATGACAAGCCAAGACCTCTTCAGTGTTCCTAGATCTTTGCAGAACTTGGGAATTTATTACATAGGAATGCCAACATATTGCCAAAAATGAACAATATGCCATGGCCTGCAGCAGGTTTAGCTCGTGCTTCACAGATCTTGAGTCTGGTGATTAATCTCTATGGGAAAGCAAGAGGTGCCAACTGGATAACTGAAGGTTTTTTTAGTACAGCTAAATGTACTTGTGAGTTACTTGTCAAGTACAGATTTTTTTTATTGCAGTGTGTGATGCCATAAAAATTAGTAACTCTATGGCAAAAAAAATAGTGTTGCAAAACATGATGTATTTTGAAGATTATGTAAACAATGTTGTGACTAGGAAAGGTTACTCCCAGAGATGAGGAAGAAATGTAATTGTGCCAGTTGTTTGGAAACAAAAGAGTACTGCTTGATAGTCCATGAGAAAACCCTAATATTAATGCCATTGTGGTTGTATATACTTTTTAAATGAAAAATACAGAGCTGATGTACAACAAACTTTTAAACTGAGTTTTTGGTGTTTCAGCAAGTAATGTGCTGCATACTGGGTAACTCTAGGTTTATGATTGGTCTGTTCACGTGCATCCTTCTGTAGGACTAATCATCTGATATGATCCAAGCTCTAAAACAAAAGTACCTGTATGCCTGGAAACACAGGGAAGTGGATGAATCTACCACTGCTTTCTAAGAGCACAGCATGCATTTGGCAAAGTAGTCAGTTCCAGAATCCTGCAAGATGATCTGCTTTTCCCTCGTGTTTTTTTGCTATTCCAATAAAACATTTTTGGAAATCCCAGTTGAAATTGGCTCCTGCATATTCAGCAAACCCAGGCAGGATACAAGATTTTCCTTAGACACAAGTACGACACAGTGTTTCACAGGAGAGATACATCTGTTTTGAAATTCTTGACACTTCTTTTGTGATGCACATAATCTTATGAAGTTTGGTTGGTTCCATGAAATCTCAAAATGCCAGTACAAAACAAAATGCCACATCATTGCATTTTTTATTTGTTCAGGTGTATCCCACACTGACTGATCTTATCGGTTTGCATTTCTGCTGGGTCACAAGTAGTGGGTAGTTAGAACATGAATTCTTTGTCATTTTCATTTTAGAAGAGTGTAAAAGGTTTGCATTTTGCATTCTGTTAAGGGAAACAACCCCAAGAAACAAATTCAGATGATTCTTTCTTTTTCTCCTTTTTAAAGATGCTAGGTGTTTGAAAAATGACTGTTACTAGTTGGAATTGTTACAGCTTCTACAAGAAACAAATTTAGGGCTATAATTAACTATTTAAAATATGCAAGGAAGGATAGGTAAAATAAGGAGATGGAAGGAGGTAGGGGACTAACATGTTTGAAGCACCTCAGTTTGCAGAAGAGAAAACTGAAGGGTGTGAACTTGAAGTTTATGTAATCTGCAGGCAGGACATAAAGTGAAAGTAGATTTCTTACTTACCAAATCCTACACAATTACTGCTCACTGAATGCTGCAACTCTAGAATTGGACAGCACTTACTCTGTCAGTAGCAGATTGGTTTAAAAGTGGGTAAAATTTTTGACTAAGGACCTCAACCAAAGCTTATTTGCCAAAGACAAATGGTTATCCTGTGGTTTAGTAAAGCAGGTTAAAAGATGAGAAACTAGATAGATAAATGATTATTTCATGTTGGAACAACCTACTATTAGCACTAGGTTTCTGCTGGGATTTAAGTGTTTATTGTATTAAAAAATATTCTTAAGGAATGACTGTACTGTGGCAACTGCTGCAGTTTGTTGATCTATGGGGATTGATAAAATCTGAACTAATTAGGTATTTGGAGCAAATTCTTCTGAAGCCATTGTCCAGTTCTTTCACATACAAGTGTAGTTCAGTTCTGATGAATGCTGCATGATGCTTATGCAGGGGAAAATAATACAAACCTATCTTCACAGTGATGAGCTCTAAATTTGCTCCTGTTACTTACTTAGGAAGGGCAGTGGTCAGACAGCTGTTGGGAATTGTTCACAAAGAATTAAATCATTGTTAGGTCATTATGTTTATCAGTGGTGTATCCAAATCATTAATAGTGTGCATTAATGTAATCATCCCAGCACAGCAAGGTTTTCATAGACTGTGAAAAAGTGGATGAGAGATGTGGAAGATACTTTGTGCTGGGAAGATGAAGATCTTTTTTCTGAAAAACAGAATAGGGAGAGAGATGATAGAGATCTATAAAATCCATAGATCACACATAAATGATGAATAGAAAACAAGAGTAGCTTTTTTTCTTAGGACAAGAATTAGGCCACATGGTGAATTAAACTTGCTACCTGATGAAAATTAAAGTAGCTTGTCAAGAAATGTGTAATTAAATTGTGGAACTTATTTGCCACATGATGTTGTGGAGCAGAAAAAATATAAGTGAGTTAAAACTGTAATTAGGCAAAGCCAGGTAGGGGTAGATGCACTGAATACTGAACTCTACAATGAAGTTGGGCTAGCAGCTCTAAAATGGCTGATAGCTAGGAATTATTCCAGACGCTTACGTGTAGATAGTTGCTGTGGTTTGCATTCTTGACCTGGATCATTTGCCTCTGGCCACCCTTGACAAAAATACAACTGTGTTAGGTAGACCTAGACTGCATAAGTTAAAACACCATTTATGTTCTTATTTTCATATTGTTAGGTAAGTGTCTTCACACTGTAGTTCTGCTGAAGAAAGGATTTTCTCCTCTTGATTGGAGATGAGGGAAGAGGGAGGGAGGATTTAGAAAGAAATGAACCAGATTGTTGAAAACAGGATAGAGAGAAAAGGTGAAGCAAGTGGGGCAGTGTATGCACTCCATCTCAGCAGTGAGTTCCACTGCCTTGCTGCAGCTCACCCTCCTGATTTTCATTAGTTGCTGGGAGAGACTCTCCCTGCATCTTTTTATGTGAGATCTGATATCGATTTATGCAGCGTCTTTGGGGACACAGTCTTCACCTGCTGGTTTCTCTGCTAGGAAGCTAAAGCACTAATATAAGATGTCCTTGATTTATAGAATTGTTGCAACTTAGAGTGAAGTTGTTGGTACTGTGAAACCTTTACTCAACAAAAGAAAAAAAAAAGGAGGAAAGAAAAAAGCTTGCTCTACTTCCAACACATCTAACGTTAAAAGTCTTTTAAATTGCTGCAGACCTTAGTTTAACACCCACCTTTTCAGTGGCCTTACTTTTCTTGGTGTAGTGTGTCTCAGATTGATTCTTTCCAATCGATGAGTTCTCTGGGAGTGTGTAGGTTTTCCATAGCTAGTCTCCTTTTTGGCGTCCTTTGAATTTTGAATGCATTGAGTCTTGTTTCAGCAGTTACTTAGCCTTGTAATTCTTAGGCTTTGCCTTCTTTATGGGACAAATGTTATGTAATGGGTTTGACTCAGTGACATACTAAGTTCCACCTTTCCACCTCTTTTTGTGGTGGTGGTCTTTGAAGAACTCATATCAAACACTGCACGTTATCTCCTGTCTGCAGAGTTTCATAAGACTTCCTATCAGTTTGTCTGTTGTTAAACTAATTGATATCATCACATAAGCAAAGGTGATGGGGTGGAGCTTGTTACACAATTGAGGTTTACTGTTCTGGGCTGATTTACCCTTCTCTTCAGAGAAATTTTGTTTCTCGGTGTCGTATAAGCAAAGCATGAAACAAGTGGGATTTTGGTAGGGATTTGAGGGAAGGATAAAATAGCGGCATTCTTGATTATTATTTGCCTTTTCCAGCAAACTCAAATGAACTTCCCAATGGAAGGGTGAATTAATAAAAGCAGCACTGTGTTTAAGAACTTTGTATTTTTCTGGAGGTCAGCATCGTACAATTTGAGCAAAAGCAGTTTCTTTTAAACTGTTCCTGGTAATTTAAATTATTAGTCAGAAAGCCTGTGTCATCTAGAAGGTGGAAATTTGAGGCATTTGGAGTAGATGTTGCATATAGATGAATCAGGTCTCAGGAGAAAGACCTTTGCAAAGATTTTGCATTCTGAAATCATGTTATAAGACTCTTGAGATAGATGCTTTTTTCTCTCTTCAATTTCTGTGTGCTCACACTCCCCAGACCCCGAGTACTCGAGCAGCAAGCTGGTGGGAGGGTAGCTGGTGATTTTGGAGTAGGGTACTGTTATTCATACTGATAACAAGTGAAAATCATTAGGATTTTCCATGTGTAGGTTTCATGTGTTACTGCTGGTTAAAATACAGCTTTATGTAAATAATACACGTAGGAGTACATAGAAGTAAGAAGCTGTACTGAAGTTTTACTTAGATAGAATTACACTTGGAAACATTGAATATTAAATATGCTATACACTGGTTATTTTTTCTCTGTGATTGTCATAGCAATACAATTAAAATAAATTTAAGACTGATTCTCCAAGCTGTGCATATTGTTCATACTTTCAGGAATAATACATTTTCTACTTCTTTAGAGCAAAAGGAGCATATTCAATGCCAATAAGAGTAATTCTAATAGAGCTGACAGGAAGAAGGAAAGGCTCTCTGGGGGATGAATGGTATGTAAATGTTTCTAATCACTTTTTATGTACTTAATGCAATGCATAGTCATGAAGTGTCAGACTGGACAGCTCTCGGACTGAAGTACAACCTTTGAGCTTCTTTGCACAGTTAAGGAAAAAGAGTGGATTAAATAATCTTTATACCACTGGTAGGTAATTGAAGCATCATGGGCAATCTTGTATTGTTGTTTTGCACCATTCACTTTGGGAAATGAAGCCTAAGTTTTGGAAATGGGAGTGATGGCATTGACTGACAGCAAGCAAAGACTTACTGGAGAACTGATTACTGAACTTGCTTCTTTGTGAGGGAGCACTGTCTGGGGGCTGTGGTCAAGACTGCCTTTTTCTTTCCTGTTGTTTGTCTCCTAGTGCTCCAGGAGCACCTCAAGCTTCTAGTGCTGTGTCATATCTGAATAAAAGCTGTTGAAGAAAGTCAGAGGAGAAAAAGCCATGTGTGTTCAGACAGCTTCAAGATACTCTCAGTGGCATGGCAGCTGTGTCTTTGGCACGGCCCCAGCCTTAGAATATTTTTGTTCAATGTTATGCTTTGGGGTGGCTGCCAGCATTTTCTTGGGAAAATGTGAGTGAGAAAGAGTGTTCACAGCTTGTATCTGAGGAAAAAAAAAAAAAGAGAATTTTGTTACATGAACAAAGAAAACCCTCCACAGTGTTGTGACTTTTGTATGTCAAATTGCTGTGGCCTGTTGGCCTGTTATGAATCATGGAGTAGCAAATCTCAAGGAGCAGAAAGCTTGCAAGAGCTCTTGTCCAGCAGTCTCTGACTGCAGGGGCTTTTTCTAGCATCTGCTGTTTTACAGAAGTGGTGCTTGCTGGAAGCTTATCTTATCAAAGTTTGGAGTTAGTGAGGTTATCTTGGGCACATCTCTGTGTGTTACCTGGAAAAGCGTGACATTTTTGCATTGAAGCTATTACTGCTAGATAACAGTGTGCCTGTGATATCACTAAATCTCTTCTATTAAGTAGTTGTTAGAGACTCACGTTCGCTTGTTTTTTCCAGTCTGCTGAAGTTTCACTGTGTTATAATCTTTTACTGTTGTAAAATACAATATGTTGTGATCTCAGTGTTTAAATACTTACAGATTTAAATCAGGATACAGCAATAAAACACAGTCTAGAAGTGTATATTATCCAGTACCCTTACCAAGGGCTTTGATAATATTATTCTCCTATTTAATGAGGATAGGAAATCACTTAGCTCTGATATTGATGGCAGTGTACTGAATGGGTAAAATATATCTTTCAACAGCTGGATCATCTTGTTTCATGGTATTGCTTGTTAGAACGATAGAAATGGAAATTGCCATTTATTATGGAAGCACATTTCCACTTACTTCTTTTGGTTGATGTTGCCATAATTACTGTTAGGCTCATTGTATAGTGGGAGTACGGGAGACTTTAAAAGGCATCAGGGCAGTGAAGGCATCAGAGCTTCCAAGTATATACTTTTGTAACTGTGATACTGTGTCCAAGACAGTTTTACATACAAAGCAGAGATGAACTTTAAACTACTTTTTAGCATTGTAATGCTAATGAACATTAAATTTTTTAACTTCTTAGCACACTTTCTGTTATACAGTTGAAAGTACTAGCAAGTGTGAAGTTTTCCATTTAACTGTTATTTGGAGAAGTGTGTGAAGGGGCAGTAAAGGAGCTGAAGAAAAGGTGGGTGATTTTCAAGGGTCTGATTCTGACTGTGCAGAGTAGTGATTTCTGAACGAGGCACACTTTGTGTTGAAGTAATGAGCTGCTAAGGAATGCTGAGAGGATCCTTATGTAAAAACATGATCCATCAAGCTGCTTTTCATTGAAAACAGAATGTATTATGAGCACAGTCATGATTCTCAGTTTCAAAAACTTACTGAAAGTTGTGTTTTTAAATTCAGATGTAAGGTACAGTACCCAGTCATCTGTGTAGTACACAGGTAGGTGTTGATAGATTAGAGTTGGGGTTCAGCCTGAAGTTCTGTCGTTTGGCAAATACTTTCCAAAAACCTCTGCAACTTTTCACTTGAGTGCTGTCTACAATTTTTGATACAAAAGAATATCAGATTTGTTTGTTTGTAACTATGAAAATCAGAGTAAGCGAAGAAGTGGATGCATCATTGTTTATACTTAATATTTTAAGGTAAACATGTTTGGGTTTGTTTTATAGTTAAATTATTCTCAAATATGTAGCATAAAATTATTTCAATCAATTTTTGTGTTATTAAATAGGAAGTAATGGTTTTTGGTAATTTTTTGTTAATGGCCAAAGAAATCACTGAGTTAGGTGTGAAAAATTTCTTGCATACATTTCAGAATTTTATTTTGAAGAATGATCTAAAATGGAGGGAATTGTTATGGAATAAGCAAATGAGGAAACAAGAATTTGAAGGTGTTTTTATACTCAAGGTGTTCAGTGTTGATAATCCACCGAGTTTTCAGCCTTGATAAGATAACTATTGCAGAAATTTGCAATTGATGCTCATTTATGATTTGGGGTGCTTAGGCAAAAACATGCTCTATTCATGATTTTGAGATGGAAAAGATTTCCTTGGAGAATGCCATTGAGGGTATGTGTGTAATTTTCTCTAGGGTTGGGAATGGGGAAGAGAAGGAAGGAGAATGTCTTTCTGAACACTTCAGTAGTCCCTGTTCTGTTTTCTAAGTTTACATTTTAATTCCTAACTAAACCATGTCACCATATGATAATAACATGATGAAATGGGAAAAGCTTAATTTAGTCTAGAAGAGTAATTGCTGTTATGCTTTAGCTTTGGTCGTATTTTCTTCATGCTGTTGCACTATAGATGAATTCAGTGCTTCGTAACTGCATAAGTCTACTCTTAAATGTCTTGCAGTATTTTTTTTCTGTTCAGAATAACTACTGTGGGCCAATGTTTTTTGATGCTTAAATTAATAACATAATTTAAATCTTTTATTATCAGTAATAACTGATTCGACCTTCCTCCTAACCCCCCCACCCCCTCCCTCCAGCTTACTGACAGAAAAGCAAGTAATTTTCTGTCAGATGAAACATTTTTGCAACTGACTTGGGAAGGAAAGGAAGTGAGAGTTTGAATTAGAGGATCACTCAAAAAAAGCAGGGAGGATAAAGACTGTATGTTGTTCTCTGGTTACACATAATCTGGCTGAGAGGTTAGATGAATCTCTTGAGTGTTAGAGCCCTTAATTTAAATCCTTTCTCTTCCTGAGCCTGCAGTGCCAAAATACTAAATTGAAAGTATTAATTAAACCAAAGAATATGAAAATAAATCTTAATAGTGAGCTACTTCAGCACCTGATTTTTACCTGTTACTTCAAAGAACATTTAAGTAAGTAGTATGAAAGGGAACATCATTTGATGTCTTACCGTGGCAGATTTTTTTTACACTTTTTTATAGCAGTAGTAGTGAAAGGCAATGCAGATTTTCTCTTGTGCAAAGTGGTCTTTCAATTTTTACTAACTTTGAAAGAAAATTTTCTCTAGTATAACTCTGCGGGTATAATTACAAGAATTTTAATGAAAGAGTGCTACCAGTTAGGAAAAGTATGCTCCTGGTTGCATGCTTAAACTGCACTTAGGGATGCTTAACTTGGTTTTGCGGTAGTTTGGATGATCACCTTCACGTATTTTACAGACCTGTACTTAAATTTAGGTTGAGAATACTGTTGGTAACACGCTGATGTTTTAGTTGTTGTCAAGCAGTGTTTGTATTGTCAAGGACTTTTCACCTTCTCACTCCACCCCACCAGCAAGGAGGCTGGTGGTCACAAGGAGTTGGGATGGGACACAGCTGGGACAGCTGACCCCAGTTGTCCTAAGGGATATTCCACACCATATGGCATGATAGCGTATATGCTAGGGGGAAAGCTGTCTGGGGCTGCTGCTTGGGCACTGGATGGGCCTTGGCCTACGAGTGGTGAGCAATCGCATTGTGCATCACTTGTTACGGATATACTAATTCATTATGATAAAAAAATTTATTATTTGCTTTTCTTTTTGTGTCCTATTATTCAATCTTTATCTCAGCTCAGAAATTTTACTTTTTTTTTCCCCAGCTCTTTTCCCTGTTCCACTGGGGGTAAGGGAATGAGTGAGTGGCTCTGTAGTGTTTAGCTACCTGCTGCTTAAACCATTACAGTCCTTTTTTGGCACCCAGAATGGGACATAAAGGTTTGAAATAGTGGAAGATCTGACTGGAGCAGGTTAAAACAAATTTATTGTAATTGTAGAGTCATAGAATGGCTTGGGTTGGAAGGGACCTTAATGATTACCTAGCTCCATCCAGCCCCCTTACTATGGGCCGGGACACATTCCACTAGACTGGATTGCTCAAAACTGCATCCAGCTTGGCTTTGAGACTTCTACAGCTTCTCTTGTCAATCTGTTCCACTGCCTTTCCACAGTAAAATATTCTTTCTAATATTTCATCTACTCTCTTTTAGTTTGGAGTATTGATTTGTGTGTTCAGAGTTGTGTTGTCTATCGACAAGACTTGCTTTAAATGTGTACGTGTATACATGTATATGCTGCTTAAGTAACCGTACTTGCTGTATATGTTCCGTGTTGTGCTGTTTATCATCTCTGGGGGCTGGGTTGAGATTGTCATTGTGTTGAGCTTGTAGCGCTGGCTCACGGTAACGTTGCTGCTGTGAGAATGCTGTGTGCTCCGAGTTCTGGCATCTCCGAGCTTCGGGAGCCATCTACGGGAACCTGGAATAATTGCACGGTGCGCCTTTGCTCTTCAGGCCGTCTTGGCTGCAGGGCAGATACTTCCTCCATCTTCCCCGTCTCTAGGCTAATTGCAGTAGCTCTGGAGAACTTTTAGTATCCTCGGGGTATTCGAACCAGCATGTTTCTACTGCTGTCTCCTGAATGTGTTTCAGGTCTTGTTCAGGGCGAAACAGCTATTTAAGGATATCACACAGGGGCTTGCCCCAGGGCCTAGGTAGTTGTGAGTGGTAGGGTGTGTGGGATAGTACAGCTAAGTGCCTGGGACAGTGGTCACCTCTAAATTTTGCAATTTTACCCCTGAACAAATGCAGGGAGTGAGCAAGTGGCTGTGTGATGTTTACCTACCTGCTGGATTAAACCACAATACTGATGAACTGCAATTTGGATATAATCATTGGAAGCCCTTTAGAACGCCATATATATGCAGTAGTATTTTTTAGTTTTAGGAATATATGAATCTCTGTAGCTGTAGAGCTTTTCAAATTAATTGTAAACAAGTCTTTGTGTGTATTCTTTTACATTGCAAGAGTGCATGCCTTCGTGCTGCGTACTTTTGGGTGGTACTTTGTAAATGTGCTATAAATCTAGTTTTAAAGGTCTGTAGAAATGGCTGTTTTAGCACAAAGTGGAATAAAAATAAACAAGACACCTTTGCAGGGTTGAAAATAACTGCTCTGTATCCAGAAAAAATTTCTGTGCCACGTTAAAATTATGCAATAATAGTAATAGGGATGTGTGTGGTTTAAGCATTGATGACCACAGCTGTAAAAGAAATTACTTTCTGCCTGGCATTTCAGTTTTGATGTACTTCATTGTTTCGGTAGTGATTGTCATCTTTCATCCTTGTCTTCTGAGCAGATTGTAACTTCTTTTTTTGTTTGTGCCAGTTTTGATATGTAGGAGGGAGGGATGTGCCTTAGGTGTCTTGAAAAGGTAAGTTGTTTTGGTTAGAGCACTTGAATCGATTCTATGAGAGCAGTACTCACTACAGCAGCTATTCTAGGCATCTTTGTGTTGGTGATAAAATTCTGTTTTAAATGTTTCTAATAAAACTGAAGGTATTTGTTTAGCATCTTGCATTTTGAGTCAGCAAACACTGGGCATGTTAAGCTTCTATTACTTCTGAAATTAATATGAAGTGTCTTGAAGCAGAAGTAGCCCAGGTCTTTGACACAGGTATGGAAGACATGCTTTAATAACAAAATACCAATTAATAATGTTTCCAAATTTCATTTTGTAGTTTTAAGGTTCACTGCTGCTTTTGTGTAGAAATAAAGTAAGATTTTACAGCTTGAATTGAGAAATATTAATAGCCTTCTTCATAAGTACAGTTGATAAGCTAAATAAGGTGATTAAAAATGATCAAATTTATACTTGTTCCACTAAAGATAGAGCCTTTTGTTATTTATGTATAAGAATATTATGTTACATATTCCAGTCTCAAAAAGCCAACTTTTAAGTATCCTTGCTGGGGAAAAAAATATAGCAAAGGTTACTTTGAGAAAGTATTTTTGGGAATTAATTCTTATAAAGATGCCAGGTTTTGCCTATTTTGCTCAATATATAATTAAAAAAAAAAAGTTTGCTTGTCCAGATTCTGAAGAAGCTATACTAGTCCCAACCCTTGCTCAGAGCAGAGCTAATTCAAGTTAGGTTACCTGGCTGAAGGTCTTGTTCTAGGTGGGCTTTGAATATCTCTAAGGTGGCCTGCTCTAGTGCTTAGCCTCTGTTTGGGAAAATTTTTGTCTCCCTCATGTCCATTTGAGATTTCTCATGTTTTAGTCTGTGTTTCTTGTATTTTTTTCTCATTTTACTTCACCGTGCGCAGAATTGTCTTTGTTTCCTTAAGCCATGTGCAGATGGTGGGGCAGGGCAACAATTTCCTTCTTTGGTCTGCTGTTCTTTGGGATGAGCAGTGATGCTCTCAGTGTCTCCCCCTACGAACATGGGCTGCAGCCCCCAAAACATCTCAGTGGCCTGTCTTCAGTTTGTGGGTGTTCTCTCATAATGTGGACCCCTGAAACTGGACACAATATTTTAGACATGGCTTTGTGCTGCAAGGAGAGAAGTAATGACATTTTTTGATTTGCTGACAACAGTCTTGCTGTTGCAGCCCAGTATGTCCTTAGGCTTTACCACTGTATGGGGACACTGGTTTGTGTTCAAATTGTTCTACACTGTGAACTCACAGAGCTGTTTTCTGTTCAGCTACTTGCCAGCCTCAGTGGGTGGAAGGAGGAGTGTGGCTTGGCTGTTGTTGAGCCTGTGATGTTACTTTTGGCCAAAGAATTGCTCTGGTGGTACATCTTGCATTGCTCAGTTTTCACTAGCATGTCATCCTCTATGGTTTCCCCCTCCCCACACACACAAAAAAAAAAAGAAGAAAAGAAGAAAATTAACTCTGTTACTTACTTTTTGATGAAAAGTTGTGCATCTCGTTTAAACTGTATGTTACAAACTGTGGTTATGTTAAAATTTTGACATGCTTATGCCAACACAAGCTATGCTGATGTGTAGGGAAAAAATGTAACATACTACTTCATTATAGAACATGTATTGCATAGAAAGTAAGTACTTTATAAGAACCATTATTAGAATGGCTTTTTTTTGGTCTGGCTGCTACCTAAACTTCTAATTACTTTAATTTCTGAACTGAAGTGTGTGGAGACCAGCATGAAAGATCTCTTCATTTTAAGTGGAAGTGGTATTTTGAGTTGACTTTGCAACAGGTCCAAGAAGCTCAAATAATTCTGTTCATGCACATCTTTCCTTGTTTAGTCTCTACAGGGGATGGTCTTGTGCTGTCCTTTCTGTGTTGGGTCAAAGTTTCTGTCCCAGAACTGTCTCAATCAAGTGCAATAATTTAAGTTTGTAGAGAAGCCTGAGAGTGTGCCAAATATGCAGAGATAATGTCTCAGAATGTTTCCCCAGCTTTTAACTGTTGAGGTTTTTCAGCAATTTCCTCAGCTAGATGTTTTCTTTCTAGTAAATGTTTGATGAACTTCTTTTGCATGGATCTGTGCAATTGCTTCCTGAACCTATGTAAATTTTTAGCAACCACAGAATAGTGAACAACAACTTCATGTGCTATACGAAGCACCTTTTTCCTAAGTTTGCTCAATTTCCCACCTGCTAACTTAGAGACAGTGAGTAGCCAATCCCTTTTTTATCTCCTTAATGTCACTTGTAACCATATGCATATGTTAACTACCCTCTTTGGTCTTTACCCTCTTTGGTCTTTTTCATGGTGAAGAAACCTGGTCTTTCTAGTTTTCAAAAGAAAGGTGTTCTGTATTTTTGATCTGCTTTGTTGCTGTAAAGTAGAGAAGGGCAGATGGGAGAGTTTAGGAAAAGAAGAAGATGACAAGGAGAAAGGAAGAATAAGGGAGATACATATTTGATCTCTGTCATTATAGAGGAGAGTACCACATGACTCAGAAAATATGATGTGATGGTGATATGGTATTATTCAACCTCCTACCCCTCAAAAAAAGTTAGTTAACAGCTTATTAAATTAAATATAGTGCATGTAAATTACATGAAAGTTTCAAAACTCTAAGTGTATGGCTATTGCATGGTGCCTTTTAGCCCATCACGGACTTGTGATTTTGAGTAGAAGAGTTGAGTGTAAGAGTGGCAATTTGCAGTTACAAGAGGTAGGACTTGGCAGACATGGTTCTGTGAGAATTGGTGACTGGATGTGGGTATGTTCCTATGCAGAATGAAAAAGTTTAGCTTTATCATGCCATCTTTCTCTGTGAAGATGATATACCTGTTTTACTACTTGGCAGATGGAGGGTGTCATCAGTTCCTGTTTCTTAGCTGAGAGGTGGTTATTGCTTGAGATGTCTTATCTCTGCTGGTTCTTGCTTGCCTTCCTGCCCCCATCATACAACTTTTGTACAGGATGCAGGTGTATATTTCACTATTTTTAGCTTAATATTGCTTCCTAAATGTTGTGGCACAGATTTGATTTCATTATTTCTTAATCAGAATATTAGAGCATAAACTTTAAAACTCATGTATTAAAGAAAGTAAATAGTCCAGTTTTGAGTCATGGTATCATATGATTACTTGTCTCCATTGATGAAATGGAAAACAAGTTGAAAAGAAGCTTTTCAGAGCTGTGGAAATCTGAAAGTGTGGTTGTCTTCATGGTCCTACAACTAAACTAATTATTGTTAACTTTCCCCTTTGACTCCCATGAGGGGGCTGCTGCACTGCCCTTGGTGCTCCCCAGTGCCTGTGTACTATGATGCCTTCATTTCCTTCATGTGGTCTGTCCTACCCCAGAACACATTTAGCTTCGTCTCACGTCCCTCTGCATTTGGCAAGCACCAGCCTGTGTTATGGCTGGTTTGGAGCTAGGCGAGTGCTTCAATTGACCAGTTGATTGCTGCTGCTGGAGATGGATGACAGCCAAATTCTGTTTCCTTTTTCCACAATGCAATTGCTAATTTGTATGTCTTGCTTCTACCAGGAGCTGATTTCTGCGAAACTTAGGGGAAACTTAGGTGTCTTTGAGACCTCTGTTTCTTTGTCAGATTTGGCTAAAATTGGCCTGCGTGATTAGAATTCATCTGTGTGACATGGCTGCTGGACAGACTGCATAATGTATAATCATTGTTTTCTAAGAGTAATTGAACTGCATTTTAAAAACTCCTGGATTTGGTCACTAAAACAAAAATGAAGAAATGACTTCATGTGAAATGGTTTATCTATTTAATCTGTGAAGTGTTTGCTTTTTCCAAGTACTGAATAAAAAAGGAGGGAAGAGAAATTTGGCAAAAGTGCCTGTCTCTGCCTTATGCTCGTTAGTTCAGCAGCTGGAGTGTTTCAGACTAGATGAAATGGATACCAGCTCAGGCCCTGGGGATTTGAAATGGGTATTCTGCCTCCTGTGCTTTGTTAATCTGTAATACACACTACTGTGAATAGTCATTGTTCTTTGATGCCATTTCCCATTTTATATATAATCAAACTTTCTTCAGAGTTGCCTCAGGATCTCAGGCAAATTACCCCTTAGGCTTAGTGAGTCAGTCTGAGGGTTTATTTGTTGGTTTTTTTTTTTCTCCCTCTTTGGATGTATTTTAGCATTTAGAGCAAGTTTGACAGAAGGAAGTGACAAAGGCTCAGATACGTAGCAGTGAAATTGTGGATAGATGGTATGTTTATGCAGTCCTCTAAGATGAATTCTAATTTTTGTGCATAATGTTATTTGTTGTACAATTACCCACTGCAGTTATTCTTTGCTAGGACAACATGCAGCTGTGGTAAAACGTTTTTTAATATCTTCAAGCTTTTAGAAGCAGAAACTAAGCTCTCTATTCAAGACAGGTTGAAAGTGACTGTTTCTTGAAATATTGAGGTAGATAAAATTTCAGCAGGATTTTATCAGAATTTGTCCAAAATAAAAATGGCTGAGAGGGATGATGTTCTTTTACAATTTATTTTATAGAACTTTTATGATTATTGGGAGATAATTATCCTGCGGAACAGGAGAGTATAATTTTTGAGGGGAACTATCTTCATTGCTTCAGCTGAACTTACCTTGATTTATTCAAAATAAGGAAGATGATGGTCCTGAGCATTATTTTTAAAATTTTACTTTTTCTTCACTCTTATGGTGAGGCACCATAACTTGTCCTGACACCAAGCTAATTGTATTTTCTTCTCATTGAAAATCAGAATGCAGGAGTTGGAATTTAACTGCCTGTAAAACCTGTAAATAAAACAGAACCTGAAGTAGCTGAGCAGGGGTGGGTATGTATTAATGACGGATGGCAGAATTGGAGGTAATTAGGACTTTCAGGTAATCAGCAGTACACTGATTACATAACAAGAATGTGGGTCTCCTCTTACAATGTTTTCACACGTGCTGATATATTAGATCCAGTCAAATAACCCTAAAGCAAAAACAGAAAAGCATTTATAAAAAGCAGGTGGTTATCTGACAAAATGGCTGTCATACTGGTTACCTGGTCATGCCTCATGTCTCTCCATTTTTTCTGCCTATCCCTTCTGAATACTGCTGAAAGAACATCACAGTGAAGAAAACTGAATGGTCTCAGTTGAAGTAATGTTTAAAAAAATATGAGACAAATTTACATAGTTTGTAATTTTCTTTTACCTTTGTTCTTCACCTTTATTTCACTTCTGTCACTTTTTTTAATCTGTGTTGTTTCTGTTTCTGTGTACCAAAGCAGCTTTCAGTTGTATTAGGAGTTTAAAAATATGGTTTTGGTGAAGGAAAAGCTGCAGTGTGTAAATGCTGCTCATGACTGGAGGTGAATATCTCAAGCCTTAGTGCCTGTAGAACACCCCTCTATATCCCAATGCTTGCTCACAAATTATCCCATCTCACCTCACACATAAAATAGGTGGAGCTATGAATACACTTGTAGTTGTTATTATTATACAAATTTTGATGATACATTGTCATTTGCCTATAGTAGATAGAGCTGGAGTTGAGTTAATTCAGATCCATTAAAATTTTCAGAATCAGGACCAGACTGTATGAATTTAATTCATGTAAGAACTCTTGGATGTGTACTGTTGTACAGTTTATTGTGAGGTGGGACTCTTCACAGTAAATTTTGTGATTGCAGTTGTTAGCACAGAGATCAGGAGTTACATCTGCCCATTAACCAAACTTCAGAGGTGATACAGGTATATGTGCATGCAGTTAGGCAAAACGCATAGCAATAGCTGGCGAAGAACTAGGTGGTGCCTGGTTCAGTAAGAAATCTGTGAGTAAAGAGGGAGTTCTCTGATCAAATTTGTATGGGGAAAGCAACTTCATGAGATCAGCACTGTGTGTCATATGGCTATTTGACCAGTCTGTGTGAAAGCCAAATTTTCTGTTGTCAAACCATTAACTTCTCTTAACTTCTCAGTAGTAAACAGAGTATTGCAAAAGTGTAGGGAGTGACCTGATCTTTCAAAGGGTTATGAGTAATATCAAAGAAAAGGGAGCAAATCATGTTTGTGGAGAGGGATGTGAAAATGCTCTCATGAGAAGCCTTTGAAAAAAAATTTATTTTGAGCAGACAGTGTCCAGATCCTTAAATCGGTAAAGACAAAATAAATAGTTCGCCATAAAGGGTAAGTATAGGCTGAG
The DNA here is from genome assembly GCA_013397955.1 of Grantiella picta. Taxonomy (NCBI): domain Eukaryota; kingdom Metazoa; phylum Chordata; class Aves; order Passeriformes; family Meliphagidae; genus Grantiella; species Grantiella picta. The sequence goes on along the minus strand of VZRM01006406.1, from coordinate 117,880 downwards.
TGTGCAGCAAGACAGAAGCCCTTACTGAGTTGTTTAGGTAGACATTCACAGTTTGTCAGTGGAATATAGAGAGTGGCTAGTGGGGTGCCTTGTATTGAATCTCTTACTGAATTATATCAAAAGTATTTTTCTGTGTTCAGTGTGAATTAAAGAGCTCTGGTGTATGAAAAGTGTTTCTGAAGCTTTAAGGTCATGAGGAAATTTTGTAGCATGCATGTCCAACCAACTTCATGCCATTAATAAATTAATTGAATATTTTGGGTCAGAAGGAGCATTTAAAGGACATCTAGTCCAGCCTCGCTGTGATGGGCAGGGACATCTTCAACTAGGTCAGGTTGTTCAGAGCCCCATTCAACCTGACCTTGAGTATTTCCAGGAGTGGGGCATCCACCAATCTCTCTGAGCAACCTGTTCCAGTGTTTCCTCACCCTCATTGTAAAAAAAATTCTTCCTTATATTTAGCCATAATTCTACCCTCTTTTAGTTTAAAACCATTACCCCTTGTCATACCACAACAGGCCCTGCTTAAAAGCTTGTCCCCATCCTTTTTATAAGCTCCTTATTGAAAGGCTGCAGTAAGGTTACTCCTGGAGCCTTCTTGTCTCCATTCTGAACAACCCCAACTCTCTCAGCCTTTCTTCACAGGAGAGGTGTTCCACCCCTCTGATCATTTTTGTGTCCCTCCTCTGGACTTGCTCCAACAGGTCCACATCCTTCCAGTGCTGGGGACCCCAAAGCTGGATGCAGCACTCCAGGTGGGCTCTCACCAGAGCAAAGTAGGGGGACATGATCACCTCCTTCAACCTGCTGGCCCTGCTTCATTTGATGCAGTCTGGGATACCATTGGTTTTCTGGGCTATGAGCACATGTTGTCAACTTATGTGCAGCTTTTCATCCTGCAGCACCCCCACGTCCTTCTCAGCAGGGCTGCTTTCAATCCCTTCATCCCGCAGCCTGTGTTGATACTGGGGTTTGCCCTGACTCAGGTGCAGGACCATCCACTAGGCTTTGTTGAACCTCATGAGGTTCCCACGGGCTCATTTCTTGAGCTTGTCTCTGAGGATGGCATCCTGTCCCTCAGGTGTGCCAACTGCACTGCTGAGTTTGGTGTTGCCAGAACAGCAAATTGGCAAACCAGATGCCAAGGTGCTTTGTCTGAGCACACTTAGTGAAGCGCTCTTTGCCTGCCTCCCTGTACACTTTACTGAGTATCTCTTCAACAGTTCACGGATGATCTCCTAATTTTTGGACAGTGACTGAGAAAAGACTCTTTTCCATCAGATAGAGAAGGCTAAGAAATGAAAGGGTGGAAATGCAGACTAGGAATGAAAGCAGAGCAATGGGGAAAGCTGGAGTCAGGATTTTCAGAAGTGCAGGTTTTACGTTCACTGAGTATCTTGAAATTCTTATCAGAATGATAACTACTCAGACCAAAAACACTGTAGGTGTTTCAAGCAGGGCATTCAAAGTTAATGCTTGTCTTTTTGATGTTTTTAACTAAAATTGAACTTAATTCCATTTTATGAAAGGAGGGTAATGTCATCTCACCTTATGGAAGCCCTTGAAGGTGTGTTTAATTATTTCACTTTGTTCGCTTGGATTCTATGATCACAATATCCTTACAACAATAGCAAAACCAAAACAAAGTCTTAAGGGTGGCATAATGTTGTATTTAGTGTGGACTGCAAATAGAAGCTATTGAAGATAAGAGTTACAGCATATTGTGGTATTGCCTATGCATGAAATGGTGTGAGTAAACACACATAAAAATATTGTTTATGAAATCTGTCTGACATTTAATGTTTGTATTTTCTCTCTCTTCTGGTGTCTTTAATGTAATTTTTGTGTAGTAATACATAGGTTTTGAAAACAACATGTAGTTTTTAAATATAATCTATTAGATAAATTTCTGAGTGCTTGTTTTTCCTATTCCTCAATTTTCTAACTACATGTGAAACTATAGTTGTAAAATCAACTTCAAAAAACTGCTAAAGGCAGTGCAAGATGGAAGAATTTTTTGTGGTGTGCATAGGATGAAAGAGCATAGAAATGGTAAGATTTTGCATTATTGCTACTTTGAACTGTCTGTATACCATTTATGGTAGATTTGAGTTTCACAAAATAAAAGTCCATGTTATTTATTTACACAAAATAGAAGTTATGTTCAGTGAAAAAATTATTAGCAATTTTTTTTGAAAGCAGACACCTGAATTAGCAGACTTTCAGACTTTCAGAGTCAGAGTTTGTGTGCATTATTCAGTTGTTGGGTATTTTTTTAATGTTGTGGCAGTCATTTACTTTCTGGTGTAAAAATATTGTAGATTGGACTATGCAAGCAGTTTATGGCTGTAGCTGTGCTGTTGGCTGTGAGAGTTGTGGTCCTTCATGTGCTCAGAGATGGTGACTCTCAGAATGACATCATTCAGTCATCCCGACTTACCCTGTCTCCGTTCTGCATATATCTGGAATCTGTACCAGCCACTGGTGTTCTGGGTATGAAAGGAATTCAGTGCTGGAAGTAGCAGTTTCCCTGAAATCATCCAAATCAATTTGTGTCATTGCTGAATCAAGAAGTTCAGATGTGGGTGAACGGTGGTAAAATGGCTGGTTAACTTCATGGGGAAGTCCTCTACAAGACTGACTGTAGTAGCTGTTTCTGACTTCCTGTTAAAGAGGAGGAAGCACAAATTTAGTTCCTCCTAAGAGGGGCTTCTTTTTTTTGACATTGGGGAAACTAGGGGATTTCTTAGGATTCTCAGAAGAGTTTGAATATGTGTATAAATATTTTTATTTGCTATTTATAAGGACAGAATTTTGTTTTCCCTAGATTCTTCCTATTTTGCAGAAGCTTTATCTTTTCTGACAATACTGAAAGCTTTTCTTGCAGTTGTGTTCAGATAGTAGGTAAATATTAGCCTGTGCATTGCAAAATGTAGCTTTTGTGCTCTTGTCTTCATGCCTGTTGTCAGGAATGTGTAGTCTTGGAGTTATGCTCCAACAGTAGACACAAGTTTAATTCTCTGTCCAAATTTAATTGCCTAAAATTTAGATGCCTTGTTGAGCTGGTTACTCTTATATCTCCATTAAATTTACAGAAATAATTACCTCCAGAAGGCCATTCATCTCTTTCTGAGTTAGGTGTCCAAGATAAGAAAGATAAATTGCTGTGGTGATTGCAAATGGGGCAGCGACTCATTCAGATTCAAATATTCAGCCTACCCTCTGCAGTGAGGATCACTGAATCTCATCAGAACTGTTCAGCTGGCACTGGTTAGTTGCAGATTGCTTTTTCCTGTTTTTAGCTGTGTAGATTTTATTTATATATTTACTTATACATGTTGGAGGTGTCCAAAGAGGAGGAATGAGGCTGGTGAAGGATCTGGAGTAAAAGTCTTAAGTGTGGCTGAGGAAACTGGGGTTGTTTAACCTGGAGAAATGGAGGCTCTGGTGAGACCTCCTACTACTGCCTGAAAGGAGGTTGTAGCTGGGGCGGGTCAGTCTCTTCTCCCACTAATGAGTTGTAGGACAAGAGGAAACAACCTCAGTTTGTTTCCAGGGGAGGTTTAGATTGGATATTAGAAAAAATTTCTTCGCAGAAGGGGTAGTCAGTCAAGACTTGGAGTGGGCTACCCAGGGAAGAAGTTTAATCTCCACCCCTGGAGTTTTTTAAAAGATATGTAGATATGGTAGTCAGGGACGTGTTTTAGTAGTGGGCTTGGCAGCATTTCATTTGCAGTTGGACTCCATATCTTAAAAGTCTTTTCAAACTGAAATGATGCTATAAATTTCTATTTGTTTTTGGATTGTAAAGCTTCTCTTTGTGCGTTTGAAGCTCTGGATTTTTGGATGAGTTTCTGTTATTTGCTTCACCTTTTGCTTCTGGAGGCCCAGTTCAGAGGGACAGTGGTAGTGCATAAAATGTTCCTTTTCATCTGAGCCATTTTTAAAGTAGTATTTATTTTCTTGCTTGGTTAGCCATCGTTAAGATGGATGTATGATACAGACCAGTGATTTAATTTTTTTCACCATAGTGGACAATATTAATTGGTTTTGCTTTTTAATTATGTTTTTAATTATAGCATCAAATGCAATATATCACTGTATATAAAATAAATGTGCTTTTCTGTGTGGCATTTCCGTGGAGGAAGATAACAGAGGAAGGACTGTGGTCTTACGTATTTGATCTTTGCAGTATTTCTGAATGCAAGGTATAATAACTACGTTGCTTCAAATGTTTAGTTGTTGATTAAAAAGACTCCAAATTTGCTCATAAAAATATCCACTTTTTGTCTCTGAATGCTTCCCACCTCAAATTCAATTTTCCCTGCAGTACTTTTGTGAGGCAGAGATGTTGTTATCGCTCTTTTATGGATGGCAGCTGTGGCAGAGGCTTTGCTTTTCCATTGTGAGTGGTGTGGGCAGCGTGCCCGTGTGAGCCAAGTGCCAAGTCCTGCAGGCACAAGGGCTCTGCTGCGCTACCTGACGGGCAGGTGCCTAATGCCAGGTGTCACACAGCACCCTGGCCTGGGTCTGAGCTGGAAGCTGCTGCTGTCTCACATACTACTATTTTGTGCCTCCATAGACAGCTCTTTAAATTGAGCACATGAAGATTTCAAGGTCCTTGTTCCTGGAGTACCTGAATTTTTGGCATATTCCTGTAATGTCTGAATACTCCACTTCCCTGGGGAAACGAAAATCTTCATTCTGAACTGAAATTCTTTGTGTGACTTGTTGACTACCATTAGCTGGTAAATAAATCTCTTTTTAAAGTAGAAAACTTTGAAAACTACAGCTGTTTATACAAAGAAAAGAGCAATATTTGCAAACACAGACTTTTCATTTGTAAAAAGGATGTTAGCATTCTTTTGTGTTTGAACTTAAAGCATGACAGGCTGTTCATTTGGTTTGCCTGGAAAGGTTTTGGTAGTGGGGGGCTACAGGGGTGGCTTCTGTAAGAAGCTGCCAGAAGCTTTCCCCATGTGTACAGTGCCAATGCCAGCTGGCTCCAGGACAGACCTGCTGCTGGCCAAGGCTGAGCCCGTCAGTGACAGTGGCAGCACCTCTGGGGTATCAGAGTTAAGTAGGGGGGGAAAGTTGCTGTGCCAGAGAGAGGAGTGAGAATGTATGACAGAAACATAGATACAATTATTCTTGATCAGCAGCTAAACTTTTACACTGAAGATCTATTGGGTGAGGGTGTGAGAAGGAGGTCTCAGGAAAGGGAATTTAGCACTCAGTAGGGAAAGGGAGGAAAGGGTGGAAGAAGGAACACTCTTTCCTTGGAGATCATGCCTGAGTTTTTGAGGTGTGTTATTCGATTTATGAAAAAGGTTTTTCTTGGTGTCTGGGAGTTTTGCTTGCTCATTGTGTTACCTTTTCCCTGGTCCTAGGATTATGAGCCAGACATGGTTAAGGGATAAAAGGGTTTTATACCTTGTTATTTTAATAAAGATCCTAGGTGCACAGCTCTTCAAGGTGGAGCATGCCGAGATGCATACCTGTATAACACGTATCAATTTTTATAGACCTTGCAAATTAGCATATCTGACAAAGATCCCCCAATAAGAAGCTTAATAAAATGGTGTGATATCCCTCTACTCTAAAGAATTCCCCCCCCCCTCCAAATGAGGCTTGAACCCAGTTTACAAAATATATTCCAGAGAGGTTTCAATCAAGGTTGAAGCCTCAATTTCTTAAGATAGCATAGGGTTTTCCAGCCTCCTACTGAGGATGTTTGGTCTCCCTGCATAGCAGAACCCTGGAACTAAGTTAGAATATCAGATTACAAAATTTACAAGTATGTAGGCTAAGGATACAGAGAATATATAAAAGGTGTATAAAAGAAAAAGGCAAAAAATCATCAGGCATCAATTGCTTGAATTTGTGCTGTGATGTACTATCTTAGTTTTGTCTAGGAAGTTTTTCCCTATACGTTGAGCCTCTCAGATGTGACTGCTCCTGTGCTTAGTATGTCTTGGCTTTACAGATTGATAAATTTTCATGAATGCTGCATCTGTGGGTAAAATTGGGATACTCTGTTTTGCCATAGCATGTTGTTATCTTCTACCTAGCAGAAGGAGATAAATATTAGTATACAGCTGCATATCTCCAGCAATGCAAAGCTGTTGCAGTATGCTGAAAATGAATTTGTTTTTAGTTTATACCATTGCTGTTTTAGTAGGATGAGAATTGGAACAGACCTTTGCTCTAACACAGCTTGGACTAACAAGTGAGCACTTTTCTTCATGGGTAGCAAGAGGGTGGGTTAGAACCAGCATATTTCATAAATCTTGATTAAAAAGCTTGACAAATGTGTTTAAGAAAGTTGTGAAACTCCTGTACTTCCAGTTAAAAGCAGGCACCTCCTGGGAGTTTGCAGGGACTAGGATTTCGGAAATGTGCTGAATTGCCTAACAAGCTTACAGAAATGTTTGTACAAGCTAAGTTATTTTTATAGCATGAATATATTGCTCTGTTCAATGAAGGAAAGGGATAGATTTACGTTTTGTAGCTAAAGGTGGTTGTAGCTGCTTGAACTACCTACAAGCTGCTCTTTTGATGGCAAAAGCATACCACGTCTCTATAGAAAGGATGGCGACTGCCACTGAGAGGTTCCAGATAATCTTTGCCCTTAATTTCACTACTACAGATAGGCAATTGCCTTTTTTTTTCCCCTTGGAAAGATATATTCATTCTTCTCTATTGTACTGGTACAGTCACCTGAATTAGTCATAGCAAAAATTTTGATGTAAGATGCTGCCAGCAGCTACTTGGCTGCCGTCCCGCAGCAAGAACAGACCGAATCCAAATTCTGATGCCAAATCATGTGTAGGTTAACCTTTGTAACCCATCTCAAATCAACACGCGCTGTCTCTGGGGAATAAATCTAGTCTATTTATAGGAATACTCTGCCTGTATTCGATAGCTTGCATGCAAACTATGCAATTAAAGTCTCTAGCAGTTGTTGCTGAGAGGCTTCCCCACTGTGAGGCAATGTCTGTGAGAAACTAACCTTGTAGAAAGTAAATCCTTTTTTCACCTTAAGATTGCACATGACTGAGTCATTGAATGTGGAAGTATCAGTAAGGTGTCTGTCCCTGCAAGTGTCATGTGCAGGAACAAGTTATGGTTCGTGTCTGTTCACTTTCATCTGGCATGTGACATGAGTGGTAACACGTAAGTGAAAGATGTTGTGACCTGTGATCTGGGATGTCATGCGAGGAGAGGACTGTAAACACTGGCACTGAAAGCTGACCTCAGTGAAAATTGAGATGCCATACTTAAATGCCAGCACTTAACATAAAGGTCCAGCCGATAGCAATTAGCATAGAGGGAAAGTTTAAATGATGGTGTTCTCCAAAATCTGACCAGTAGGACAAGTCTTTTGAGGCAAGACTTGGTGAATATTTTGTGTTGCGATTTTAGTTTTTTCTTTCTCTAACCTTATGTTCATTAGGGGTGAGAAACAGACTTCCTTTCCAGAAGATAATTCTTTATGTCCCCTTATATTCAAGAAGCATCACAGGGAACAGGTTAAGACAGGGGTCTTATTTTATGAAGTACTCTTCCTTTTTCATTTTGTGTCTTTGATCTGTTCATCTGCGTTATCTCCATCCAGGATTGGGTTGAAATTGTGTGCCTATAGCTGGGTAACAAGATTGCTTCCAAAATGTCTGCTTTTTACTTTAAGTAAAATTCAATGATTCACGCTTCACACTTCTGTAAATGTGGCAGCAGAAGAACACTGTGAGAAAATATTCGTGGGTTTTAGCTATTGTTACTGCTCCTTTAGTTTTTTTCCCTGTAAGAATGAAATCTTAAAACACTCAGACTAACATGGTGTTCTGTAAACAGTTTAATAATTTTCAGTGTTTTTATAGACAAACATAATAGGATGACAAGCAACCACAAACAGAAATTTAGGAAACAAGACATGACAAGTTTTGACAAGGAAAAAAACAATGCTGTCTTGCTTATTTAATGAAACTGTGGGTTTTTTTTTTTAGGTACTTAAGAGAAAATGTAGATTCTATACAGCAGACACAGTTGGTTGTAAAGATGGGGAATTACTTACAGTATGAGACAATGTCTAACCTGAAGGGTTGCAAGCACTTCAGCAGCAAGTCTTTGGAATTTAAAATTAACTTTGAAAAGGGTCTGGAATAGAAGGGTAACAAATGTATTTCAACAGGCTTAATGCAGATTTTTTTGTGGGTGTAGGTAGGAGTAGTCACCTGCATATCATAGGAGCTCATGAGAAGCAGTTCTACAGGAAAATATTTTAAGGGTTCTTTTTTTGTATCTTGTTATATAGAAAGTATGATGCAGTATCATGCTGTTGAATGGGGTATAAAAAGCAGCTGTCCTGGTTGTTAATTATGGTGTTTTAAAGATACCTGAAAAGGCTCTTTCGGCTTGGTCAGTGCTGTAAGTCATTAGCTGGAGTAAGTGTCCAGCTTGGGTAGAGCTCTGCATGAAGCTGTGTGGTGGGGAGAAGGGAAGAGAGAAAAAGAAGTCTAAGTAGAGAACTAGGAAGCAACATGACCTTCTAGGGAAAGGCTAAAAGAATTGGATAGTTTAGTTGAAAAAGAGAAGCCTAGGAAATTCAAGTCTTCAAATATTTAAAAACCATAATCTCTTCTCATGGAGGTCTGTAATACTTGAAGGGCAGTAATGTTTGAGGTGTGGCCAAGAAATGTGCATCTGATTTCTGCACCTAATTCTTCATCTTCTATAGAGTATCTGGGTAAATTTATTTTGCTTGTATGGTTAATGTGTGTCTAATTCTGAAAATAAAAATATCGTTGAGTAAATCAATTGCTATATGACTTAAAGGCTAGAATATAAATTCTGTATATAAGAGTGTAATCATACTGCAGTGACATGGAGAATGGTGTACTTTCAGAGAAACATATTTATGTTGTGGATCTTTTCTGGGAGAATACTGTGAACTACCCATTTGAAAGTTGTCATGTCATATCTTGGTCGTAAAGCCCTGGTATCTTACATGCCTTCTTGCATATTATTATACAAGATCATCTTCTTTTTTTCTGCTGTGTTACAGTTTAAGAGTAAGAACTGTTTAAATCTGTGGGGAAGAGGAAGATAGAGAAGGGAAAGAAATAGAAATGAAAAACAGTGATTAACTCATGGATGTGTTTATGTCGGAGCTGCTTTTCCTTTGTCTGAATTTTGATTTGGTTAATGGAATTGACTTTTTCCTGCCATGCTTTAATGTTTCAAATTTTTAAATGTTTCCTTTTGTTTTGGCAGAGAACTAATTGTTGTCTGATGGTATACTTGGCTTTTCTATGCAGTGGAATGCCAGAAGCATCACAGCCTTACTTTGTACCTAGTAATAATAATTTAGCATAAACACTATAATTGCTGTATTTCCCTTCATTTTATAAGCTGAAAAAAGCATAGTTATAAATTACATGAATTTAGAAGGCAGTAACACCAGTTTGAGTGCAGGAGGAAAAAAAACCAGTACTAAATTCATTAAAAAATGAAATAACCAAGGTGGTTCTGTAACTAGGTGTTGACAAATCTGTGCTTATGAAGATTCAACCCAGAATTTGACAGCAAGCTGATGACTTAATCATATTGTTTTATGCCTAATCAAGAGGGGTTTTTTGGGTAATTTTATGTCATCAGGCTACTGCTGGTAATACTTAATTACTCAATAGCCTTACTGTCATCTTTCTCTGCATCCTAATTGTAATCTTGCCCTTTCTTTGTGCCTGTCTTGAGTAAGAGAATGGTTTCTCTGGATGAAGGACTTGTATCTGATCAAACTTTTCAGTGCTGACATTTAATTAGAGACATCAGAGACGGTGATATTCAGGGTGCTCTTCGTCATCAAACTGCATACTTCTATCATTTGGTTAATTAAGTGGTAGTAGGATCTTAACTTGGGATGGCTGATGATGTTGGTAGACTGCAATGAATTTCTATGTTCCTGCCAGGGATTGAGCAAAGTCACCTCAAATGATCCAACCAACTAAAATCTCTAAATATCAATAGCAAAATTACATTCAGATTCTTAAAAGTGGTTGTTATAACACTTAAAACTTGTAATTGGGACTCTTTTGGGGGCAAGGAGAAAAAAAATCAATATTGGTAACAGAAAGACTCAATTTCCTACATTTATCTGTGTGATAGTTTCTTACAGCTCTGGCTTAGTATTGGAGGCATTATTGATTCTCAATGCCTTCCCAATTTATTAGTTGATCAAAATATGTGCTAAGTTGCTGTACAGTAGATCACCACTTCATTGGTTGTGTTCTGTGCACTGAGAGTTGGTCTTAGGTAATTCTTGTCTGGCTTTTTATAAGAAGCTGAGGACTCTAATCTGTCATGTAATCAGCTTGGTTATACAGAGGCCACACAGGTATCAGCTGTTTGCTGTATGTCTTATAAAGGTTAGTGAGCTGGGACATTACACCAGGAAAGAATTGTAACATTTGAAAGCATATGCATTGAACCTGTGCTGAAGCAGCAGTACAAACAGCACGTCATCAATGCTCTCAGAAGGATGGAAAGCCTACAGCATGTAGTGTTAAATGTATTCTGAACTGGAATTTGGTATCTGTCTCTCTTTACCAGTATTATCAAACGACTTTACATTTCTCTTGTAATTAAATATAGAATGTATATGTTAATTAACTTATTTGCTAAAGGATTGCCGAATCAATTTATAGAAGCTAAATAGCTTTGATTTAAGGTATGAAAAAGCATACAAACAAAACACTGAAACAACATCTATGAAATTGTGCCATAATTCCAGTTGATTTTAAAACAGTAGAAATGAAAGTAAATGTATGTTGATAAAGCCAGCATGGAAATAAGAATAAGGTGCATTAACCAAGGGCAGCATAACTTCAGGATTTTTAAAACTAAGCCTGTATTTTTGCATATTAAAATGTAATGTTCAGGTAGAATTGCAAATTGCATTGAGTTCTTGAAATAACAGAAAGTTTGATTCTAAGAAATCTCTGAAAGTTGTCCTAAATAAAGCTTGTGCTCCAAGAAGGACTCTAGATTGGATCAGCTGTAGCTTTGCTTAGCTGAGTCTTGGAAGAAGTCCATGGATGGAGGTTCTGCAACTAGTCAGGAGAATCTCTTCTTTACAGTGTCACCTATGGTGGAAGTCTGTTAAAAATTAAGCAATTTGAAATTTTATAACAGAAATTTACATACAGCAACACTGCCACTTAGTAATTATTTGATTTGCTTTGCTTTATAATGTGTCTTGTGTTGTTTTCAGAGCAGATCCTAGAATTCTTTGTGATTTGGACTGCTACTGAGCCATGACTTACTGTCCAGAAATAACCACATGACTACATATTTTTCATTAATGATAACTAAAGTAGAGCTGAGGACTGTGCACATTGCATGAGGGTATTTCCTTTATTGTTGTGCAGTTTGTGTTTATTAATGTTGAAATTCACCTGATGTCTTATCCTATGGTCCCAGAGGACAGTAAGCTATAGATTTTGGTGCCATCTAGAACTGTATAGTCATCATCAATTACCACCTTGCTATCCAGTCCTTTGCCTTAAAAACTGTGGTGTTCTGCGCAAACCAATGGGATATATCCAGTGTTAACTAATCCTCTAGAACAGAGACCATTGTGTTCCTTCCCTTCCCACGTTTTAATATATGAGAAAGGATTCTTTCTATTTGTGCCTTAATTCACGTTCTTTAAAAACCTTTGGTGAAAGGTCTTGCCAAAGCTATTTCAACATACTTCTTCTCTCTACTTGTTTTCTTCATCTTTCAGAAAAGTGTAATAGCTGTGGGTGGGACATCTTCTATCTGCCAGAAATAATGCCTTTCCCTGAAGCTCACAGGGTTCTCACGAGGCTACAAATTCTAACCTGTTATAGCTTATATGAGCTTGCTCATAAGGGTCTGTGTAACTCCTAGGATTTCATGTGATCATCGTGTCTGATGTTTTAGTGTTTTCCATTCTTCTGGTGGAGGTGTTAATTTAAAACATGTCAACAGTTCTGGATTTTGGATTCTGTAGAGCTATTGGGTGAATATTTGCTGATCCCAGTGGGGTTTGCTGTCACGCCTGTATATATTCTAAGGCCTTTTATATTGTAATATCAGTTTGAGAAACTTGCTTAGATATGTATTTTAACAAGAACTTTAGTTTGGAAAACTTCCAAATCTTTGTAGATTTAGTTTAGAGATAATTAAAAAAAAAAAAAAGACAAAGCGAGCAGCCAACTAAAAGCCCAAAGAAAACCAACATGCATAATATAAATTTTTTTATCAATGCTTTTGCAACTCGGTCATTTGTCATCCTTGCCACCTGTCAGAATTCTTCTATCTGCTTTGAAATATCTTTATTATTAGCTTTTATCAAATTAATTGACCATAATATCTTGTTCAGTCTTTCCATTGACTTGTTTTTTGTTTGGTTGATATAATTAACCTCCCTTTTTCCTTTGAAAAATGTCCTTTAATATTTTGGTTTCAAATATAAAATTCGCTACCTCTTTACTGTTTTGTCCAAGCCATCAGTAATAAAGGTGTTTGAATAAAGTTCTCTGGGAAGCCACAAAACCCTGAAACCATTTATTTCATCGTGAAATAATGATTCCTTGCAGTTTAAATACAACATTTTATTATTACTGAAGTTTCTGGTTTGTCTTAGGCTTTTGATGTTTTTCTTGAACTTGGTTAACCAGCTCATTCTCTCAGAGATTGTGTGTGTAACTATATGGTGAAGCAAGAGCTATATACCTTTTAATCTTCACTATAAAAAGTGTTTAGCCGCTGAAGCAGAATAGCACTCTCAGTTTGACTCAGGCACTCCTAGTCTTACATACATGGTGGTGAAATAAGTAACTCTTGTGTCTGCATTTTGATGTGATTGATGATTATGGCTGCATTATGGAACTTGGTTGGTTACTTCCAGCAGAGAAAGTTATGCTCTGTGTCTGCTATGTTAATGCAGGGCTCAAGAAGTGGAAATGAAGTCGTGAGTGAGATGGGCAAAAGTTCCTTCTAGACTGATGTTACGAAGCCGGTGATTTCATCTTTTATTTGGGGGAAATTCTGTTTGCTTTCATTCTTTCTATCTCTTTCATTCCCTACTTCATAACAAGTGCTTTGAATTTTGCCATCTTTAATATGAAAAATGTGTGCTTTGTTAGTTAAATTTTGAATGTAAATTACCTGTCACAGTATTTCTCAGTAGCTTTTGCAGATGTTTTAAAGTGGAAAATTTAATGGCTCTTTACTTATGTAAACTTTGAGAGTAGTAACCTTTGCATATACTAACAGTGCTGCTAGTGCAATTTAAAACTATATCACAAATAAGACCTAAAAGTGCAGCTGTACAGTTTTTTAACATCTACCACATGGAGACTTGAGATCTTACTTTGTAGCTTTTTCGCTGACCTTCATTGATTTCCCACCCTGTTTAGAGATACCAATGAAGAGATGAACATTACAGCACTCAGTGTAGTCCTCCTAATTTGACCGTTTCGGAAGCATAAGAAAGTATATTCATTGTCTGTGCAGCCCTTTCAGAGAATTGCCTGCTCAGTAGTTTTTTGCCAGTTCAAGCAAGGCTTTTCCACAGGCATTTCTGTCTTGCCCAGTTGCCTGCCTGTAGAAGAACTGTAGGTGTCCTGGTACCAGCTTCTTATAGAGTTCTGTGATGAGACATTCTTCAGTTTCTAGGATTTCTGACTCTGGTTCGGGGCTTTGCAAGTGATTATTTTGTATCTTTCAGCTGGGAACTGAAATAATAAAGGAAGGTTGATTCTGGTTTTTAGTTTTGTTTACATAGCTGAGATAAAGCATTTGGTGAAGGAAGTATGTTGCATTTGGGAAAGAGCAAGTGGAGAGTGTGAGGTTTTTGATGGTGGTGTTGTTAGAGATGTGAAATGTGGTTATAAAAGTAGACAAGCTTTATGTTTGGTCCAAGAANTTTTTTTTTTTTTTTTGTTAAAGATGTGCTGCCAGTCTCATACTGTAAGTATTCCCAGCAGTAGGAGTTTTATAGAAGCAAATAGACTTAAAAAGAAGCACACATCACACTATGTATCACACTATGGGAGGTGCCACTGTGAAGACCTCACTAATGCAGCTGTTAAAATATCTTAAAATTCATGTTCTGTGTGCAAGAGCATGATGAAGAGTATGCTGAAAACTTACTTCTGATACTTAAGGTTTGGAACAGAGTTATTTTCAGAGAGGCTGTAGAGGGAGAAAACCCCAAAATAATACATATGCTAGTAATTAAAAAGAAAAGAATGCTGTGTGGGTCTAGGGAGGTGTGAGAGAGAATGACTGTCAGGCTAACCTAATAATAGACTTACAGTTATCTTTGCATGTCAAACATATTGAAGATTAATTCTAAAATTTTCACTGTTTACCCAAGCTTTTGTATGACAATAGTCCTTGTCTTTTGGAAATGGGTAAGAGGCTGGCTTGGTAAAGGTGACTAAAAAATCATAATAGAAATATGACTTTAAAGTTCTTGAGGGATTACTGGGGTGCTGTCTGCCTCTGACACCAAGCAGAAACCACCTTACCACCAAATCCTGTCTCAGGACCTACTGACCCAGGGGTAAGGCAGCTCTCTCCAGGGTTGCTGTAGGAGAATAAGAAAATGCTCCTTGTTAGAGAGCAGTTCCATCTGGGCTCTTCACCTCTCTAGTGTTGGTAGGTGGGCAAGGAAGTGTCTGTGCATCAAGATGGGGTAGGCTGGATGAGGAGCAGGAGTTTCCTGAGGGAGAAGCACAGTGGGTGCTTGTGTTGGGCCTTACTGTCAGCTGCTGGACTAGGGTTGCTTATGCAGTGAAATAATACTTGTCGTGTTTGATATTGCGTATGTTTAGGACTGTAGTGCTTCTAAATTATTGGTCTTTATCCCATTCCTACAGAAAGTTTCAGGTAGAAGTAACCTGGGAAGAAGCTAATGTATTGGTCTTGTTTCAGCACTGCACTTTTGGATTTTGTTTTCATTTTGGTTTTTCTCCTTTTCCTTGGTCCTGTTTGCTCTGCTTTCCTTAGGTTAGGATTTTACTGGCAAAACAGATTTTACTTCTAATTAACTTGGTTTTGCTTTCTCACATTAAAAAAAAAAAGGTGGGGGCAGTAATGACAGTCATTCCGCTCTTATTATGTGATGTAAAAACCCACAACCTTTTTTGTTTGTTTTGTTCTAAAAATACATTGATTTTCTTAGTTCATGTTTTCATTGACAGTCAAGTGTCTTAGACATCTGAGAGAGCTTTAAGCCTTAAGTTTGGTCAACTAAACATCCTAGAACATGAGCTTGTGAATGTATATTTTATGAGTTTCTTTCTGGGGTTTCAGCTTGGCTTAGGTTGGAGACTGCACTTAAGGAGGTGGTGTGTTCCCAGGGGTGGAAAGTTAGGTAACTGGGATGCAAGTTTAACTGCCTGGGGAACTGAGATGATGCAGTGGCTGTGCACCAGTTTTAGAAATGTCAGTAATATTTTAAAGATAGACTTAAATACCTTGGTATCTGTTCATCTAAATGCTTACTGAGTTGTAACAAAAATTCTGTATTTTTTAGTGTGCTTTCTGGATGGTTCAAATAGGCTTTTGCTAGCATAAGTCTACTTAAAACTTAGTGGGTTTTTTAATGGTGATACAGTAGAGTCCATTCTGTTATTTTAACATTTTGGGTTTGCATCTTTAAGGAGGGAATTGGGAAACATTTTAGATTAAGTTCCTGTAAAGCAACTATAAAACTAGTTTGACCGTACTAGGAAGAAGGGCTATGGTTGGTTCCCTGTCAAAATCTGAGGCTATGTGAAAACATCTTCCAGGTCATGCTTGATTTGATACCTGGATGAAGTACTAAGCTCAAACATGAGATAAAGCTTCTTAAAACTGCAAAGCTGGGATTGCTCAGGTCAGAGTTCAAAGTGTTGTTAACAACTTGAAAAAGTGATAGGAGAACAAAAATACAGTTTATAGCAATTATCATTGCTCTGTGTGCAAAATACAGAGGAAGATATACCAAATAAGATGTAGGAAGTAAATATTTAGATGTAATTGCAAAAAGAAAGGCATTTTTTGCTGTGAGGATGTTTATAGTAAAATTGGCAAGAATGCCACTTGAATCTAGGTTTGTCATTCCTTGCAGATGTTTGCCTTGTGGATAAAGGAGCAATTGGCCCTAATTTTGCCCATTCAGTTCTTTAAACTAAAAGCTCAGAAGCTGAAGGGAAGAACGGTGTCAGTTGCTTCCCAGTAGTTGTTACGCAGGTTAAAGGACATTGAAAAACTTCCTTGAAAATCTTATTTTCGTATTTGGATAATAATGTCTTAAAATGTGTTTTGTTTTTCTTTTTAAGCAGTTCTAATGGATAGCCCCTCAATGAAATTTCTAACATTGTAGTGTAATTCCTTTATACAACTGAAATTCAGCAAAACATTTTGAAGCCCTATTAAGAGAAGTCCCAAGTTTTTTAAATAGCTGGTATAGAGATACAGTTCTGTTACGGAACAACACTGGCACCCAGTGGTAGTCTTGTCCTAGTGCGGTCTTTTAAGATGCTCTTCGCTTGATTGCTTCAAATGTTCTCTCTTCTATTGTGGTGTTATCAAGTAAGAAAGATTTGAAAGCCTTTTGCGATTTTTTTTTTCCCCCTTTGGAAACCTTACCGTTTTAATGGCACGATTGTATAAATCTGCTTCTGTAGCAAAGAAATGTAAGGAACATTCTGATTTTTGCATAAACACAGTGAAAATAGCTATATGAAATTTACTATAAAACTGAAATGCTGTTTTGTGTGGCTGGCACTGAATTAGAAGTGGAAATGCAGTTTGTGTTTGCTGCTAATATCACAGTGATTCTGGGAAGAGTTGGGAATCTGAAATGCATAAATTTTATAGAACATTTTTATTAATATTAATTTTCCTTATTTACTTCTTTCCTTAAAGAAAGCGTCTACTTAATAAGATGTTAATTCTAGGGATGGTAGAAGAAAATTACAGAGGATTTGTAGAAAAATTATAATATGTGATAGGAAAAGGATAGAAGATTAAAGATTTCTGTTTGTGCATGAACTGTTAATTGCAAAGAGAGAAAACAGACTTTTCAAGAAAGCTGCTCATAAAAAATAGGTATTATTAGGAGAGTTGTTTATGTGGTGGATTTAATTATAGAATAAGGCTCTCATTTAAAACCTTTTCGTGTGTGTGTATACATGTGCTTGTTTGTCTGTAGATGAAGTGTTTGATCCAGCAGTATAGAGCAGACAAAAAAATGCATCTTGCTTTGATATTGCCAATTTCTTCAGTGTTTCAGACATCGGTAATAGAGTAACAGTACGGAACTCTGTCTATTCAGGCCACATCAGGTGTAATTTGTTCTTTGTGATGTAAAGCAGAACATAAAGCGAGATAAATAGAGGCACAGGCAAGATTGGTACTATGGTTATATCCCACAGCAGTGGGAAATACCAAAAAGGAGAATGTGCACACCTATAATGTGCAAAAGAGGGTTATTAAATTGATGTTTTACTTGATATGAAGGAGTAGTGGGAAAACAGCTCTGCCTGTCACTGATGTAATATGTTTTTCTATGTATTACAAAGGAAGAATTACTGAAATCTGTTTTTCATAGAAGCTTGTTGAGAACATTGTGACAGAAAAATTGCAGATTTGGATTTATATGTGAATGGTTCATGTAGAAAATGCCGATTCATTACTAATGGTTTTGTTTTAATGTTTTTATTTTCATTTGAAGGTGAGAATGCAGGTACTTTCTAGATGTTTTTCTGACAAAAGCTGTTGCTAAGAGGATTGTACTGCTTCATGTCTTAGATGAATGGAGCTGTAGTGGAGGGAAGAATAGGTGAGATATCCCTCAGGTTTCAACAACCATAAAGCAAAAGAATTGCAATAGAAACATTTATTTTCCTCTCTCTTCTGATCTCCTTTCTCTTGAGAATACTCTGCAAATAACCATCTCAACCATTTGTGGAAGCTTTATGCCCATTTGGTTGTAAACTGTGATTTTATTTCTTTTTTCTTCTAATTTGTATTAATGTTCCAGGGCCACATAATCCCTATGTGACTCCTGCAGCACAACTTACTAAAACTCCCTTGAAATCAATTCAGTTATTTTCATTACTCCAATATATAACTTTTAAGATTGTTTAAAAACATGTGCAAAAAAGAAGTCTAGTGAGTACTTTATTTCTTGAAAACTAAAGGTGCTTGCTGTGTATGTTAGTCTAGTTACCAGTGCTCATAGCAGAAGGTTGTGTTGTGGTGTGTGGGTGTTGTTGGTTTTTTTGGTTTTGGGAAGTAATTTGTGTCATTACTGTCTTTGTAAGATGTCAGTGGTCAGCCACTGGCTGGCTTTGGACTTCTTGGAGGGATTTGTAGAGCTTGGCTGCTGTTCACTCTACGCTTCTCACCCATTTATTTTACCTTTTATTTATTTCCTCTTTCATGTTAAGCAAAAGTGCTTAATTCTGAAATGTTTTTTTACAGAAGGACAAAGGGAAGTTTGTTGACTGTGGCAGCAGCACTTCTGTGCCAGGTTATTCCCAGTGTCCCCTTGCCTTATAAAGGAAAGGTGGCAGAGACAGCTTGGGATGGAAGTGTGGAGAGCAAGAATTGACAGAAACTGCTTGTGCAGGACTGCCAGGTAGATCTTGGGTACTGGGAGCTAATGAGCACTTCCAGCAGTGGGATTTGCTTCATGGGTGCTTTAGGATTGCTTCCTACCACTTGGCAGTAGGAAATGTGTTGGATTAATGTAATAGGATCACTCTGTAGGTCATCTTTTGTTACCTAAGGTCATGGTATTTTGCAGAATGGGCAGAACAGGTAATGCAGGTGCTGTGAGACACGTGAATGTAGTAGAGACACAGAGCTGCAGGGCTGTTCTCCCTGACTCCAGAGCAGGTTTTTACTGTCTTTGGTTTTGTTCAGGGTCAGATATTTTTTTCTTCCTTCATATAATACAGAGAACAAAAAATTGAGTGGTCTTATGCTGTAAAGGTCCTCCCTTCAGCATATCACATGCCCTCATTAAGAACAGATAGAAAAGAAGACTCTGTTGGCTTCAGAGCCTGGAAAAAGCTCAGACTTAATAATCCTCATGTTGTGGAGGGAAGGATTATGCTATCTGAAGAGGTAGCTTTGTCTGTTTTAACTCCCTTTTCATACTTGAGCAAGATAAATATATATGTTTCTGTATAAATGCATTTATTTTAAAATAAATTATTAAAAATACTCTTTTTTATTTTCCTAAATAATTTGTGGGCCTGTAGCAGGAAATACTCAAAACTAAAACTTAGATAGTTCTTGTAGGAGACTGTACAAACAGGAGAAAATAAAATAATTTATTTTAAGTAAGTTTCTATAAGGTTGTTAAAAAATCTAAACATATTTGGAGTACTCATTGCTATATAAAACAGTCTGTATAAGAATGTTATTGAGGCAAAGTGGAAAAGACTGATATGATATACATTGGTTTCAAGCTTCTGTTAAAGCAGGAGAAATCTGTGCTTTGGCTAATTCTGGAAATGTCAGTGTTTCCTGGTTGCAGTTTGCTTCCTGAACAATTTCTGACCATTCCTTATTAAATCTATAGTTTTGCATCCTGTTGCACAGAAGCAGAACTTGACACATTACTGGAAAGCTCTCTTTTTCTCTGTTGAAGTTCTTCAGCAAAATTTTGCTGAAAGAATTATTGGGTTTTTTTTTTCCTTGAAAGTAATTTTGATCCTGATCTTTTGCACTGAACTAATTTATACTGTCATGTAATAAGCATCTGAAAACCGAACCAACCAACCCCAAACTATAAAATATCCTCCCCACATTGATATTCACAGATTTTGCTTTTTTGAAAACTCTTTTAATAACCAAGTCAGTCATGTTTTTTTTTGCTAAAAAGCTTTAATGTTTGCTTAAATCAAACTAACAGATGTCCCCAGTGGTATTTCATGATTGGTGTCTCTGTGATGTTGGCAGAGATTTTTTTCAGATGGGCAATGTTTTCGCTAAGTGCTGTTACTTAAATTAGCACAAGTCAAAAATTAGTGGTCTTCTCCAGTGAGTTTCTCTTTATCCTTCTGTCTCAAAAGCTCTCCTAAATAATGAGACAAACTAAACTGAAAATTCATATATGAATTTATATATATATATATATAAAAAGTTATAAACTGAAAATTTTGACTAAACAATAG
>VZRM01006406.1:0-97643 GCA_013397955.1 Grantiella picta | reverse complement strand
CTGTGATTCAGTCTTCACTTCGAGGTGAGAAAGTAAAATATGACTCAGCACTGAGTTTTGTAATAGCTGAATTAATCTTGTCCTGTATAGAGAAAGTTAAATTGTAGGTCAGATTCTTGTTTACTCATTTTTTAAAATCACGTTTTTCTTGCTGGGGAATGGTGATGATTATATTAAAGTACTTGGCTTAAGTAACTCTGTAAGAGAACTGCAGTCCCTCTGGGTTCAGTAGAATGAAGAATGACTTCATTTGCATTTGGAGCCAAAGAGAAAGAATCCTTCCGCGACTTAGCCAGCAGTCTAAAACTCAGCTTATGGATTTTGTACTCCCCCCAGCCCTTGCTGTTCAACTTATGTTCAGTTTTATGCTGAAGATGGCAGAAGGTAAACTTGTAGAGTTTATGATACTGCTCTTTCTAGGAAGTCTGTTGGTGTGATTAAGCCACAGTTGAAGCCTCGAGAGCAGGACAGTCTGTTGGATGTATCTGTTTCCCCTGGCACAGAGTGGGAATGCTGTCTGCTTTACCTTCTGACTCCAGCTAATGAGATCTGCTAATGCACAGGAGTTGCATAAATCTTCACATATCGTAGTACTGAAGCTCAGAGTTGCTCAGCTGGGAAATCCTCTATTCCCATGCAAGTCAACACGTCTTTCTACCTTATTCTTCTCAAACATCTATCTTTTATTAAAAAAATAGGGTTGTTTCTTTTTATGCTTCTATAAATATGCAATTTTTTTCCATCTGAATTGTTTCGTTATTGGTTTTTCTTCTTTTTGGTGATGGTGGGCTGGGACTCAGGATTTACTAGATTCCAGTGTCTGATGTGAACAGTTACATCCCTTCAATTGTCTGGGTTGGAGCACAGCTGGGACCACTGATTAGTCTGGGGACACTGGCAGGCCTGGAGAGGGCAATGTGAAAGTTACCAGGGCTGGAATCAAAAAGGTCTGTCAGGTATACTTCCCTTCAAGTATTTTGCCTTGTTTATATGTTACACTGTGCATGTTATTTTCTTTAAAAAGGAATATTTCTTGAGGCACCCAGGAATATTTATTTTTAGTATTTCTTAGTGTATATTACTCTTTGTTTCTTAAATCATTCTTTTATTATTTGGGAAATGGTGATTTCTGGGTGAGTGATTATTTAAATGTTGAGGAAGTACTGTGTTTCAGGCTGGGTATTTATCAATTATTTAATGGTTGCTGTGATGTATTTGAAAAAAATGAAGAGCTGTGCAGAGAAGGCAGGTTGCCAGCTACATAAAATTGAAAACTGGGACAACAAATAGGTTATACTAGGCAAAATGAACAACAAATGTCACAATTTGTGACCACTCAAGTTAAAATTATTCTTTTTTTAAAGTGTTTTTTGAAGGTTAGAATAGGTCAGCCCTTTTAAATGAATTCAGGTAATCAATTAAAAACTTACTTAGTGTTCAGAGGAACAAATTTATTGTATACTTAGAGCATTTTTGCAGAAAGATACTGATCCTGCACTGCCACCATCTGTCTCACAAATGCTCTTTCCAAATGTGATTGTGGAGGAGAATTTTTATTAGTATTTAATAATTTTCACCATATCTGACTATTCGTACTCTGTAATGCACTTTAATTTTTACAGGTTGCTTTGTAGCCCAGGCAACCAAAACACATTTTGTAGGATGGCAGTGTTGTGTGACCCAGGCCTTGAGGGATTAACTGCACAGCCTTGCTCTTTACAAGTAGATGTGATTGTGTTTTGAGCAGGATGAGAGTTGGTTGTTTTGTTTTGTTTCCTTACAAATGCACAAGTGAAAATATTCCTCTTCCATCAAGTAATGGTCAAAGGGTCGAAGGGTTGATCTTGAAACCAGGTTCCTATAATTTGTGGGGGTGAACATGAGGAGTACAGTGCTACCCTGTTTGTGATGGCTCTGATTACTTTGTAAGTGCAACTTTTTTTCAAGTTTGCATTTTAAAAAATTTTCTTCTGTTTAGAAATTATGAAAGAAGAAAACTTTTTCTTAACCTCATCTCGGTGCAAGGAAACTGATTGCAATAAGCAATTTTTCAATTATTTTTGCATCTGTGCTTCACCGGTGCGAAAGATAGGAACTAAAGACAATCTCATATACAGCAAAAATGTTTGTCTCATTGATACATCATGTGATATTCTAATATTTTTTTTTCTTTAACAGGTATCTTTCAGATGAAGGAATTGAAGCTTGCTTAAGTTCACCTGAAAAAGTTAATTCAAATGATATTATCCTAGTTGCCCTTAATGTAAGTTATGGTAGTGATTTTTTTTTTTCTGAAAAATCATGCTAAAAATTATGTATCTAATGGCTCAAGTATAAGTTGTGTGTCTAATTAAGTGTACCATGTGTGATTTATGTAAAGGACAGAGTATTTATCTCTCTCCTTGCCTGTATGGATTGTGTGTTTTATTTGGAAAGAGAACCTATTCCAACCTGCGAAACCTGTAAGAGAAAAAATGAACAGATTTAGTAGTAGGAAAATATTTTTTGTTTATGGAATATAAAACTAAAGCAGTAATACAACCAAAGTGCTACGTAATGACATGACTATGAAATTTTAGTACCAAATAAGTTTATTGGGATCAATAAAACACCTTTACTTAGTTTGACTCCTGGACATGATACTCCTTAAATCACACTCAGACTACATGTCAGTGTTGTCTACATATTTATGTAACCACAAACAGGGTTTTTTCTTTACTGTAGAAATCTGGATTAGTAGTCATAATTTCTGCCAAAAAATTAACACGGAAATATACAAGATAGAGAAATATCTTCGAAGCAATAAACCATAATAGTTTTAAGGCTATGAGAAAAGTGTGCATGTGAATCCCTATTTTTGAGAATTCAAGTATATACATTGTTGGTAAACGTTAGTAAGTCTGCTGCCTTTCTTAATTAATATATTTGTTATTTTAACATATTTTAACATATTCAAATCCATACTCACATGTTTAAAAGCTTGTCTGTACATTATATGGTTTAATATAAATGTTGTCCTTTGTAATAACTATATATAGTTTCAGAGGGGAAAACAATGTAGCTGAGTGCTTAGAAAAAAGTATTCCTCCTTGATGAAATTAGGAATAATAAAATAATGAAATTATGTAAGAGTTACTGGGGATTATTTTGTCTACCCTCAGGATTCACCCAATAAAGGGTTTATGATGATAGTCTGAAAAAGAGTGTCCCCTTCTCCTTTCACTTATTCTTTAAAGCATATGTTCGATCACTCATATGTATGCAGGCACCAATTCATGTAAGGAATATCAAAAGAATTGAAACAATTATAATGCAAGGATACAAGGAATGTAATACAAAACATGCAGAGTGTAAGCATTTGATTTCTGGACCATAGCAGCATGACCATATATTTGAGTATGCATTGCTGCTTTATACAAAACCCAAACAAAATACTTGAGAGTTGTTGGATATTACCCTGAATGTAATCATGTGCTGGGACAAGTACTGGCATGATAATTTGTGGCTGTGTTGTTATTTCAGGTTTGTTTGATAGCTAATAAAAATAAACCAGAAATGTTGCACAAGTACTCCAAAGCCAGATTTAATTGCTTAGCACTTTTTATCATCAAGTCAGTTGTTTTTGAGCCCAGAAGATTAACTTGTCTGTTGGGTAAGTAGAGAGTAGCAGTGTGTCTTTAATGACAGGATAACAGTGAATTAATATTCCACTTCTTACAAATTCTTCCTTGGCTGCTAGAGGCACGTTTCAGGCAGAAGAAATCAAGAAGTCAACTGACCTTTTTTACCTTTTTTGAGTGTGTGTATGTGTGAATTGCTTAAATAAGTATGAAATAGACTTAGATGTGTCTTCAGTCCTTCAAATGTTTTTATTTTGTATAAGAACTTTAAAAGAACTTGCAAAAGTTGTGTCCCCTTCCTGCTGCTCTCCAAAGCTGGAGACTTCACCAAGGGCAAGTCCTGCCTGAGCCATCCAGTGGCCTTCTGTGATGGGGTGACTGCATCAGTGGACAGGGAAAGGGCTGCAGATGTCATTCAGCTGGACTTCTGTAAAGCCTTTGACACAGTCCTGGAGAACAGCCTTCTTTCTAAACTGAAGAAAGATGGATTTAATGAATGGACTCTTAGAGGCATAAGAAAGTAGTTGGACAGTCTCATCCAGAGGGCAGTGGTCAATGGCTCAGAATCCCAGTGGACATCAGTGACAAGTGGTGTCCCTCAGGGATCGGTACTGGGACCAGTCTTACTACATATCTTCATTAATGACGTAGATGAAGGGACCAAGTACACCCTTAGCAAATTTGCAGATGACACCAAGCTGAGCAGTGAAGTTGACGCACCTGAAGGACAGGATACCATCCAGAGGGACCTGGACAAGCTCAAGATACGGGTGCATGGGACTCTCATGAGGTTCAACGAGACCAAGTGCAAAGTGCTGCACCTGAGTCAGGGCAGCTCCTGCTGTCAACACAGGCTGGGGATGAACAGACCAAGAGCAGCCCTGCTGAGAAGGACTTGGGGGTGCTGCTGGATGACAGGCTGGACGTGACCCAGCCATGTGCACTCACAGCCCAGAAAGCCAAATGTGTCCTGGGCAGTAGCAAAAGCAGCATGGGCAGCAGGGCAAGGGAGGAGAGTCTGTTCCTCTGCTCCACTCTGGTGAGACCCCAGTGGCAGTGCTGCACCAAGCTCTGGGGTCCCCAGTGCAGGAAGGACATGGACTTCTTGAAGTGAGTCCAGAGGAAGGGCATCAAGATGACTGGAGAGATGGAGCAGCAGTCCTGTGAGGAAAGCCTGTGAGAATTGGAATGGTTCAACCTGGAAAAGGGAAGGTTTAGGGGTGACCTAATTGTGGCCTTCCAGTGCCTGAAGGGAGCTTATGAGAAAGATGGAGAGAGAGACTTTTTACAAGGACATGTAGTGAAAGGACAAGGGGAAATGGCTTCAAACTGAGAGTAGGTTTCGGCTAGATATTAGGAAGAAATTCTTTACTGTCAGGGGGGTGAGGTACTGAAACAGGTTTCCCAGAGAAGTCATGGATGCCCTATCCCTGGAGGTGTTTAAGGGTGGGATGGATGGGGCTCTGAGCAATATGGTCTTAGTGGAAGGTGTACCTTCCCCATAGGAGGGGAGTTGGAACTAGATGTTCTTTAATGTCCCTTTCAACTCAAACCATTCTATGATGATTCTATGATACGGATGTGGAACACACAGGAATAGTTTATCGGAACAGTTGCCTGGGTGCAATTCAGAGACACACAACTGACGGATGACATAGTTTCCTCAGATGGGCTCAAATTGAAAACTGAAAGGGCTTCTTTATCACTACCTGGCTATCCTGTGCAACAGAGAGAGGATTGGGCATTTATCCCTTCTATTGATACTCAGTATATATACTAAAAGCACATTCCTATTATTGTTTTTTTATCTGTAACATACCAGTGTTTCTCACTGAAAACCAGAATAAATCAATTGTTTACAATATTTCAGATACTAGAATACAGTCTTGCTCATTTCCAGATGAGGATGCCAGAACAGTAGGCCACTGACATATATTAATGGCAAGTTAGTATTCAAGTTCCTGTAGTAATTACATTTAGCACATTTTCATTTGAAAATATTATGATCATAATACATAAGGATTTGTGCATGTAAAAAGACACAGACTAAAAATACTTAAAAGTGCCAGATAGAGGGAAAAGAAAGATGTTTAGCTCTATTAAACCTCACAGTTACGCTTAACAATTAAAAATTGCATAGTCATTTGGTTTTTCATTTATTTAAAAAAGTTTTAATCAACATACATTTTAAGTACATTGAAAATGTACTTAAAACAAGAAAATAATTTAAAAAGCAAAAGGATTTCTGTTGTAAACTTTTGAGTTGTTAAATTTCTCTTTATCACACATAAAGGAGTGGATTTCTATGATAAACAGATGTCCTTGTGGAAAAAAATATCTTTATCCTATTTTATTATTTTTTAAAGTGGATATTTTAAGTTAATATTCTCTTGTCTTCTGTATTAATTTCAGACAGATTTAAGAACGATAGGCAAGAAGTTCCTCCCCAGTGACATCAATGGTGGAAAGGTGGAAAAGGTAGACAATATTTTTACTTCACTTTTCTGTGTTCTGTGGTTTCTGTGATGTCAGCCTTCTATGGCACATTAGTCAGCTTTTGTCATTACTTCACATACAAAAACCCCCAATGTTTGAGTATATTATAATGTAAATATATCAATATAAGCTTCATAAAAGAGGACTTTTTGGCTTTTATTTCACAACTTTAAAATGCTTAAATAAAAATCTGAACAATGCTAGCAATTTCATTTGTTGCTGAAAAGTCATTGAACCTGTTTGGTCTTGACATTGTTTTGGAAGTTTTTCCCCTCTATTATTCTGTGAGGGCAACAAAGCAGGTCAGGAATAAAGCAAAGTAGCTGCGTGATTCATGTTAATGCTGTGTTGCTTGCCTACTGACATTTGTGGCTGTAACTACACACTTTATGTAATTTTCCTATGACTGTGTATCCTACAGGTTATGTGGATAAAACATGTTAGATGGTGTAACACTTTATGTGCTAGAGAGGAGTATTAGATTTGAAGCTTGGATGTGTTAGATTTTAATGAATGTTGTGTGTTTAGATAAAAATGAAGTTTGTCCTCTTCCTTATACCCTTCCTGTTTTGCTCCTTACATGTGATTCAGAGAGTGGATGAATAAAGGAATTTTATTTTAAACCTAGCAGTAGTTCTCACTTCAATTCTTTATCCCTTACTTCAAATACTGACAGTCTGTATCACTGATGTGGAAATTCTGGGGAAACATATTTCTTTACTGTTGAAATTCAGATAGTGGTAAGCTAAGGTGAGTTTCTTTCAAGAAAGACTGATTGATGACAGAGGCTCTTAAGAGCTGTTTGGATTTGTTTATGCTGTTGTATAAATGGGGTGGTCACTGCTGTAAGCACAGACTTCTGCAAGAAAAAAAGCACAAACATTATTGCCATTTATGCTTAGCACACTTGAGAGAGAGTTCATTGAGTGATCATAGATTTTATCTAGGCAGCAGTCTATGCATACACCATATTACTTAGTAAACTAACTTTGTGGGAGGAGTTTGATGAATATAGATATTCATAGATCTTTAGAAAATTATTCTAAAAAACCCCAAACCAGACACTTGCAAACTATTTCCTGGAGGATGATAATCCTTCAGGTGTTGAAAAGAATGATTGCACAGAAAAAAAATCTGTTTGAGAATGACTCCTATTTATAAGTTTTAGCTGAAGCTATTAGATAGTATACTTCCTTTCTTTGTAGTTTCCCTTTTTCTGAGTAACACAAAGCAAATCTGACTCCTTAATCAGTGCTGCTATTTAGCTTGCAATGTCTGCAAATACATTATGTTACAGAGCTGTGTGTTTACAAAAAAAGACTATCTGCTTTATGGGAGAGGAATGACTTCTTAATATAATCTCATAGTAGAAAGTAGTAATTCATTGTTCAGAAATGTTTCAGTGAAAAACAGAAATTACGTGCAACTATTGTTTCTCTCAGCCAAGACTAATATCAGTATTATTTATCTTTATCTTGAGAACCTATGATGTATTTCCATCTTGCATAGAAAATAATTCTATTTTGTAGTACTATAATAATAGGCAAATAGTTGCATAAAAGCTGGTAGGCTCCTAGTATGAAAAATGGGTATTTGACCATTCTAGATGGTTATCAACTTCAGTCATTAATACACAGATGTTTCACTCACTCATTAATATGTGTGTTTTGTATGGATTTAAAAAAAAAAATCAATATTACCAGCGTAAGCCACAAGATGGCCACATTTGCATAGGATTTGGAGAATGAATCCTCCCATTTCTGTCTAGATTACTGTATACCATATATATGTGTTAAGTATTTTTAAAGGAATAAAAGTGCGAAGAAGACTACAAAGTTATAACATATAATTTAATAGCTGTTACATTGAAGGTGTTACTGGTTTTCTTTTAAGAACTTAGTTTCATTACAATGGAAACATTAATTGCAGAGAAAGCATTCAGAAATTATTTCTGATCTTAGAGAGTTCCTTGCTGAGTACCGACGAATTGATGGTAAGCAGTTGAAAACATAAGGTGCCAGCAATTTAATTCTTGTATAAGTTTACTCTTATGCTTCCCAATTTCTGTTTCATTGTTTCCTACAGCCCTTTTTATTTAATTTCTTTTTCAAAGTGATGATCAGATTTACTGTTCCAGTTAAAACTGATCTGCATTTAAAAAAGTCTCTTTCAGTGAGAGTGATTGCTGCATCAGATCTTCTATTGCCATCATAGTAAAGCTGCTGTGCTCCTATTCTCTTATTTTTTAATTTATCTTTTCTTTATGTATACTTACCTACTGGTTATCTGCTCTCATTTTGTGTTCTTCTGGGCTACCTATTCTGTTTCTTCAAGCTTAGAAATTGGTGAAATGTGCGTATTTTTCTACTCTCTTTTAGGAGATAGAGGTCGGTTGAGTAGCAACTGACAATTTTTATTTTTCAGAGAAATCAAAATGACTCAGCTATAGCTGTAATGTAATAAAATAGTTTAGATGGTTGGTTTGGACTTGGGTTTTTCAGGTGAGTTTATTTTTTTGGGGGGAGGTTGCTTTTTTTTATTATTTTTATTTTTTTAACATAGACTGTGGTGTGTATAGTAGGGTATTCCTCATTTTTACATTATCAATAGACAAGTGATGTCCCTTCAGTTTGTTATGTTTTGATTGGACCAGTGTTCAAAGAAGCTGTTTCTAGTTGTTGTTTATAAAGCAGTTGTACTTGAAATTTCCTCTTGATCCAAACAGATAGTCTTCTAAGCTGTTTTTTCCTTTCTTTAGAAGACTTTGTCAGTGGCACCCTGCAGTACCACATGTGAAATCTTATCTGGATTCCTTACTATGTTTGAAGTGACAGTATCTGTGCTTTTGTTTGTTTGCCTCTTCAACTGTTTTCATTCGCTTTTATTTTATATTTGGTATCTCAAAAATGTGTGAAGCATCACAACTGTTTCTCTGAAAAAGCCATTTTTATCATGCTTAGAACATACAGTACATGAGTGATAGAAATTGAACATGACTGCCTGATCAAATTACACTTTTCTTTGCCTGGGGGCATCTGTTGGTGTGTCTAGATATTGCAGTGTGTTTGCTTAACAGTGCTAACAGTTTTGTCTTTTCTGTTTGACTTATCTAGCTGGAAGGGCCATGTGTCCTGCAAATACAGAAAATTCGCAATGTTGCTGCACCAAAGGATAACGAAGAATCTCAGGCTGCTCCTAGAATGTTACGTTTACAGATGACTGATGGACACACAAGCTGCACAGCTATAGAATACAGTAGCATGTCAAAAATAAGGTGAACAACTTTCTTTTCCATGTTTTGCTTTGATACTTAAATGTCCTTGAAATAATGGAAGTATCCTTAAAAATTTATTAAAAAAGTTGATTGACAAAATATGCTTCTTTCTTGGATTTGTATAAAAAGGAGAAACTTAAATTCAACATGCAGAGGTATATATGAAAGTAATTTACAGTTCTGTTTATGCTTAATTACACAATGGAAGAAAGTGGATTTTTGCAGCCATCTCTACTGAATTGTAATTTCATGGCACGCAACATTTTGGTTATGTGTGTAAACTTTGGCCAAATTCCCAATTTTTAGTAGTAGCAGATTTTTTGCCTTTATAGCAGGAATGCCACAGGTTTGACACACCTAAGCCAGTGCAACTAATGGTGCTTAACCATGGGCAGGCCTTTAACTTGGATGTTTCCTCAGTTAAAAGTGAAGGGTAAGAGAGCTGATTACTGCTGAACACAGGGATGTTTTGTGTGTTTGATTATGGAGATACTAAAAATGATCTCTAGTGTTTAGTCTGCAGAGTCGTGGTGTGCTCTGCACTCTTCTAGTTCAGGTAACTTTAGTTTAAAAAAAACCTTCTTCCTCTGTCTTTCTCTGCTAGCTGCAACAGTTAGATATAGATACATACTTAATTTTGAATGTCATCTTTTACTGTTAAACTGCTCCTTCTGAGCAGGAGCCAGCTTGCAGTTTAGAGTGATGTTGTCAGAACATTTAATGATATTTTAATTTTAGCTTGAGCCAGCAGAGCTTGGAATATCATATTCCAATGTGAATATAAAGAAAGCAGTAAAGGAAGGCAAACAGACTCCTGTGTAAGTAGATTCTAGATCACAAAATGTTTAAAGATGAATTCCCAGTACAAGACATAATTTGAAAGCTTTTGATAAAATCTCAAAAATGTTAGAGAACTCATCACTCTAGTAATGTTGTGAGCTCTTCTTTTTATGTAACACTTCAATATTTGTGTTATATGTAATTGTTTTAGGTTTGATATTAGACTAATTAATTGGAATAATATGCTGTTTCAGTACATAGTGTTACCTTAAATAAATAAAATTCACAATTTTCTTTTAAATTATAGGTTTTTCATGACTATGCTTTCCATTTACCCCTTTCCCCTACCATAATTTTATTTTTTTTTCTGTATTTCCTTTATGGGTTTTTTTTTTGATCTCATATTTTTTGCTTTTATCAGAACAATCCAAAAATCCATTAACATTCCTAAGGTTAAATGCCACTGGTACTGTAATTGGCTGACTCCACTAAGAATGTTCCTCACCAGGTGGTATGGGCCTGTGATTGCAACAGTAGCTACAGCATATTTTAAAGAGATTATTGTCTCTCATTTGAAAGGTTTTAGCTGTCTCTGTCCTGTTTCTCTCAAGAAGAAGCAATTTCCAGATTGCACTGCTTGTCCTATCCTTCAAGTACATGTTGGAAATACATGATTCTTTTATGCTTCTGCTGTTGCTTTTCCTAGGGTAGATTTACATGAGAAGAAGATAAGGTTGCTCCTTGTGGGAGCTGATGACAGAAAGTATTCATATGTTTTTAAATTATAGAGTAATAAGAGAAGAAGCACCACGAGATGCATGATTTTTATATTTATGCTAGTACAGTCCTAGCTCTTAGCAATGTGTTGAAAGGTTCCTTTCTAACCACTATTTGTGTCTACTAAGTTAAATGTCTAAAAAAATTCAGATGATTAACTATCTAGAGATCACTCTTTACTGTAAATATGAGGAACTTACCTCAAAGTCAGTTGTCTAAAAATATATACTGTTAGTCTAAACAAATCATATCCTTAGTTTGATATTGTAAAATTGGATTTTAACCAAACAGACAAATTGTCAATATTCATCTCTGTTAGAATCTAATTTGCGGTATGGCATTTTTGTATAATGGGTGGGAAGTGTTCCAGTAAAGCTATTGGAAAGTACTGTGCTTTTTTAATGCTAATTTTTTATTATGGCATATGAAAATTTTGGAATTACAATAAGAGGAGGTTTTTATATGTTTCTTAGTGGCAGAATATTAATAAATGCATTTGAATTATTTGGCTTTGTTTCTGCTTCTAGCCTGAACACTCCACCTGGAACAAAAATTAAGCTTTCAGGAATTGTTGAAGTGAGAAATGGATTCTTGCTGTTGGATGACAGTAACACAGCAGTTCTTGGAGGTGAAGTGGAGCATCTTATAGAAAAGTGGGAATTACAAAGGGTGAGGTAACACCACTGGAAATGCTTGTCTCACAAGTTGCATACTACATTTAAAGCCATCAAGCTTAATGTGTTGAATGTGAACTTTCATATGATAAGCTTTTAGAACTGTACTGTCCCAATAGTTTTAGGGCTGCAGCCAGATATATGAAAATAGGTCTTATGTATAATGTTGCAAATGAAGAAGTTACAAGTGATCCTTGCATGGGAACTGATCCTTTCTGTATTCTTCAGGGATTGAAAATATTGATCAAACATATTAAATTTATTTTGATAAATGTTCATGGGTGGTTGCTTTCCTAAATACTTTGTTTGGTACCAAAATATTATGGAGTTATGCCTTTTAAAATTACTGTCTTCAGACTGTGCCTTTTTGAAGCAAAAATAATAGAATAAATGTGCTGAAAGCATTGAAGTTGGTAACCTCTGGTAGGAGCCCTGTATTGCAGATTTCATCAGTACTTTCAATAAATTGTTGTTATAAAGTCAAATTGGAGGTTTAAAATTCTTTTAACAAGGCATAAATATCTGTAAGCGCCTTTACTCTGGTTTCCATCCCAGTAGAACAAAAGTGGTTGCAGGAATATTTTTTCATACATTTTCTCACAAGTGGGCAGAAGTTCCTAGGGCAGGAAGTTGTGACCCTACTACCATTAGTCCCAAATACTTGCCAGATCAACTATCGCTACTACAACCATTCACAGGCACATCTCTGCATTTTTGCATCCACATCTCTGAAAAGTAGCTGTATCTGTGTGAAATTCTTCTTTTATTGATGCTCCTGCTAAGTTGGGCTCAGTAATTTTTGTTAGAACTAGCCTTCTTTGGTGTTTAGTTGCACTTTATAGATTTCAGCAAATTGGGCCAAAATTTATTTGAATGTTAGAGTTACACATTCTAGTAGATTCTTTTTGGCATCCTTTTTGTGCTTTTATAGCTGAAAATAAGGGATCTCTTAAAACACAGAAGCATTCCTGGTTTTAAATTAAGCCTTCAGAATGTAAAAGATTCTGAGGCTAACAGCAGAAACATCCCATTTTATTATTTTTATTATTACTTAGTATTAAGTCTTGTGAGTTCTCTGGTTAAAAACCACTGAGTTTTAAGATAGATGGGGCAGAAGAGAGAACATAGAGCTGACACATTCTCAGAGTGCCATGTAAATCATAAGACAAGAATAGAATTGGTTTGCTTTCTTGGTGATATTTTGGACAGTCTGTTTTCATATTTCTTCTACCTGGACATCAAATAAGTTTTGCTGTATAATTATTAATTCATTTTTGAAATCAATATCAAGAAATAACTTGGAACAGACCCGATTTATGGAAATAAAGAAAGCAAAGAATTTAATAACCAAAAGCAGGCTGCTGACTAGAACTTTTGGACTTGTTAGCCACTTCTGTTGGCTGTATGTGGTATGTTTTAACAGAGTGGTAGCTGTTGCTAACTTGCTTTGGTAAGATATAGAAAGTTGACTATTGGCTGCTGCTATCCCATCAGCTCTCTGGTTCTCAAACTTTTGGAGTTTGCCAGGGTGACATTTTCTTTTTCTTGTTGACTAGCTCACAGCACATGAACGTGGCCATGTCAGAAAAGCTGTGGGTGACAAGAAATCAATTTGGACAGGTGAACCATGACCACTGGAAATTGTAGTTCCAGTTCTATATCCAGACTGACAGCTAGACAGATAGGGCTCAAACAAGTCTATAGAAGCCAGATGCTACATGATAGCAGTTTCCCCATGAACTTGATGCATCTATCCTGTTCAGAAAGGTTTGCAGA
Organism: Grantiella picta; assembly: GCA_013397955.1. Taxonomy (NCBI): domain Eukaryota; kingdom Metazoa; phylum Chordata; class Aves; order Passeriformes; family Meliphagidae; genus Grantiella; species Grantiella picta. The sequence continues at coordinate 84,246 of VZRM01006406.1, read as the reverse complement.
AGTGAACAGTTGACAAATAAGCATGATTGCTAAAATACCTGAGAGGTGATAAGGACATTGGCACTCCTTGTCTAATCTTGCCACAGAAGCTTAAATAAAATTTTGAACTGTGTTTGTGTAAAAAGACATAAAACTTTCATTTGTGTGGCTATTTCAAATTGTTTTAAAGCTAGGTTTTATTTTTGAAGGCAGTTTTTTATTTTCTCTCCACTAGAAAGTCTGAGATGTGGTAATTTGGCTTCTTGTGTAAGTGATAAAATATGGGGGTTTTATACTTAGTATAAAGTTAGTGTTATTAAGCCAAATAACATTATGAAACTTTAGAATAAAATTTGTTTATCCAGTCTTAAGTTATTGCCCGTACACATACTTGTCACCTTCTAGTTATTCAGTTGTATTACTGTTCTGTTCCATTCAGAACAGTGTTTGAAATTGCTTTGAGGAAGAATCAAGGTTTAGTAATAAAAGACTCACACTACAATGTGGCATATGTGAAACGAACACAGTATTATCACACTGCATGAGGAATAAATGTGCTCTTCCTTGTAGCATTCAATTTTATCATAAGGTAAATTCTTGCCTAGAAATTTTAGGTCTTTTCAAGTGTCCCTATTTAAGCAACAGTAAATAAATAAGGAAGGAGTACATGAGACTGTTACTGTGAGATTTTTTTTTTCTGGATTATTTCAAAATATAATGTAAAGTGTCATAGACATTTTTAGGAAAAAAGACAGTTGCAAATAATTATTGCTTTGTGGTGCTCCTCATGTTCTGATGGTGACTGGTGTTCCAGACATAAAAGATTACTATCTGTGAGATATTGCTGATACCCTTCTTATGAAGGAAGAGTATTTTGTATTGCTGTTAAACAAAACACTGGACAATATGTAAGTGAAGTCTGAAGCAAATCTGCTGAGATAATTGGTGAGACTGATTGGTAGGCTCTTACATTTTTAAAACTTAGAATTACAGATTATCTAAATGTGAAGCTCTCTTGTACACTTCATGATCTTTCTATTTTGGTGAAGGTGAGGATAAATCTTGAGATTACCTCATGGGAAAAGAGAGTAGTTTTATGTAAACCTCAAAATATGCATAGAAAGAAGGGTGAGGTTACTATAGTAAATAATATCTAGCAGCCTCATTTTGTAAACTTTGGTTTCTTAGAGATTTTCTAGGAAATATATTTTTAATGCCATGATGCAAATAGAGCAAAAATGGTAAAAGACGCATACTAAATGTATATAACAAAGTGTATTCTAAATGATAGTTACTGCTGGGCTATGAGGAAATTTAATTGTAAGTTAAAAATTATTGTTCGTGTTGCCAGTTTGCTTTTTATTTGGTGCAATGTGAAACCTGGTTTCTAAAGCAGGTGCTCTCATTCTCAGCAGAGAGTGCTCCTTGAGAAGACGGTGTCAGGACTCTTATTTACCATTGGATCATTAGAATTCTTTCATTATGGATAACATTCTTATGCAATAAATTGTTATGATTCAAAATTCATGTAGCTAAGTGTTAGTAAATAAGCAATCAGTTTTTAAGTTGGTTTTTTTTTTCCCATTTGACCAATTGTACTTTGAGTAGTAGATTGGAACAATCATTTTCTTCTGTGTGGTTTCTTGATTCTTTTCACAGAAAGAAAAAGGTGTAAATTTAAAATTCAGCATGTACTTCCTGAGGAATTAATCCAGTACCTGAGTTCTTCGCTAGAGTAGATTTATTTTTTTTATTATAATTTGATTCAGTGTGGTAGTTCATTGCAAAATTGCGTGCATTTCTCTAGGTACGAACAAACAAGCAAATAAATACCAGACAAAAAAGAAGCACCAGAATAAGTGCAGAATTTATTGGACCTGGAGTGCCTGCTCTGGTTGAAGTGAAGTGGCTTGGCCGTGAAATCACTGTTGTACTGTGCTGCTTCAGTTAATAGGTACAGCGAGGTGTGAGCATGCTGCAGTTATCAGCCCTTGGTTAGCTCATAATTCCAAAGCAGCACTTTGAATGAACTAATTGAAACTAAATCAGAAACATTTTATGATTTCTGCACTTATAAGTGCTTTTTTTGAATTATTTATAGAATACTTTATCAGTGTTTTTTGCTCCAAGGGATGAGGCAAAGGACTATTCTTATTTTTCAACCTTGAAAGAAATTAATAACCATAAATGATTTAGAAAACAGTCTTTGGCTCCTGAATAAAAGTAGTTAACTTGAAAGGAGTGGACCAAAAGTTTTAATTTGGGTATGTATGAGCTAAATTATTCTATTACTTTGTTTAGGAAATTCTCAGATATTGTAGTGGCTTAAAACTTATTCGTGTTTATAATCCATTTCTCACATGATGGATTTAAATCAATTTTACATCAGTGTAATAAATATATAGGTAAATGTCATATGTAGCCCTAAGTAATTAAAGCTGTCTCTGACAACAGGGAGTAGTAGATGATGTATGTAGTCATGCACGACTGTCCATTGGGGGAAAAGAATACTAAGAAATGAAGATGATAAAAGAGATGCACTATAGAAAATGTAATTTTGGTGCATTTTAACAACATTAAGGACCTGTCCCTTTTTTTTCCCTGGTAACACAGCATTTTGTTTCCGGCAGTGGCAAAAAGGAGATTGTTTTCAGTTAAGAGATCACAGTCTGAGCATTTATACAGCCTTGGTATCCAGAATTGCTGTATTATATCAGGGGATACAATTCTGACATACCTTTCGGTGTTTGCTTATGCATGGGATCATGAATTTTACAGAATGGTTGCGGGTGGAGGTCATCTGGCTCAGTCAAGGCCACATGGAGCCAATTGTCCAGGACAGTGTCCTGGCAGCTTTTCAGTATCTCCAAGGATGGGGACTCCACAACCTCCCTGTCTCAGTCACCCTCACAAAAAAGTGGTTTGTGATGGAGGGAATCTCCTGTGTTTCAGTTTCTGTCCATTGTCTTTGTTATCTTACTGGGCACCACTGTGAAGAGCTTATCTCCCATCGAATAGATTGCTAAGATCCCCCTGAACCTTCCCTTCTCTAGGCTGAATTGGTCCAATGCCTTTTAAAACATGCTGTGTGCCTTTACAATCTCTACTGTCAGCAATTTCATTGGACACTGTATAAAGAAATATCTGCTACCTATTTGTGTGCTGCTTTGTTCTATTAGTGTACATTTTGGTATATTAACTGAATTTTCTACATTTGCTCTATGTATTGCCTTAGTGATTATGCAAAATTCCATAGTTTTCTTTATTTCTCTGCTTCTCCTCCAACCTTCTCCTTAAGTGATCCAAGATTTAAAAATATTTTTTTTTCTGTTAAAATGGACATCTTGCAGGTTACATATGCTTTCTGAGATAGAGACATTTATCATATAATCTGGGTTCTTTTTGCAAGTTATTAATTGCCAATTTTCTTTTACAGAGTTTGGCAAAACACAATAGGAGTAACATTGGAACAGAAGGTGGTCCTCCTCCTTTTGTACCTTTTGGGCAGGTATAGTGTACTTCTCTTTGTCACTTCATAAAAGTATAGATATTATGATATCTAGGTACCTTGTTCCAGTTAGGTAAAGGCTATCAAAACACCTTAGTTCTTGATAACCTGGATATAAAAAATGTGCCTGTTTAAAAAAAAAAATTGCATTAATCCTCTCTCTTTGTTGTGACAGTTGCCAGTAACATTTTTCCTCTCAATTTCAAACTTAACTTTATTTAGTGTGTGGAGCCTTTTCTGCTAGTCAGATCATGTAGGCACTAATGCAGTCTCTTCTTAAATGCCAGATAATTTGGCAAGGATCTTCAAATTTCCGAGAATCATTGTGATTACATCACAACGTCTCAGCTACATTGTGAACTAAACTTAAAATGTAAAAAGTCGGGTTTTTATTTTTTGGCCTTTCTAGTGGACCAGAGTCATGTGCTTTCAGCAAAGGCAGATCTAGATGTCCTAGGCATACGTTTTTGTGATCATATTCTTTTTCTGAGGGTCTGCTACTCTAATGGAATAATACTTTGGTCTTTTTCAAATGATAGTAGGCTGAAAAATTAATTAAAAATTCCTTTTTCATTTTCAGAAATGTTCATCTCATATGCAAGTGGATAGCAGAGACCTTGATCGCAGAAAGACTCTGCAAATGACAAATACTGTAAAAACTGTTGCGGACAATGATGAATTTGAAAAACAGAGAACAGCTGCTATTGCAGAAGTAGCAAAGAGCAAAGAGGTTAGAATGCATCTGTTGCAGCATTTTACTTACAGTGATTGATCTTTTCTTGTTATTATAGGTATTTCTCTCTTAAATGACAAATGCTTTCTGATATTTGTCTGCTTATAATTCTCCTCCTGTATCTTTAAAAAGATTAATCAGAATTAAGAGTCATTTTGGATTGATAGCTATGTTCTTATTTTAATAACACTAATAAATGTATCATAATGTTTTATGGTAGATACGATTTTGATACCACTACTAAAAAATGAGTGCTTTACAATTTAGCTAATAAGTTTTAATTAATAAATGCAGGTTATCAATTTTCCTGTGTTTTCTTTAATTCTCAAAACTTCCATGATTCCCTGAACTTAGTCTGAAAGAGTAGCTGGGAGATTTAGTTCTAATGTATCAGGTTTTTATGTTCTCCTTTGCTCTTCCTTTTAGTTTATTTCTCAAATTTGCTTAGTAAGTCATAAAAGCTAGAATTATATACCCTTTTTACAACCTCATTTGGACTCGGGAAGAAAAAATTCCTAACTAATAAATTTATCCTTTTTTGTGTGTGTTGTAAATTAGTGCTTTAATTGTTGACCCAGAGCATAATCAAGCAAAAATACCACTGCAACAAAAGTACTGCACATTTTCTACTAGATAAATATTGTGCCTTATTTTCTTAAGTTCTGTTTGCTGAAAAGTTATTTTTGTGCTTATCTAAAGACCAAGACATTTGGAGGAGGTGGTGGTAGTAGCAGAAGCAATCTCAGTGTGAGTGCTGGAGGGAATCGAAACAGGGAACTGTTCCAGAAAGAGAAGATAGCAAAACCTGAGGGGAAGAATGAAGGTGTCTACCGAGAACTGGTAAGGTGGAAGACTTAAATGGAATCTTGAATGTGTAATATTAAAAAACAAAATCCCAAATATAATGAGAAAAAAATTAAAATACCTCAAGGAATAATGACTTTACTTTCAATTAACTTTGAGGTGTGTTTAGAATACTTATGTATTAGGAATACTTTTGTACCTTACCAAGATAGTTATGAGTTTCACTGTGATTCTTGGGTAAATATTATATCAAGTAAAATTTAAATATGTATCTTAGAGGTTAGGTTCCATTAGGCTTGGGTTTTTTGGAGGGTTTTGATATGGCTATTTTTGAACCTGTAGACAAAATGTTATATTCATGGGATTCCAGTTAAGAATGTATTTGATTGCAGCTATTGCTGTGGATGGGTGACTGACATCATTTTGGTGCAGGTGCAAAGTTATTTTCTGTACTTAATGCTTTGTGATTCCTGCTTTGCCTTTTTGTCATCATGCTCTATACTGTTTGGAATAATGGGGCCTGCATTTCTGCAGAAGTAAATTGTTTGCATTTCTTTGCTTTCCTCTGCAAAATCTCTAGCCAATTATATTTTTTCCATATGTTAAGAAGTAACTGGGTTTTGTATCATCTATAAAAGTTGTGAAAGGATTCAAACAGGAACAGATGGTTAGTTTTGATAACCATATTATTTTGAGATATTTCTTTCAGTTTTCATATAGACTAGGAGAATTTGTGCTTGATAACATGTAATTGCAGAACTGAAAACTAATGAATTAAAAACCATACTAGTCATAAAACCCCTCCTTTATTTGCTGGTTCTTTTGAGATTGTATGTGAAGATTTTATATAAAACAGAGATATTTATAATTAATTAAACAAGAAATATTGTTTCAATAAAAAATCAAAGAAAAATTGATTTAAAATCTGGTGAGTTTATTAAGTGTTGTATTTATTAGTTCTGTGTATACCTTTTATTTCAGGTGGATGAAAAAGCCCTGAAACACATAACAGAGATGGGTTTTAGCAAAGAAGCAGCAAGACAGGCACTTATGGATAACAGTAACAGCCTAGAGGCAGCATTAAATTTTCTTCTGAACAACAGTAAACAGAAACCCATTCAGGGACCACCACCTAGAGGTAAAACTTGCAAAGAGATGCTTTATAACAGTGTTTACAAGCCAAGGAATTTGTGTATGGTGGATTACTAATGTAGTTATAGAAGGGCATATCTGCATGTTTTCTTCCTGCAAGTTAGAATGCATTGCAAACCTGAAAACAAATCCCTAAAAAAGGCCTCTGTGTATTATATTCTCATCAAAAATTTTGAATTGTAAGTCTGATATTTAATTGTCCTTAAATGGGAGACGTGTATCCTAGAATCACAGAAGGACGTGGGTTGGAAGGGACCTTACAGATCATCTTGTTTGACCACCCCCAATCCCCAGACAGAGAGGCCACCCACTAGAACAGGCTGCTCAGGGCCCCATCCAATCTGGTCTTGAAGACTTCCAGGGAGGGAACATTCAGAGCTTCTGTGGCCAACCTATTCCAGTGCCTCACCACCCTCACAGTAAAGAACTTTGTCACATCTAATTTAAATCTCTCCAGTTTTTAGTTTAAAATTGTCCTCCTTGTCCTATCACTGCCTTTCTGTGACAGAACATTTTAAGGACAGAAAATACAAATGTTTTGTAAATCAAATGAAATAGTGTATGTGCTTTTTTATTTTTTTTTCCCCCATTAAAAAAAACTTTAATGCTTACAGGTAAGGGGAAGGGCCGAGGCCGAATAAGACCTGAAGATGAAGAAGAGCTGGGAAATGCCAGACCATCTGCACCAAGCACACTGTTTGATTTCTTGGAATCCAAAATGGGTACTCTAACAGTAGAGGGTGAGTTACTGAAATGAATGTATCTGGAACAAATGTTGGACAGTGTTGATAGAATTGTTTTTCCTAACTCTATCATCTAAAGGTTGATTCCTAGAACTTCCTCCACAGTCAGTCATTAAAAAAAAAAAAAAGAGTGCTTAGAGAACTGTTCCTCTCTTTTGAAGAAAGGTCAAATAAATTGCTCTGTGGTGGTTAGATGTCTAGAAGTCAGTAATTTGAAATAAAATTACATAAATCACGGTTCGTTCATCTGATTGTATTCTTCCTGCATGAGTCTTCACTCATGGTATCATAAGTCTTCACTGTATTTATCAGAAATTTAACGACTCAAAAAAAATACCTTACAAATACACCAGCATGCTGCATTAACTGATAACATTTTGTAAACTGTTCAGGTAATGAATATAATTACCTTGTCAGAAAGCAGGTATAGGGAATGAGGTCTAAGGTATTTCTGGGCAACTCATTTTACTTACCAAAGATGCATTAGATTGTTTTACAGCAAACAGAAATGAAAACAGTGGTAGTGTTTTTCACTTACATTGCAAACATTGATTTTTTTCTTTGGATGCATTTTGTGCTTATATTGAGATGTTAGAGAAGGCTTTTATGTTTGACTGAAAGACATTTAAAGGAAAATAAAAGAAATAATCCCTGTGGGTTATATAAATTTCTTATTGTCAGTGATTTTTGTAGTAAGTAAGTAATACTAGTTTATCAAGACTTGTGAAATAAGTGAATTGCTTCTTTTAAAATTATATTACTGATTGCTCAGGGGGACTTGAATAGGAATATCCTTTGAATTTATTACATGTATGTAGACAATAAAGCATAGTGTTATGTGAGTAAAAAAATAGATATATCTGTTATATTTACTTCAGTTTATAACCTTCAATATTGTGTTTTAAAGATAAATACATACCACTTTTATGAGGTTTTTTCCTCTTAAATAGAAATAAAAAGATTTCGTAACTGTCATAAGAAGAAAAACATAGTTCTATTAAAACTTTTTAAAGGTTTGTACTCCTTCAGTTACTAAAGGTTCTGGCATATTTCCTAGCCTGACACACAGGGTTTTCGGTTTTATGTTTTTTATCACTATGTTGGTTTTTCTCACTTTATCTGAGGGATCAATATGTAATCTAGAGTACTATTCCTGAATCATGGTTTCCTGAAAAAACCCCAAACCCATCTTGCTAGCATTTTTGAAGAGTTCAGAAAGTGTTCTGATTATCTTGTGAAATTCTTTTCAATCTTTCTGCCTTTTTTCTTCTGAAAAAAGTAGGTGTTGTACTTCGTAATTTGTAAGGCTTTGAAGTTGTTGCTTAGTTTCATGTTCTTAGCTTTTATGTTCCTTACTGAGTGTTTGTAGCCCATAGGATTGCATCTCTGTTTCTATGCCAGGTTTTACTTCTGCTTGCTGAGTCTTTTAAATGGATTTTTTAAAGAAGTACGTAGGCATATGTATTTTTTACTTTTAAAAGTGTGTTTTTCCTTGCCAAATTTGAGAAAAAAATCTGCAGTGTGATGAATTCAAACATATCCTTAAAATCATGTATTGAATGTTAATTTTCTGCCATTTTACTCCTTCTGTGGTTGAAAAGAATTTCAGTTAAATTCTTGATTATTACTTGTCTTAAGTTCCATTCAAACTGAGATAACAGAGTTTTAAAAGTATTTGAAGAGTGATCTATCTGCAGTGATCATACTTAGCACTGTGAACTCTTCAGTCATGAAATCTGCATCCAAATGTATGCAGAAAACAGGATATATATATGTATTACTAGTACCTCTTAAGTTTCATTTGATTCTGTCAGCTGTGAGCAGTAGAGACATGTAGTTTCACTTAGAATTAGAAATCTATTGGTCAGAAATGAAAGATACATTGGAGAAACTGATCAAAACAACTCAAATATGTAATGTTACATAGCCAAGGATGTCTCTTCATTGATTTTCCTGCACAGTAATACACTAAGGAGCACCCAGGCTGGCAGGTTTTTCTCCATTTGTATTCACCAAACACTATGCTGTACTACATAGAAAAGAAGATAAGATTATTCTGCAGTATTTCTGGCACCTTGCTGTCCTGTATGGTCTGTGACATCTTACAGTGCTTTTAGGTATTCAGTTTGTGTAGGGGCACTGGTTTTGAATAAATGAGCATGCCTGTACTATTATGTGATTGCATATGACTAGGAGCAGATGATTACCTGGAATGGCTATATTTATCATTATTGCAAGCATTAGAGTCTTATAGACTTCAGACAGATCGTAATTCCTTCTAAATGACTGAGAGTCAATGTAGAATCTGAAAATAAAAGGCAGTTTTGCTCAACTGAGCTAAATATTTTTTAATTCTGTGCTACACCAAATTTTCTTAAAAATCTTACATGATTTTTTTCTTCTTCTGAAAAGAAGAATTATTTCTCTTTTCAAGTATGCAGAGGATTGATTTGCTTTGTGCATCCCTCCTTGCATTTCTTATCTACTGTTTCTAATTGCACCTGAAACCTCAGCACTGTAGAGAATTTCTAAATTCGCTTCTGACTAGGTGGTTCTGTTCCTGAACAGGAACTGCAGAACTGTTGTTGAATTTTTTTTCTATGATTTGGTACCTTTTCATACTCGCATTTAGACCAAATAGAAAAAGCATTTATGAATTGAAATACTTTAGTATTTTTTAGGAGGTACTTATATTAATTTTAAAAGATAAGACATTAAGTTTCTTGTTGTTTGGTGTTTGGTTTGGTTTTATTTTGAGGGACTACATATTAGTTATAAGAAAGAATCTCTGTCTTTTGCCCATAAGTGGTGTCTTGTGATGTCTTTTTTATTTTTTATTTCCTCTTTTGAGTTAATGAAATATTGTTTTAAGTAATCACAGCTGTCAAAAGTATTAAATACTTGACTCCATAATCTGCTAGTTCTTTAATTGTAAAACATAGCATACTGTAAACATAGTTTATTTAAATTAGATGCAAAGAATTAAAACAAACACATGCATAGCTTTAAACTGCATGTTTGTTTATTTATTTATTCTTAATTGTGAATGGTTGGTGGCACCTAAAAAATATTTCTGTGTTGAAATTAAGTAGTTTGAATTTTGGCAAGAGAAATCTCCTGACTGCAAGAGATAACACAAATAGTAGACAAAATTGCTTTCAATTAGTTGCCTGTACTTGCACTTGGATAACTTCTGCTACTGAACACAAAAGATTTTTTTCTGTTAATCTCCTTATTGTTGTCTTTTGTTATGAGGAGCAACTCATCTATCTTTGCCAGCTTAAATAAGTAAACACAAGGATTGTCAGAGAGAATAAGACAGTACCAAGAGCTCTGGCTGTAGTATTAAGGAATAATGAGCATTATATAGTCCCAAATTAAAAAGGTTTGAAAGCAATTAGCAATGCAGTACAATATATTTTTAAAATTTTTGTTTCATTTTGTGGTCACACAATTCATTTAGATACCTGGGAGTGAGGGTGCTTGAAGGGGGAAAAAAAGAGTCTGACTTTTTGGAGTTAAAAGAAATTTGTAACATTGGAAATCTACAACGTAGTACCCATGTTTTCAACAAACATGGAACACTATTGACAAGAGATCGAAACTGAATAATAGTAATGTTTCTTTTTCAGCTTTACTTCTAAAAATTGAACTTCAGTCAGAGTTATCAGGAACTCTGATAATTGAACTTCAGTCAGATATCAGGAAAATCACTTATATTTATTGTAGTATTATGTTAGCATTGATGATATATGTTGCAAGGCTTGTATTTTTATTTTGTCTTTAAATATAAAAGAGAAAAATATAGCAAATTTCATACATTACAAAGAATAATAATAAAAAAAATCTATCAGTTTTTTTCCCAGTCCTTTAATCCTGTTTATTAAAGTTTGTAGTGGATGCAACAGAAGAATGTTTTGGGTTTTTTTTGTCCACTTCTTTATTGTCACTCTCCTCCTCAGCTTCTATTTGTTTTGTTCCAACAGAAACATGCACTCAGGTCCCCATTCCTCAGTGTTGCTACATTTTAGAAAGAATTATATTGATATTTATTTAACTTGACAAAGCTATTGAGTAATGGGAATTTTACTTCATGACATGAAGTGTGTACAAATGTATCACTAATTTTCTTCTAATTTTTTTAATCTTTTGGCCAGTACAATATAGAACATTCCCTGGAGGTAGCTGTCTCGAAGACATACTTCCATACAGTTACATAAAAATATTCAGTTTGAGAGGAGAAACCCAAAACATTGCTACCAGTGTGGGAAGGACCATGGTCTTTGAATTTAACCATGTTATTAAACATGATAAAATCCACAGGAGAGGACCACAGGAAACCGTAGTCTTTAAATTCCATTGTGTATTGAGCAGTGCTTTATAAATTGTGTTGGCTGGGAATTCCAAGGGTAGCAGGTCCTGCTGGCTTTTTGTAATCAGGGGAATGTGATTGGTCCTGTATGGTCTTCTTGCGTCATCACATACAAAAGCCAAAATGAGTAACATAACTGAGCGAGGGCTCCAAACTGACAAACTCTACTTGTCTTCTCAAAACTTCCCAGTAGATGACAAGAGCCTTATCATTAATTTTGAACAGTATTTTTTTCTGGACCATGTTCCCAAACCTCTGCATACTGTGATGATGACTTGGTTAACCCATCTTGCTGTTTGAGAGTAGCATACTAAATCTTCTTGTTAATGCCAAATTAATATTTGTTATTGCCCTGTAGGAAGCATTACTTTTCTGGGAACAATTTCTAATGGTTTGTTGGAGTTGGGGCAAGAAGTAGAAGCAGTTGTGGTAGACAATCTGTTAATGGGATCCCTTTGTGCTTTTTTTTGATCTCTGTTCCTCATAAAGAAATTTTAGGATCTCTTGTTTTTTTGGTGATCAGGCCAGACAGCACAAATATACGAAGAACCAGTACTATTCACATCTCCTGGGTTTTTTTGTTGACTATGGTTGACAAAGTAACATTTACTGTTGCTTCGCAGTTTCCATTTATGAGTGATTTATGCTTGAACATCAAACAATTGGTTAATATGTCCTGCTCGTTCAAGGTTTCCATATATGACACAGTCCCCAGGGAAGCTTTTAGCACAAGAACTGCACCTCTGTAGAAAACATAAGTTTATTGGATTTTGCATACCTTAAGGTTAGACTAGAAAAATGTCAGGTGTTTTGTGTCAGCCTTTGCATGTCACAGTAAAGAGACCTAGAAAACAGTACCCCTATGCACTGTTTTGAAATTCTTTAGTCGGTTTACCTGCTGTCTAACATGTAGTAATAACTTTCCACTACTACTTAAAAAAATAAATCTGTAATTCAAGGATCCAACACACTTTCAAATCAGCTTGTTGCTTTTGTTATGATCACATTATGTTGAGTAGACAATAGCTAAAACTACTCATTACATGCTATGAATTGAATAGAAATTTCAGCAAATTTTTTTCAATTAAAGAATATGTCTCTGTTTTGTTTTTTCCGTGGGGCTTTAACTAAACTGTAACTGTTTTGTATGCTTTTGTGTTGTCCTTGTATATGTTATGTATTGTCTGAGGTCACTACCTATTTCAGCTCAGGAAATATTTATTCATTTAGAAAAAGGGCAAGGGACAGCCCTCAAGAAGAAATGTTTTGAGTCTAAGTCAAAACTAAAATCCTGCCACCTAGCAAAGTATTACCATGTCCAATATAGTCATGAACCCTTTTCTGCTTTTTTTCTGTTGAAGCAATGACTTTTTTAAATGAATTTAATATTAAAAAATATTAAATAAGATGATTTATAGTGAATTAGATGAGAGTTTCATACATATTTTTCTTTAATGGTGTGTACAAGGGAGTAAACATTCAGTGGTCGTAAAACATTTCAGTCATTTCATATGTAATTAACATTGGGAATAGACATAAGAGCTTAGGCTGGGCATGGGAAGAGTGGAAGCCTGAGCATTTTACTACCAGAGGAAAAGAGGTAATAGTTAGGAATGTTATGAACAAAGACTGTTAATTAATTAATTAGGAAGTTAAATCTTTATGGATGATAGGAAGTCTGTAAGATTGGTATTATGCAGAACTGGAAAAAGTGTAATGAATATACTTAGTGAAAAGTTACAGATATAAAATAAAGAAAAACAGTATTTTCCTGTCTCATTTGTAAAGAAGCAATAAAGAGGTACTTTTAATTTTAAAGGCTTTACTCTAACAAAAAAATTTAAATTATACAAGATTTAAAGTCATCTTTGCATTTTTAAAAAGAAAATGCATATTTATGAAACTCTTGGATCTTTCCAAGTAGTATATATTTACATATTAATGCATTAAAAACGTAATGGGTTTCAAAGTAATAAATTATATAGTAAGATGTATTTTTACCAAGATCATGTTCATGATAAGCCTTATGTATGCTTATGTCATGTTAAAAAATAAAAACACTACGTAATTTTAGTAAAACAGATGTGACTTCTAAAAGTTATGCTACATCAAATATATGTAAAAAAAAGCTAGATTCTTATAAGGCAATTTAGTAAATTAAATTGATAAAAATTCTGTGAGCTACTGATAATAATGTGATGCTTGGAAGTATTTTTCTAAGAAAAAAAAACAAACAGGTAAAATTTATATTTTATCTTACCATGTGGCATGTAATTATGAAAGTTGATACATTTGCTGTCAGGTATCAGCATTCATTGTTTCTAGTGGTACCATTCCTTCCCATGGGAGTGTATGAGAGCCTGAGTGCACAGACCCACCAGGCCCATGGACACAGGCAAGAGAATGACACCTTTGCAGCCACCCACATGGCACAAAATGGCTCACATAAACATGAATCCCTCCAATGGGCTTATGTTTTCCTTTTCCATCAGGTTTAAAGTATGCTAGCAGATCTCATACCCAGCCACCAGCACACCTCCATGTGAGTCTCTCCTGGCCAGGAGACCCTGACCTCTGGTACCCACCTCAGACACCTCTGGTCCAGCTTGGTGGCTTGTACAGCCTGGAGCTGGTAGGAGGGTTACATGAGGTACGGACATAGGTCTGGCCACTATGTGAGCCTGGCATTTCCCTGGTAGGTGACCCTCAAGACCCAGGGTCTCTCCAATATTCAGCTGCCAGGTCTTCCTTGACTGTCACCAGCTTATCCTGCCTCTAATTTGCCAATAGGTTTAAAAACATGTCCCCTCCCATACACAACAGAGAACTTAGAATTTAAGGAGGAGATGAGACAGGTTACAGTGATCATATGTGGGAATGTGTTGATCAGGAACCTGCTTTCTTGCAGCTCTCCTATTTAACCTCATTTCTTCTTTATTCTCCATGGGGTCATCTTCCTTTCTTCCCTCCTTTGCTCTTCACCTAAACAACCCATTAAAAATTCCATGTTTGCCTAAAAAGCTCATAATTCTCTAAAAAGCTTCACAGATCAGATACCCACAGTGCCCCTCCTCTCCAGCAGACCATAGCTCATTTCCTCTTTCTCATGATATTCATGATAATCTTGCCTTTATTCTTGTCAATTAAGAGTTCTGGTTGAAGCTCTGAAAGGTGACACTTGAGCAGTTCCTGCTATGGCTCACTGATCAGAGCCTCCAGAATTCTGGGCTTTGCTACTGTTCCTGTTATCTAGATTTTGTCAGCTGTATTCATTTTATCACTTCTATTTCTTGCCTTTCTCTTTTTTACTGAATAGCTGTTAACAAGGTATTTTTAAATAAAGTTTCAATTCAGATTGGAAGTATTCCTTTTTCCTCCTCATTTTCCTCCCTCTTCCTTTCTCCATCTTGGAATTCTGTTTTTCTGTTTTAAATGGCTCTTACTCAAGTGAGTTGTTGATGTCCATAGGGAGGAACAAGTAATATTCTGGAAATTTATGCCTGGCTTTTCTCTCACTCATAGGTAGTTTGGTTCTAAGTACAGCCCAGAGTACTGTATATTTTTCAGTAACTGGGAATATCAGTTAAAATGTATCTGTTAAATTCTCTGTGTACCATTCCATTTCTGTGTCACAAAGGTGCATACATTTCTAAAGAATACTGTTGCTTTGTCAGAGTCTGAAACACTATTTCTAAAATATGTTTGTGTGAAATATGTTAATTGAAATAATTTTTTTCTTTGTAGAACCAAAATTGCAGTTTCAGCCACCACATCAAGTACAGCACAAAGTTATGACTACAGAACAGAATGGCATCAAAGAGAATCATTCAAGACACGTTTCTCGCAATGACATGAGACAACCGAGGAATGAGAAACCCCCTCGTTTTCAAAGGGATTTTCAGAATTCAAGGCAGGCTTTGGAAAGTGGTGGGTTACCAAGAAACAGAGGTCCTGAAAGGCACAGCTCTGTAGAGCACTGGACAGACGAAAAAAATAAAAGTGACAGACACTATCCTAGAAATGATAGGTCAAAGGATTTGGGTTATCCTGTAACCACTCACCAGAGTGATATTACTTTCAAAAAAAGGGATAACAACATGCAAAACAGAATAGGAAAAGGAGTG
The DNA here is from genome assembly GCA_013397955.1 of Grantiella picta. Taxonomy (NCBI): domain Eukaryota; kingdom Metazoa; phylum Chordata; class Aves; order Passeriformes; family Meliphagidae; genus Grantiella; species Grantiella picta. The sequence continues at coordinate 68,831 of VZRM01006406.1, read as the reverse complement.
TCTTTCACAGAATTCAAGGAAAACTCAGCTGCTCAAGATCTGACAGACAACAATAACCAGAAACGTGGGAAAAGGGAAAACCAAACACACAATTCTGAGAATTTTTGTGATAGAAAGGCACGAACAATAAGTAATGAAGTCTTTATGGTAAAAAGTGAGCAACATTTTGGTGTTAATAATGATTACCAAAATCCCAGTAGAACTGATAATTTTAGTGCAGTACCAAATGGAGATACTGAGCATCATCAGAAAGGAAGACGAGTAGGACCTATCAAATCGTCAGGACCCACAACAATCCCATCTTTTGATGATAAAATGTTGTATTACAACACTGGTCCCAAAAGGAGAACTGGGCCCATCAAACCAGAGAAAATATTGGAACCATCAATTCACATGGAGTATGGAAAAAGTTGGAGACCAGGGGATGAATGCTTTGCTCTGTATTGGGAAGACAACAAGGTATGCCTTTGCCAAATGAGAAGTATCTCAAATTGTCCCTCTGTTTTCTTATGCACATGTGGGAGATACTTAGTACAATATTACTGAGACATGGCCTTTATTCATAGGTATGTAGAGTGCTTCTTGCCTAGCTCTGTGCTCTGTTTTTTCGATTTATGAGATACGTCACTTATATTCATTGCATGAAACTTTTAAGTATTTAAATCAAGTCCTTGTTTCTCTCATATAGGTGGAGTTTAGGATGACTTAAGCTCCTCACAGAAACATTTGACTTTAGTTCTGAAAATTTGAAGGGATGAATATGGATCTAGGTGCCCATATTCTTTTCTAAGGAGCAAAACCAGGATGCTGTGCTATCTAGAATATCTATAACGGCAGATGTGTAATACCTTTTTCTAGAGCAAGTCAGCATGTAACCTTTAGCAGTGCAAAGGAAGACCAAAGTCTGCAGGAATGGGGCTGTAAAAACCTTACCACTTTATTTCAATCATTACAGAATGAAAACAACAAAAGGCTTAATTTTGATTAGCACTAGTAGATTATTAGCTGAAGAATTTGTGGAACAAATTAATTATGCTGCATGATAATTTTGTTCAACTGATTTTTTAAAAGTTTAAATACTTCCTTTTCAGCTCTTTTTCCCATTAATAAGATTTCTCCTGCAGCATGGCATTTTTCTTTCTTCTCCTTTGCTAAGAAGGTTTTAGACTGTTTTCTTAGATTTGTCATCATCTGTTCAGGAGTTCTCTGTCACGCTTCATGGGTAGTTTATTTGGGTTTTGACCCTTTCTGATAATCTGAGAACTACCTGTAATATTACTGTTCTTTGTGTATGTTTTGTTCACACCTTTTTCTGCTTTTTAAAAGTTTTTTGTTATGTCTGTTTTATGTTATTTATTATAAGCATTTTCCTTTTTTTTTGTCTATATTAGCTCAGCAGCATAATTTTTTTTTCTCTCTTTTTGTTGGTATGATTAAAACTGATGATAAAACATGCAGGATTTTTTGGTAGGATTTTTTTATAGTGTGAAGTATAATGGCATATTACTGAGTTGTTTCCTATTTTGAGAAGCATACTTGCATTACTGTGAGATGAGATTTTGAAATTTTGGAAAGTATAAAACTTGCAAGATAAATACATGTAATCCCAGGCTGTTACCTCAAGAGTATTGAGCAGGGTCGAAGGTGCGTTTTGGACAGTAATCGGTTTCTTGGTAGTTAAAATAAATGCTACTACTCACTTCTTGGACAATTTTGAAATGTGATGATAAAATACAGTACTGAGTTTAACCATGTTAGGGGGCAGTGATTTTCTTTGTGTTCAGTCAGATAAAAGTGATTGAATACCTTCAAGAAAGCTAAATTTGCATAAATGTATAAAAAATCAAGTTTTGCATTTAGAAAAAGGACTACTTGAAGGGGAGGTTTTATCATATTTTCATCATATTTTTATCATGTTTTATTTTGTGATAAGAGGGTTAGGTATAAAAGTATATACAGTGTATATATCTGATAAGCACTTCCTGGTGTATATTTTAAGTAAACATCTTACAATAGCACTTCTCTGTATACAGCAGCATTTGCATTAGGGATGAATTTTTTCTGCTTTCAGAGAGATAAAAACAGGTCTTTTAAATGCTCATGCTACTTTATTAATCTGCATATTTTCTCAATGAATATTCTAAAAACATTCTGCCATGCCCTTGGACTGTGCCATGTGGCATTTTAAGACATCTGATTTAATATCTGGTACAATTTTAAAACAAAATATAATACTGACTGGGACTAAATGTAGATACACATAGAGACATATATGGAAAGGAAATTGTTAAGTATTTGTAGTATTTCTGGTAGTATTTTATGACCTTTGAAAATTTTTCTTTTAAGTTCTACCGGGCAGAAATTGAAGCTCTCCATTCGTCTGGGACAACTGCAGTTGTTAAATTCAGTGATTATGGAAATTATGAAGAGGTGCTTCTCAGCAACATCAGGCCTGTTCATGCAGACACATGGGTATGTGACAACAAATTGTATTAAAAAAATATAAACTACATAGTCTGTACAAAATATGTAACTCTTAATGATTTAATGCCTACTCATGCAAAGAATGCTACCTACATATGTAGAAAAATAGTTGCGCAAATACATGAACAAAATCTCAGATTTTAGTTGTCTATATGAAACCTGATAGAAGTGTATTATGATGTGGTATTCTTCCTGTATAATAAATTCCAATCGTATTGTTTGAAAATGAGTAATTGATCTTTCAGCCAAACAGTTTTATGCATGTTTTCTCTCTTAAAAGTTGTTACTTACTCTATTTGACCCAGTTTTTGTTTTATTTCATGTACATTGTATGTTGTTCTGTAAGGATTAGGAAACAGTCATTTAAAACATATGTTCTGAAGCTTTTCACTACATGTGTATGTATGACTAAAAATAGACATCTGTATCCCTTTATTTTGTATCATGGTTTTATTCTTGTTTCAATGGTTTCTTCTTTGCCAAATATTGTGGTGGTCATGTATGCTAAAAAATCTGTTTTACAAAGTTTAGAATGTATTAGCCTTATGGAAGTTGGAAATTTCAAAAGGCTTTATTAGTGAATATCATGGAAAGAGAGACACATTTTGATTAAAAAAATACCAGGAGTGCACAATTGTTTACTGTTTACTCTTACTATAAAAAGCTACACAAAAAATACACATCTGCATATTGATTCCTTAATGATGAGTTGACTGTGCTTATTTTAAGTTTGTTCTTTTGTGTCATAGAACCATGTTACTACTGCTGCAGAGGCTGAACAGTCAACTCCTGTTTCTTCCCAGTGGTCTTTTAACATGTATTGTTGCCTGTAGCTCTCAGGTGCCCTTATGGCTTCTGAGACTGCCTTTGTGTACTTAAAAAGATACCTGAAGCTTTTTCCAGCTGATGCATTGCTGTTTTTATGAAAATTTAAACTTTCTTCCCCCTTTTTGTCCTACTAGCTGACCTGTAAGGTGCTAGTTACTTACTGTGTGATTGTATTATTTTAATCCTTTTTCTGGGTTAATAATCAGACTTTTTTTTATGCTTTTGATTACAGTTTTGAGGAGTGGCTTTTATTTTACTTTATGCCACTGAAAGCTCTCACAATCTAAGAACTTGGCCTAGCATTAAGAGTAAGTTGATCCTAGTAGTGAGGTACCATTTCCTACTTAATTCTAGTAGTGAGGTGGTCATTTTCCCTGCTTCTTCTGCATGTGTCTGACAATATGTCCTTCCTCATCCCTCTCCTCCTGTGTTGGGTTGTCAATGTAGCCACAGGATGAGTTGAATGAAATGGACCACAGTTTTGTTACCCCAGGTTGACTTGTTTTATTTCAGAGTTAAAGCTGACACAAGGGTGGGACAATGTATGGAGGGGGGATTCTGACACTAAGCACCATAGTCCTGACATCCTGATGGACTCATTGAGGTTTGTTGAGTCTCTGTTGTTACTGGAGACAAATGAGGAATTTCCAAGGACTTTCAGTCCATTCAGAAGTGAAACATATCTTTCTCAAGGTTCTTTTTTCTCTCAAGGGAGCCTAGTTGAATTGCATAAATTCAAACAACTAAATTTCAGATCATTACACCAGATAAATAACAATCAACATCTTCACAGTAAACAACATTTTAATGGTTTTTTTTCTGACAAATTACTGTTTTGTTGCTAGAAGGTCCTTGCAGCTATAGGATTTTTGCAGTGGAAGGTTGATTAGGACCTACCTCCTCACTTCTTTGTGTTTGGGTTTTAAGCATAATCCTCATTATGCATTTGCAGTTCTTAATCACCCATTGGAGTCATGCAATGATGCTCAGGTTTTGTCTTTTAAGCTGAACACTGTTGGTCATTTTTGCCTCAGTGTTCTTACTAATATATAGATCTAGATAGCATGTATAAATGCAAAATGAAGTTATCATGCTGCTCAATTCTTTGACTTAAGATTCAAGTAATTTTGCTATATTTCCTCTTTACAAGAGAACAAAACAGATTTTAAACTGACTTCAGTAATTACTTTCCTTTCACTGATTGATTCTATCAGCACCAAGGAGCATGTATTACTGGAAATATCATGGTGATTTTTATTTCAGTCCTTCCAGATAATTTCCACATAGCTAAGTAAAGTCCCTCGGGAAAATGTTTTTGCAGGTGCTTGGGTCCATCAGTGCTGAGCACTTTTTAAACACCACCTCCTAAGGCACAAACAATTCCCAAGTGTTGGAAGACAAGCAGGCAAGGCAGGAGGCCGGCTTGGCTGAACAGGAAACATAGCAAAAAAGGAAAGTGTATGCCCAGTGGAAGCAGGGTCAAGTGACATAGGAAGAACGCAGAGATACTGCTTGCCACTGTAGGGAGAAAATTTGTGCAGCTGAAGCTCAAAAGGAGTTGCAGCTGCCAGAAATGTGGGGAGGCAATAAAAAAGGTTTTTCGAATATAGTAATGGCAGTGTAAAAATAACATCAGCCTGTTACAGGGTGAGGGTGGTCACCTCACAAATAGCGACAAGGCTGATACGTGGACAAGGCACAGGGGTTAAGCACATTCTTTGCCTCCATCTTCAACATGCATGATGGACCGAGAGAGTCTCAGTGCCCTGAGCTGGAGAAGCATAACTCTGAGAAGGATCAACTCCCAGCTGACTCTGGAATTGTGTAGGATCTGCTGGTCCAGCTGGATCCCTACAAATCTATGGGGCCTGATAGGATTCATCCAAGAATCCTCAAAGAGCTGGCTGATGTAATCACAAAACCTCTCACAATGATTTTGAGTGGTTTCAGCAATCTGGAGAGGCCCCAGCTGACAGGAAACTGGTGAATGTTGTTCCAATTTTCAAGAAGGGCAAGGAGGACCCTGGAAACTACAGACCTTTCAGTCTCACATAAGTGCCTGGTAAAATCATGGAAGAGATTATTCTGGGAGGTACTGAGAAACACCTGGAGGACAATGCACTGATCAGTCACAGCCAGCACGGCTTAATGTGGAAAAAGTCCTGCTTGTCAAACCTGATTTCCTTCTATGACAGGGTAACCCACCTGGATGACCTAGGAAAGCCAGTTGATGTAATCTTTTTGGATTTCAGTAAAACTTTTGCTACAGTCTCTCACAATATCCTTCTGGACAAAATGTCCAGCACACAGCTGGATAAGCACATCATGTGATGGGTGAGCAACTGGCTCTCAGGTCGGGTGCAAAGGGTAGTAGTGAATAGGGTGACATCAGAGGTGTGGTGACTGGTCACTAGTGGAGTTCTGCAGGCTTCATACTCAGCCCTGTGCTCTGCAACATCTTCATTAATGACTTTGACATAAGTCTCGAAGAAAGTTTGCCAATGACACCAAACTGGGAGAGCTGTCTACTCCCTTGAGGGCAGAGAGGCTCTTCAGAGAGACCCAGACAAATTAGAGGGTGTGCACTCACCAGGTGTATGAAGTTTAACAATGACAGGTGCTGGATTCTGCACCTAGGATGGGGCAACCCTGGTTGTGTGTATACACTAGGGAATGAGAGGCTGTAAAGCAGCACTGCAGGAAGGGACCTGGGGGTCCTGATTGATGGCAAGTTGAGTCATCACTGTGCCCTGGCAGCCAGGGGGCCATCCATGTCCTGGGGTGCATCAGGGGCAGCATCTTCAACCAGTCAAAGGAGATTGTCCTGCTCTGCACTGGTGTGGCCTCACCTCAAGTCCTGTGTGCACCACAGTATGAGAAAGACATTAAGCTATTAGAGAACATCCAGAGGAGGGGCACAATAAGGTGAAGGATCTGGAGGGGAAGCCTTGTGGGAAGCAGCTGAGGACACTTGGTCTGTTCAGTCTGGAGAAGAAGAGACTGAGGTGAGACCTCATTGGGGTCTTCAACATCTTCTCCAGGGGAAGAGGAGGGTCAGGTACCCATCTCTTCACTCTTGTGACCAGTGACAAGACCCAAGGAAATGGCATGAAATGGCATGAGTCAGAGGAGGATATCAGGAAAAAATTTTACACCCAGAGGGTAGTTGAACACTAGAACAGGCTCCCCAGGAAAGTGGTCACAGCACCAAGCCTGACAGAGTTCAAGCAGCATTTGCATAGTGCTCTCAGGCACTTGGTGTGATTCTTGGGATGTCCTGTTCAGGGCCAGAAGTTGGACTCAATGATCCCTGTGGGTCCCTTCCATTCAGCATATTCTGCACTTACGTGATTGTTAATCCTTCGTAGCTCTCTGTACTGAAAACTTGTAGAAATATACTGTTATGTGAGTTCTGATGTCCTAATTCAGACTCTTTTTTGAAAGAGTTGCTGATATTGAGAAAAGATTTAGTGAACTCTGTTAAGGAATACATTTAGTTTGTCTTAGAATTGATTATTCTTTATTGTTTGTTTCAATACTGTTTTTTAGTGTTCATGTGTTGAATTTAACTTTATGTCCAACAAATATAAACAGATGAAAATATGCCACTGGGAGGAAGGGAAAAAAAAGGGCGAAGCAAACATTGCTTGACGAGTCACTTGAAAGAACAACCAAAGTACCACAGTGACCTTATTTTGATGACATTACATATTATTTAAGCACCTGAGCTTCTGGTCTGCTTTTGGCAACCATTACAAGTGTTCTCTGGTTTCTTTGGGGGTTTTTTTGTTGTTTTGGGGTTTTTGTTTTGTTTTGTTTTGTTTTTTTTGTTTTATCTTGTCTTGACTATAGATCATCTGCCTCATATTCTCAGAATACATTGTGCTTAATACCTTAATGACAAAAGCATAACTAGATGGCCAAGACTCCATAACTGATTGTGTACTATCCATTACCCAGTTTGCCCAGAGTCCTTGTAAGTTTTCAGTCTCTCTGACACCTTCCATACAGCTATTTATCTTTCTGATGGCTAGAAATAGAAGATAAAGCTCAATTTTACATTAGGCAAACCAAAAAAGTAGTGGGGATTTTTTTTCAATAATTACATACAATACTAATATAAATACATTTAAGAACACTAAAACTGTTTATTGTTTTTCTTAGTGGCTGAAAAATATGTCCTAGGTATGCAATTCATAAATATTTTTAATAATAAAACTGCATTTGGATTCCACTGTTCTGGAGTTCTTATGAATGTCCTGTATGTAACACTACAATACTGTATTCCACTAGTTCCCTCAATGTAGCAGGGGTCACTTAATGAAAGTATTATAATCCAAATAAAAAAAAGTCACTGAAAAGTCATTGTAGAAGTAACAACTGCTTGTTTTTTCTTGTAAACAATGTAAAATTATACTAACAACTGAAAAGCATCAAAAGGACCTTCCTGAATCACTTAATAATTTGTTCTGTGAAAAAAAAAATAAAGTCAAGTTAATACTTTAAACTCTAAGTCTTAATTTTATTCTCTAATTTATAGGGTATTTTTCCTTAATAAATTATGAACATGTGTAGTCTAAGTGCTTATCTTGTGACATTTTTCTCCAAAGCCAAGTAAGTCTTTGCTTTGTCATCCATTCTCTATTTCCTTAGTAATGTCATAGACCCTTTTTCACCCTATTTACCCTACAATTACCTTTTTCTTTTTTCTTTATTACAGTATGAAGGAAATAAAGATTGTAGTGTTCCCTATATATGTTACATAGCTTCACCTATATATATTATGACCTTATCTGATTGCTTTCAAACCAGGCTGGAATTCATACAAACTCTTTGCTTAATCTAATTACTTAAATTACTTAGATTACAGTTAATCTAATTACTTAAAAATTCTAATTATGAAGTGAAGCCTATACCTTAGTTTAGTTTTCTTTTCCTGCAGTATCTTGTACTGTATTTCTGCATAAAGATATAAGAAGGCAATTATTATTATTAAGGCATAAATATGCATATTCCTAGTTTTTCTATAGTTTGTTTTGTTTTGTGGAGTCTGAAATCCACTTTGCAGCTTTTCTTAACTCATTCCTCCAGTAAGGAATGAGCTGAGGAAAGAAAATAACAAAGGGTCTTGGATTGCAGTTAATTCTTGCTGGCAGGCAGTTCAGAGTTCAAATTTGATAACCTTGTGCCTTGTCACAGAGTTTTAAGATCTGTGTGTGTTGAATTACTTTAAATTATCATTCAGGTCTTGATTATAGCTGCCCCACTTCTAAGTAAGGAGGTAAACTCCTGTTAGTTTTCTGAAGGTGTTCAAACCTCTCCCCAGCAGTGTAAAGTGCCGGACTGAAAACCACTAAATGTAAAGGCTTACAGTCACTTCTTTAAGCTGAAGAAGCTTTTGCCTACCTGTTTTATGGAGGTTTTAAACCCATTTAAATGTCTTTATTTATGACAGGCTAGTAACTACTTGAAGGATTGTGTGCCATTTCTTTATGGCTCTTTGGCCTGGATGGCCTTGGCATTGCACTGTGGTCTTTTTGTGTTGTGTGTCAGGCAGGAAATCTTTTCCACATAATAATTAAGTAGGTGCAGCAGATAAATGTGTCCTGGTTGCATCTCTTATCTAGCTTCTGTCCTCATTGACTACACTAAATGCAAGGCTGGTAAAAGAGAATGGTACAGTCTGTGTAATCAGTTTTAAGATTCCTGTAGAAAAGATGTCCCTGAGTGTTGCATCAGAGAAGACTTTGATATCTTTAATTCTTTGGCTTCTGTATTGTTAGGAAAATCTCTAGAATAATTTTATAGTTCAAAATAATTCAGTGACTTAATTCCTTAAATGAAGGCTGTGTATTTTGGATTACTTATCTTCCTGACTGGTGGTGGATACTTGCTGAAATTAATCTAAAACATTACTAGTGTTAATTTAGTTTCCACAAAAGGATATCTTTTGGCTTTATGAAAGCACTTGAGATGTAGGCAGTAATTTTGTTGGGATGTGCCTTAACTTTCCATCTTGTCAAGATGTGGTGATTTCAATTCCCTCTGTCCTGCTAGGCTGAAAAATTGCTATTCATAGTCTATCTTACATGTCTTTTTTTTACCTGAGACTTTTTGTACTCACTGGAAATACTGCCTTAAATTCCATCACATCTTTTACAGAATGTCATCATACACGCCTTACACACAATTAACCTTCAGGTTCTGTCAGGGTAATTCTTTGTGTAATTTATTTATTTCCCCAGCCTTCTTTTAAAGGGAATTATTTAGAGACAAACTTTTTGGAAACCACTTATCCTGATAAACTGCTAGTAAGTGTTTTTCTTTAGCACCTTTATCATCTGATAAGCTTACATCATTTTTCAGTGTTTAGCTTGTTGTTCACAGACAGATGTTCACAATTTAGCTATTCCTCTTAAAGTTACTAGCCCTTAGCTGACACATGGTAACTGACATTGACAGCTGGTTAAATAACTGCATTTTGATTTTTAATAAACTAAAATGTGGCAAATTTCAGTTGAGGAGGTAAATTATACCAAGTGGGCATAAACCAGGGCCTTTCAATTTTCGGTCTGAAACATTAGGAATTGTAATATATTTGAGTTTTCACCTTGAGCATTTCATATTCATCAGACTATGAAATACTGTTAAAAATTATTGCCAGCTGTACAAATCAGATTAAGGACATACTCTTCTTGGGGTTTATAATTATTGAAAATAATTTTGACAGTTAAAGCCGCACACTTGGAACATTACACTGTTCTTCTCCTTCTCCCCTTTTTATTAATTATAATTGCATAATGATGATTCATAATTTGGAGACTGCATATGGGCCCTTCAGGTTGTTTATTTTGATAGAGACTTCTTCATTAAATGTCTTCCTTTAAACTGAGTTGCAATTTAGTTTTGAGATAGCATAGCTTCACCTGGTTTAAGTATTGTTTTGGATCCTGCTCTCATGTGATTAAAGTTCTTCAGAATCTCATTTTGAGCATTCTGAAAGATTTTATGCTCAGATTTCTCTGTACTGTTGAGATTCATTATATTGAGTAAAAGGAATTTGTTGTGTAAAAATGTCTGGACTGTTCTTGCCATCACTGTTTCCCTCCTGATTTCCTTGTGTCTTTCACTTTCCGATGTTCTGAGTTTGTCCACATTTCGCGGATTAATTCAGAAGATTTTAAATGAAGAGGAAATTAGAGGAATTGATGTAGTATTCCAGACTAGCATATTTCTGGGGAGGAGAGATGTGATACTGTTGGCCTGGTATTGCAGAATAGAAGCGATGATGAATATAAACTGTGTGGTATGTGAGGCATGACTGTATGATTCCAGATCTCATTATGTTCACAGCATGTGTTGAATAGATAAATTACTTAATGTACAGAAGTTTCCTTATATAAGGATGGTTAATATCTGGAATGCTTGAGGGTTTTTCTTCCTTGCTTGATGACCTGCAGGTGTTATCAGTAATAATACCTTAAAAAGAAGTCTTTGATAATACAAGAACTAAAAAAGAAGTTTACTATGAAGGCATTTTTTTTCAGCAAGGTGGTATGTTTTTCTTCATAAATATTAGAGCATAGGGAATTACTCTTTTGGGCCTTTTTTTGTGGGGGGTGAGGGGAGAAGGAGGGAGGTTGGGGAAGTTGCGTTGTATGTTTTTTGTGGGGTTTTTTTTCAGTGTCAAAGAGCTCTTTGCCAGAGGGGAATGCATGTTTCTCTAATGAGAGTGGGAGTTGGTTAGTAAGAAAGCAATAAATATATGATGGCTATACAGGGGGCCTTTTTTTCCATGTTTTGTGCATTTAGTGTGGATGTCACAAATATGGAACATCAAACATGGTAGGACCTTATAGCTTTCTAAATTGGAACATGCTGTTATGCATGCAGGAGGATATCAGGGACTACCTCATTGCTTAGAAATACAGTATCAGATTCTCCTATGCTTTATGAAGCCCATTTATCAATGGTCTTTTTGTGGGGCTTTTTTGGTTTTGGTGTTTTGGGTTTTTTTTTTCCTTCGGTACCTAATCGGAAATGCTATTTCTGACTTCTTACTGAAAATCTTGAGATCTTATTTCATGCAGGTTCCAGTTGATAAAATCTTTTGCTGAAAAGGTTTGTATAGCTATGTAAATAGATTCCTGTTTCCTTTTTGAATTTGTTCCTTTTGTTCATCTCTTTTCTGATCTGGTCATTTTTGTTCTTCCCCTAGACTGTATGTGCTCATACAGGACTTCCACTGTGGGTCACGTGGCATATAGGAGCAAATGAAAGCAGTGGTGTTTAGTTATTGCCATAATCTTTGTTCCTTTCATGATGGAGCTCTCCCACTGTCTCGTTTCAATGTAGGACACTGCTGATGAATGTTTTTGAGTGCTTCGACTGACAGTAAAATTTTACAATATAGTGGATTAAGACTTGTGGTCTTAATGTTGCTTGCATTCCTTCCTGGCCCATTCCAGTCTCACTTCTCTTCCCTGTACACATATCAGCCTCTTTTTGGTATCGGAACACCCGAGGTTACATCAGCAATCCTCATAGCTGGGCATTTCAAGGCCCAGCTGATGGAAATCACATCATAAGTCATAGAGGTTCATCAGTGTTAGGGGAGAGGAGTAAAGTTGAGTCACCAGTGAGAGAGCTGAATCTTCCACAAGTCCAGGCGAGTTGAAGGAGGTAGCTACCGAAGAAAGGTTGATCACTCAGCCTGGAAATGGACTTCTCTCCATATCAAAGTGGAAAGGAAATTACTTGTGATTGTAAATTGATGCTATGGGGTTATTATGCAGTGGTTTTACTTCTACAAATGTAAAATTGTGTAGTTTTTTTTTCTTTTTTGTTTTGTTTACTTTGTTGTTAACTTATTGAGTAGATGTAAAAATTACTGAAGGTTGGATAGTACCATTTTAGAATAAAAGAATCGCTTAGGTTGGAAAAGGCCTTGAAGATCATCAAGTGAAATCATTAATCCAGCACTGTCTAGACCACCACTAAAGCATAATCTACAGGTCTTTTAAATACTTTCAGGGATGGTGACTCAACCACTTCCCTGGACAGCCTGCTCCAAGGCTTGACCTCCCTTTCTGCAAAGACATTTTTCCTTAGGTCCAATCTAAACCTCCCTCAGCACAACTAGAGGTATTTTCCTCTTGTACTGTTTCTTGTTACTTGGGAGAGGAGACTGACCCCCACCTTGCTACAACCTCCTTTAAGGTAGCTGTAGAGAGTGATAAGGTCTCCTCTCAGCTTCCTTTTTCCAGGCGAAGCACAACCCCAGCTTCCTCAGCTGCTCCTCACAGGACTCGTGCTCCAGACCCTTCACCAGCTGTGTTGTCCTTCTCTGGTCATGCTCCAGGACCTCAATGTCTTTCTTGGAATGCAGGGCCCAGAACTGGACACAGACGATGTGGTCTCACCAGTGCTGAGAACAGGCAGACAATTGCTGCTCTGGTCCTGCTGGCCACACTATTTCTGATACAGGCCAGGATGCCATTGGCTTTCTTGGCCACCTGGGCACTAGTTAGATCATGTTCAGACACTGTGAACAAGCAACTCCAAGTCCTTTTCTGCTGGGCAGCCTTCCAGCCACTCTGCGCCCAGCCTGCAGTGCTCCCTGGGGAGTGCTCCCTTGTTACCCAAGCGCAGGACCTGGCACTTGGTCTTGTTGAACCTCTTACAACTGGCCTCAACCCATTGATTCAGCATCTCCACGTCCCTCTGCAGAACCTTCCTGCCCCCTAGCAGATCAACATTCCCACCCAGTTTGTTGTCATCTGCAAACTGACTGGGGGTGCACTTGATCCCCTCATCCAGATCACTGATAAATATATCAAGCAGAATAGGTCCCAGTTCCCAAATGGGGAACACCATTTGTGACCAGCCACCAGCTGTTCTATCCTGTAGCAGTATAAAAAGTCCCGAATGTTTTCAAGCATATTTTGCCCATCATCATCTTTTGAACCTATTGTAGAACTTGCAGGATGACATGGTGTTTTTTTTTTTAAGTCATGTTAACTAAAATAAAGATGCAATTCCGCAAATTTTATTTTAAAATGTAAAGCATACAAGGCATAAGTAATGTAGAGGTCCTGATTTTCAAGTTAACATACTCTCTTTTATGGGGCCGTTCTGTGTTGTCTCATGGAAAGATTCTGTTTCAAGACTCATTTAGATTGCTGTGTCCCTGCACTACCTGTATGCAGTTTTGTTTTCATTTTTAATTAGGTGTTGGTTTATATATTTTTCATTAAAATTTTTCTGTGTATTTATGGAAATAAATTTTGCCATGTTTTACTTTCTAATTTTTTTTTTGTGTGCAGTCAGTCATTCACAAATAAGTTCACACTGGTGTTAGTTTACTAAATAAACACTTCTGTGTGGGAATTCGGGGAGTCATGTCAAATTCTGTCATGGGTGAAGGTGTGCACACAACCTTCTTTTTCAACAAAAAAATGGTGAAACCAAAAAATTTGGTAAAGTGTCACCAAAATTCCCTAATTTTCTGTTTAGATTTTAAGAATGATTTTGTGTCCTAACAAGAACGCATTAGATGATTTCTCACGGCATCACTTAGTTTTTTTTTCTGAAATTTATGTTGGAAGGTTTTCTGTTTACATCCTAAAACAAGTTCAGCAATACAGCAAGTATTCCCCCCCCTCCCCCTTCTATGGACTTGGGTGGTTTGCCTCACAAGTGCACTTAGTGCAGAGAAACTGAGTGCTGATTTTTCCCAAGTCTATGTAAGTATTGTTTTGCGTTGTAGTGTAGGACTGTCTGTATTACCAGCCTGTTGAAAACACTTCCAGTTGGGGGCTTTTTTCTGGATGAATTGAGAAAACCTGATGTGTCCATTGGTTCTGTGTTAATTTGTATAGAATATCTCACTTTAGTGTATCGACTTTCCGAAATTGAAAGTAAACCTTTAAATATTTAAAGTTTGATATTGATACTGCTCAGTGAAGAAGCTTTTACTAGTGAAAGGGTTATGGTCTGGATAGTGTAAATATGTAATTGTAAGGAGTTTTTAAAAGCCATTAGTTTTTCCTGTGTTGAGAATATAGTGACAAATTTGGAGGAAAATAAATCTATTTCAAGCACAAACCTCACAGGAGGAGTTACATATTTATTTCAATATGTGCCAGAGGGGATGACTGCAAGTATGAATAAACTGTGCAATACCCTGAAGGGGAACCAATAAGCTAGCAATATGTGTGTGGGATAATCATGCCCCAGGCTTACATTATCCTAGTTTTATGGAAATGTAATCGAAAAGTTGTCTATTTAAAAAACGAATGAGTGCATTGTTTCCACAGCTGAAGCAATGAAGTACAAAGAAATCTCTGATTCCATGTTAACTATTGTGTTTTAATTGTCTCAGATGAAGTGTGTAGTTCTTTTCCTTGCCCATCCATTCATTTTCTTTTTCTTGATTTTTTTTTTCTGAAAAAATCTACAAATTTTCTGTCACTTGCTATCTAATGTTCATTGCTTCACTTGAAACTCAGCATGTGAATGGTTTTACCAGAATCATTTAAAAATTAGCTGCTTTTGAAGCTCATTTTGTATATTTTCAACACGGGAAAAATGAGATAATTCTAATTAAAATTAATTGTGTATACTAATTTTTCTCAGGATTACCAAATAATTTTATTATAAATCTAGTATCTTTAATTGATGTGTAATAAGGCATTAGTTGAAAAATTGATGGTCCTGCAGAGTGCTTTATAGAATTTTACAAAAACTAGCCCAGCAAGTGTAAAATTTTCTGAGGTTTGGTTAATGAAAGTCAACAAAAAATATTTATTATCATTAATTTGTTTCAGATGCTAAAGAAAAGACCGCTCAGGGAAGGGTCATCTTGGAATTATTATTTGAAAAAGGGAAGAGCAATAGTTATTAGGGATAGTTCCATGCAACTTAGTTTTACATACCATAGTTAGAAACATACTTGCTTGTGCCCATCTGCATTTGGTAGAGAAAAAGACATATCCTCGTAAGGACAATTTCCTTTCTCTAAGTGTAAATAAGGGAAACAATGAGTATATGTTTTATTGTTTTTCTGTTTTGGTTTTTTTTTAGTGCACTTTGTTTGTTGTAACATGATGTCAGTAGCTATTGAAATCGACTGCTCCTGCATTAGGGAAATATTAACTGATTTTCTCTCTTGGATAAAAGGCTTTGTACAGACCTTGAAAGTACAATGTAGGGTTTTATTTGTATAGTACAGCAAAATCTCATAGAATCTGAGAAACAGTGAAGGAGAAAGATGTCATTTATATAGTAGATTAAAACATTTTGTAAATGGCCAGGAGTTATTCTGGCTGCATATAGCATAGCAACAAACAGTAATTGTGTAGCTGCAGTTCAAACTTGCAGGGTGCTTTTAGTAAATCATACAGTACCATACAACAAGTCCATTTCATCCCTTTAAGGACAATTAAATTTCCTAGTAGTTGCTGTAAGATTTGACATTTCCATTTCTGTCACCATGGTCTTACATAATTTATTTTACTGGAGTGAAGCTTGGGCTAAAAACTTCAGCAAAGCTATTGATGCTTTTGATGCAAAAGTCAAATCAGAGTTACATATAGAGGACTATACATGCAGCATATATGAGTTTATACTCATGTATCTGTACAATTACCTAATTCTTGCAGAGTCCTATGTGCAGGAAGGTGCTTATTGGGTCATGAGTTTCAAGTAGGAGAAGAACTTGGATACCCTATTGATCCTTTACAATTGCTTAGCCTGCATGTTCTTTCCACACAGAAGATAAGGCATTAATAGGGCTAAGAGTTTATATTAATGATCTGATGTCAGTGAGGGGTCAGCTGTATGCAGATCTGACAGTATAACCTTGAACCCCACTTGCTCTTCTCATCATAATTTAACTCAGGAATTTGAATGCCCATAGGCTCAGTTTAATATAGATGGGCTATGCACTGTGGAAAAAAAGTGAGCTTCTGCAGGCTTACAAAGATTACTCTGGGAGAAGATTACTCTGTGAAAGGAACTGGTATTTTAAGTAACAAGCCTAATTTGCAAAGAAAATTGATCAAGTGCAAATATGTTGAATTATTCTGTAATAGAAACTTCAAAAAAAGTCAGTACTTCGTTAAGACCCTTGAAAAATCTACATTAGTCATAATTTCTCTTTTTTCTTAAAATTTTTACTCCTCATTTCATAGTAATTTTTGAAATTATGGCCTAAAGCCACTCTAAAATTGTATAACAAACCAATTATTTCCCACAAAATCCTGCTTCATTCTTAGTTATTTTGGAGTTCGAAGAACCCATTTAAGTATTTAGATAAAGTAAAAGTTCAAGAGAATACTGTAGACACTTCAGCAAATTATTTTTTTCCTTGCAAGTATAGGATATATAATATATTGCATATAAAATAATTAAAAATAATTACATTTAGCTATTTCTAGAATACTTGTGAATTTATCAATATGGCCATAGTATGAGTTTTCTCTGCTTTCTTTTTTTGATCTGTGTTGAAAATCTTGCAGTCTATTTTTGGTCGATCCAAGCACTGGTAAGTAGAAAATGCAAAAACCAAAACAGTACTCAAGGAGCTCAACACTGGATGATTAGGCAAAAGAAGCAAATTCTGAGAAAGGAATTTAACCAGGAAAAAAAGAGATCACTTGATGTGTTAACAGCAGGAGACAGCTGTTGCCTGCAGAGTGGGCAGTGCAAAGAGGCATTAAATCTGGATCAGGAAATGGAATTTGAAATGCACATGAAAGAAAAGGTCATTTTGCAAGGAAGCCAGCATTCTCTTTGTACTGAACCAGCAAGTTCCCCATGCATTGCATGTGTGGGTGAAGTTAAAACTACAGCTTTACTGAAACAGTGATTTGACACTACTGAAGTGGAAAATGTCTTCTGCCTTCTTTGCCTTCTGTCTCCTCTTTGTCCCACAGTCCCTGGCCCCACGCTGCTTCTTCATGCTGCTTCTTCATGCCTTCCTGCACCGGCTCGGGTGCTCATCCCTTAATAGCCCACAGAGAGCTATAATTGAAAAGCCTCAGCAGAAGGGCCCAGTGAATGGAGCAGAATTTTCTGTCCGTAAGCAGTAATAGACAGAGGTAACTACTTTGTAAGTGGCAAAAGTGCAGGACCTGCTCAGCTGTGACTTGCAACTGCTTGCTAAATATATGTGAGCACACTATTCAGCAAAGCTTTTGTGTCAATGCATAACTTCCGTCCGGTTCTTTACTGAAATCCACCTATTCATTCTCAGAAGTTATGCAGTATGTATTCACTTCAAAGGACTGTGTTTTCAAAAAAGTTTCTAAACAGTTCTTTCAAATGCAATGAAAGAAGTATTGATGTTGAAATTCAAAGACAAAGCTTTTGATGAAGTGTAAATTTACTCTGCTCTAATATTGTTCCTTTGAAGAGTAAATTGGTTGGTGAAGTATTTTAAACACTGGATTTATAAATATTCTGCAGCTATGAAATCCACTGAATTTTTTATGTAAAAGCAGGCTGGTAGTCACTTGCCTGGACTGAAGTTACTTGCTGATTCACTAAGCTTGGCTGGTCAGATATGGTGGTGGTACAAGCTCTTCAGGATATATGGGTCCAAAATAAAAGCACTGGGTGTGCATGTGTTCCCATTTGACCCTTGCTTAGTTCTCACTTCTTTTATGAGATGGAACAAAAGCATCAAAAGTAACAGCACATTTTTACAGCAAAACTTTGAATGGAAGATGAAATTTCAAATTACTTATCCTTCCCTGTTTGTCCTCTTTTTTTTTAAATACCTAAAGAGTGCTGGCATGCTCACCCTCTCTCTTCATTCTAACCCGTTAGTGCAGAAATTTCTTTATGTGTTTCATTGTTTGCATTGTGAACCTTTCCTTGCTTTTTCCTATGATCTGCCAGTTTTCCCTGTCTTTTGCAGTTGTGCTTAATGCTATCATTTAATCTCAATGTTCATAGTCTGGGGTCGGCATTGTGTAAGTACCAACAAACTGACTCCTGGATCCTGGAATTTTAGATAAATAATGACAAATAAGCTGAAGTATGGAGATAATAAAATACATGAGTTTTGAAGCAGTGTATTAATTTAAAACCTCTACTGGTAATAGAAGGAGAATGAAGATGCTCTAAGAGAGGTTTGGAGCCACCTTTGCTTTATAAAATGTAATTTAGATTTTATATGGATAAGAAAACTTTAGAACGAGTCACAAGCAACTGATAAATTGAAAGCAAGCAATAAGAAAGATTGGAAAAGTAGAGTTGGTGGCAAGATATCTGACCTAACTGACTGTAGTTATAATGGAAGAAGTGTAGACAGATGAGGTTTTTTGGTTGAAAAATAGAAAAAACAAGGAAGTGGACATGAGACATATCTAGTTTTGCCTGCAAAGAGTGCATGCTGTTCCAGAAATGCCAGTTTTTAGTGTAGGGTGAAGAGATTTTAAAGTAAAGTGATATAAAAGTCCATAAAATTGAATTGTTTCTTTAAGGTAGTAAGGAATTTCCTAAAATAGGAATAGGCATAAATAGGCTGTGCCTGTTTTGCTTGAACAAGACTGACAGTGAAATCTTAACAATGTAGGGAGAGTGTCCAGAGGACAGACCAGACTCTTCTCGGTGGTTCCAACCAATAGAACAAGAGGCAATGGGAAGAAACTTATGCACAGGAAGTTCCACTTAAATGTGAGGAAGAACTTCTTTACTGTGCAGGTGACCATGCACTGGAACAGATTGTCCAGAGAGGGTGGGGAGTCTCCCTAACGAGATATTCAAGACTTGTCTGGACACAATCCTGTGCCATGTGCTCTGGGATGACCCTGCCTGAGCACGATATTTGTCTAGATGACCCCCAGTGGGTCCTTCCAACCTGACCCATTCTGTGATTCTGTAGAAATAAAATAGCAATAGAGGGTGAAAGATCAGCAGTAGTGAATTGAAGGTCAATGATTAAGAAATGGTGACAGAAAAAAAATTCAGTTACTTGTAAAGCAAGAAATTTTTAATTTAATTAAGGCTTGGCAAATTGTTTTTCTGGAGAACATTAGATCCATTTAGGATCACAGAGGAATAGGTAAGACACAAGAAATGACAATGTACCATGTGATGTGAAGATGGCAGTATTCAACAAGATGATCAGTAAGTGTGTGTAGAGCCACTGTGCATAGAAGGGAATGAGGGAGCACTTGGAAGGTGTTCTGTTACTCATTCATTATTACCATTTGCTGCATTGCTCATTTCCACATTATTCGGAGCCTCAAGAAAGTGAATGTAATTTCACATTTCACTCTTGCCTATTGCAGTAAAAATTCTTGATTTGGAATGCATGCATGTGAAGCTTTTCATTCTGTGTGAGGACAAATACATCAAAATAGAAGAGTGTAAGACAAATACTGGTTTTAATTTGACTTTACTGTGTTCAAAGGATCAACATTACGTTTGAGATTTGATGAAGATTTGCTGCTGTAGAAATTTACTCAGGTGTGCTTACCCTCAGAAAGACGTTGGCTTTTACAAGTGAGATGCGATACACTGAATTATTCCTGTGGTATTTTCAGCTATTCATGTTTCTTAGAGTATACAGAAAGAGCTAAAGGTATTTAGACCACTTCAGGCATTAAGCTTATCTTTTACTATTGGATGCTAGTGCAGCTTACATTGTCAGTGATAGGAGATGCTCTCATATACTAGGTTGAGTGTTTGTACTAGGTCTTGCAGTATTGGAAATGTGTGGACTTTTGTGTTACACATCTAAAACTCTATTGATTTTTTATTTTTTTTGGTAATCAGTGTCTCTGAACATCTTTATATGATGGAATTTATAGTGCTACAGGTGGTAAAAGAAGTACACTGAGAAAACTTAGTGTTATGCCAGAACTATGCATCTAGGCCTTTGGCTACAGTGAAACTAAGAGAAATAAATCAATTATGCTGTATTCAGTGCTGAAAATCTGTTTTCTTCCGCAGTTGTTTCAGGCTCTCTGTAGTAATGCTTAATCTGGAAATATAGATGTGACCACAGATGTGCCCTGTAAATAGGAGACCTTACCATGAGGAATGTGGTTGTTTGTACCTGTCATTTTAAAAATGCATGTTTATTGATATTCAGGATAATTCCGAAAGAGAGGTTTCTTCAGTAAGGTCTCACTTTTCCCAAAAGAAAGAAACTTAGGCTGTAGGTTCTCCCTTCTGTTGCTTACAATGAAATATTTTACTGCTGTGACTTGCTTACTCTGTTATGTGCATGCAGCACTCTGACAGTTCCTCAGTGTTGGAACTGTTGATGAACTTCCAATGAATCATTCAATGCTCTTGCTTTGTGTTGCTTTATGTTCCTATGTTGTGAATACAAGGGAGAGTTACATTTTTAGTGCTTTTTCCCAAAAGTGAATTTCTTCCACCATGTTCCCACTGGACATGGTGTCTGCTACAATACAGTGTTAAGATATTAAAGAAATTAAATCAAAACTGTTTTTCTGAGAGAGCATTTGACAATCAGACTCATTCTCAGGAGCCTTTTTTTCATCCTACAATTTTTTCTTCTCTTTGATATAAACTTTTACACTCTTAAAATTTTTCTCTATCTTTAATGTGTACCACCTTCAAATATTCCACTAGATGAAGGTTTTTCCATTTGATATTTCTAGACCAAAATATATATGTAGTTATTTTAATCTTTCTAAGTCATTCTCGAGTATCTTGATTATTTTTGATTTTTTTTTTCACCTCTGAATTCCGTGTACTTTGGGAATATCTTTCTGGTGTGAAGATGCCTAGGAGTGATTGAATATTGCAAATATGTTTACCTCTCCTCTCATTATTCAGAGCGTATATTTATTATTGCTGCACGTAGCAAATACATCTCTAAATTGTTGTTCACTCTACTTGTAGGCTTTTCTCATTACTGCTGCATCATAGATTTTTATCTACGGTTTCAGATGTGTGTTTTTAGCACGCATATTTCCAGATGCTGTTCCTTGTAATTCTATTTCCTAGTTCTTCCCTTTAATTCCACACACATTTGTAAACTCCTGAAAGCTGGTATTTCTCTTGATCTGGCAAGTTATTGAGGTTACCTTGCTTCTTGAGTTTGTTGTCTGTATACTCTTGGAAAATAATTTTTCTTTAATACATATGATTTTTTTCTTCCCTGGAAATATTTAATAACTTCTGCTGCTGCGTTGGGGATTGAGTTTTGAGATTCTCCAGCTTGATTTTGCTAATTTTCCTAGATTTGAAAAGCCCACTCCTATACCTCATTTTATTAAGTGGTCATCAGCACAGAAGCAGCAGTTGCTATATGTGCATGGATTCACCCTTACATGTATATGTCTGTATGTGGTGTGTGTATGTATGTGTGCATATACCAACTCGTGTAATGCATTTTCCTGCTCTTTCATTTAAAACAATGCTATTTACCTGCAGGAGGAGGAAGAAGAAACATATGAGCAAACTCTAGAATTCCGCAGAGGAGGCGATGGTCAGCCACGACGGTCCACACGACCCACTCAACAATTTTATCAACCCCCCCGAGCTAGAAACTGATTAATAAGGAAAAAAAAAGGTAAATATAAGAAGAAATTTGTTTCAAGAAAAACAAATCTGGATTGTTCTATACTTTTCTTTGGGATATTGGTGTATTTATGATAGAAGGTGGTATCTCTATTTCTCTGAATTT
Source organism: Grantiella picta (assembly GCA_013397955.1). Taxonomy (NCBI): domain Eukaryota; kingdom Metazoa; phylum Chordata; class Aves; order Passeriformes; family Meliphagidae; genus Grantiella; species Grantiella picta. Next base: position 46,843 of record VZRM01006406.1, on the reverse strand, counting down.
TGTGGCTTAGGAAGACAATATACCTGTGGGAAGAGGGAAAGCAACAAAAACACTTCAGCAAAGAGCTTTTGACTTTTGTTTTATGTCAAGACTCGTGTAAGCTCAGCAAACGTTTCCACCTGAGAGCAACAGTGAGATTCTCTCATTCACATACATTGGATCAGCTTCTTCTCCGAAATAAGCGGCTGCAGTCCCTGCTGAGCTCAGGGCTGTCTAGCTCTGTCCAAGGTCCCATATTCTACTTTTTATAAGCCATTTATGTGAATAAATATCTTTAAATGTAGGCAGAAAATCAAACACGGTCCTTTTCTAAATTGTTTTCAGCTTACCTGGACTTGTACAACAATGTAGCTTTAATGTCGAGACATGTAAAAGTTCAGAAATATTAAACGTCACTTTGTAGAAGTGGTTTTCTAGATGGTTTTTGCCTTCTTTTCATTCTTTAGATCTTTTGAGAGCATGGCATATTGTTCTTATGTCAAGTTTTTGATAACCTGTTAAATGAAACAAGATTTACTGGGGAAGTTTTAAGGGATTCAGTGAGACATAATTTACCACAACTTTCCACTGCAGATGCTTTACCCCTTAAACAGATCATTTATTAATGACACCTTTACTTACTGAAAGGGAATACCTCTCTATTGTGTAAAGTAACTAAATGTCTTTTTCCTGAAGAGATAGAATACCCTTGATGATTAATATGTGGTATTGTAAATTCTGTAGAATTTTAATGTTGTACTTTGTAACATTTAAAATTCCAAGGCATCCTGTTCTCAAAGGCAACTTATGCAATACTAAAACTGAAGTTTGCTGGCCATATTAGTATTGGTTATGATTGGGATGTATCAAAAAAGAAGCATAAGTCCATACAGTCAACATATCACTTCATACCCAAAACCTTTTAGATCTACCTGTATAATCTTATATCACTTCACAAGGAGGACTTACTAGTGCAGTATTGCAGCAATGCAGAAATGAAGCTGTACTGCTTCCTGGATTAGTGTTCTGCACACTCGTTCAGGTGTTGAATTGGGGCATGCAAATCTGGAATTAGTATTACCAAATAATCAGTTCAAAATCTTCCTCTGCAAGCAGTGTGAGGAGGTTCAAAATTTTAAAATTCTAGGTTGTTTTCTAAAAATGGAATTTGGATCCATGGAGCTGTTCAGAATGGGGATGAGAAGTCTCTAAATGGACCTTATTGCAGTATTTCAGTAAATAAAAAGGGGACTTCTAAAAACAATGGAGAGGGACAAACAATTACTGCAGACTTGAAGGAAGTCTTGACCTGGTGATTTTTATGAAGACAGAGAGATAAAGCAGACATGTTAAGGTGAAATAACAGAAGTATGGAGTAGTCAGTACCTCACTGTGGTTGCAGTTGACCTAGAAATTATTCTTTGTTAATATCCAGAAGTGTGAGGTGAAGAACACTAACTCAGAATTTTATCAGAGGGAATTTTCTGTGGGTATGAGTCAAATACTAGGTTTAACAGGTCTGTAAAATAAGATGCTCCTCCTAAAGACTCAAGATATAAGAATTAAAATCTAACAATAATAAAATACATCATGAGGTTACATTTTTTTGAATGGAATGTCATAATAGTCTGAAATAGAAGGGGGGCAAGTAATCGGAAATGAGTCTTTTGAAGAGTCATAGCTTTTGGAGGAGATTGAAAGAACTTACAAGTGTGAACGTCTAAGTGCTTGGTCATTACATGTTTTTTTGGTCTTCCTTTGCTCCATGACAGAACTAATCTGCACCTTGTCACATTTGTTATAAAATCTGTATTGAAATTCTTAATAATGGAGAAATTGTGGTTTTGTGGCAGAGAAGTCTTTATCAGAGAGTGTTCTTTGTACTAGCCCAATCACATTTATTGCATTGAAGTACAGCCTTCTGATTTATTCTTTTAAAGAATTGTGACTGCATAAGTATTGAAAATCAGATATCCACACTTTTAGAGGAAGAAAATGAAGAGACAGTGAAGCCCACATTGCACAAAGAGCCTGGGGATAGGAGGTACTTACGGTTTCTTGAGTGCCCTTATCTGTTATATTGTCCTTATCTGTTATATTTTAGTTTTTTCATTTAGAAACCTTCTCAGAGTCGGGGGAAATTCACTGGCAGCTCCCAACTTGCTGAACACTTCTTCTAGAAGAAATTCTGGGTTTTTCCAAGCAGCAGGATGGAACAAAGAGAGCTCATGTGAGCAGAAGGAATTTGGACCTGACACCACAAAAGACTTTTTTAAAGTTCTTAGTTAAATGAAGCTGAACACTTTTTACATATGAAAGAGGCAAATTGTCATTGCTGCCATCAATAAAACCACAGTGCACTATTCTATTCTTTGCCTTGTATTCTTTTTACTGAGCCTCCATTGTTAGTTAACATAATAATGTATGATGATTTTTATTAAATTTGAACTGATTCTGCTTCTAATATTGCTTCTAGTAAAGTAAAATTAAAACATATTTTCTCAAAAGCTGACAGAATTGGTCATTTGATTTAGATTTTTGGCTAGCATTAGCAAAACATGTTAGAAAAATTTCAGCTAATTGTACAGTAAAATTCTGAATAGGTTTTGACTATGTTTTCTGTGTTTATTTTCCAAAGTTGCTGAAGGCCAAATTACAGATTTGCTTAATACGTTTTTCATGATCTGTGACCAGAGGGTCAAAGGGGAGAATAAAAGTAATCCGTTTAATAGTCATTTTCTAAATAATTTTAAGTAAATATTTTCTTTATAGGAATATTTATATTAAAGAAATAGAAACATTTCTAAAAGGTACAGAAAAGTCATTTAAACAAAAGATACCAGAAGATGCACATTGGTATTTTAAGCATAAATATGTGTACACATGCACATAGGTGCAAGCTGTTGGATAGTAGGTACTAACTTTCTTGTAGCTTTTATTGCTTCATATTACTAGAATTTTTTCAACTGTCATTAATGCTTGAAAGAGTCTTTCATTCTAAGATGTATCTTTGAATCTAATGTAATTATGATAAATAGTTTAAATTTCACTACTTCTTTAGCTGAGAAGCACTCAAAATCTAGGTAACATGCAAATCCCTTCTAAGCTTTATTCTGATGATTTAAGACTGAAATAGCACACGTGTTTTGAGGTAGTTTTGTAAACATAGAATAATTCCTGAGAAATGTATTGATGGTACAAGCTGTACAGTTAATTCTGCTGAATTTCTCTCTGAGTGCTCATACAGAACTGTTTGAATAGAACGTTGTTTTTTTGGATGATAAGTTTTATATTGAGGATATAATTGAATGTATCTGCAATACAGATTGTGGATTACTATATGAATGCAGTCAAATCTTACCAATCACATAAATTTTTGCAGAATAGTAAGGAGCTAAATGTTTTGCTGTCTTAATGGATACTAAGCAGCTTCTTCATAATTACAATGAAGCTTCTAAATTCTAAAGAAATTTGGAAGTATAAAACATGATCTGTACAATGTTGAAGTTCTTCACTATCAACTAATACACAACCAAATCTATGAAACTTGTTACATTTACATTAGAAACCACTTTCAAAATAGTATGAATCATCCTGGTCAGTTCTGCTAAATTGTACCAGCTAATAAATAAACTGTAGATCTAATACATTGCATGTTGGATGCTTTACTTCCAGAATTATTGTTAAGACCTCTGACAGCCGCTATTCAGCTTCATGAAGAAATGCAGCCATAGCATTGTTTAAAAAAGCAGTTTTGGTTTTTCTTTGCAAATAGGATGTTCATTAAACAAGCCCTACAGTCCTGTGTACCAAAGCAATTTCTGAAATTAAAATAACTTTTATGTTCTTTTGAGCTTTCATTCTTTCTGTGAACTAAATCATAAAAATTCAGAAAATTAGTCTTATTTAATGAACTTTAAAAAATAATGCCTACTTATGAAATTTTAAGACTTTACAAACACAAAGCAGCAGTCCTCTGTAGTGGCTGTGGCATTCTGAGATTATGACATGTATGTGCAGCTGTAGGCAAATGAAATGTCTTTAAGAGTGTGGATTTTCTTTATAAAATAGTAAAGACTATGTATGTCCTGGTCTTTTCATTGGTGCTATGGATCTAGAAAGCCAGAGTAAGCAAATAGCTCCAGAGTCTTCTTGAAAAGTCATGTAGTCTTTTTACATTTTATGATTATTTTCTGGTTTAGTTTCAACTGAAATAGCATATTCTGAAAGCTCTGCCATTCAGGATCTGAAGAACTATTGTTTGAGTAGTTAAGAACTTATTGTATCAACCTGTTTTGAAAAGCAAAAATTCATTTATTCATGCTTACAGATTCCTGTATCTGGAAACAACATGACAATAAACTGGCTAGGTATATGAATTATACTCTTGATTTGCATAGTCCATCAAAACCAAAAATACAATAATTTGCGATTCATACTGTAGTAAAATTTGCATGCGCAAGAGCGACACTTACTTATTTAGCTTTTGTGTTCAGAAGTTACCATGTCTAGATAAGTCTTCAAAACTGATGTGAAAGTTAACTTCTAGTGTGTCAAAAGCAACCACAAAAGCAAGCTCCTGAATTTTGTGTGGCCACATCTGTGTAGTTCAAGTGACCCTGGTCATGCACACTGTTTATTTACTAGCTTGATCTGTGGCTCTATTTTGGTGTGTTCTTGGCTAGTTGTTGCTAAGACAAACCTGTCACAGAGGAACTTTGCCCTTTGCAAGGTGGTCATGAGCCAGCCTGTGATTCTTGACCTGTGAACCAGTAGGTCCCTGGTTCATGGCTTTCCTTTGCTAGGATAGATAGAGATATCTAGATAGAGCATTTGAGAATTTCTGTGTTGAACTTAGGAGTGCAATTCTAATGAGATGTTTTTCTTGCCTTGGACTTGTGTATAACATTTTTACCGAATGAAAAAAAAATAGAATTTCTTGTTTAAATTATTCTAAAAGTTATATGCCAAGTTGGTAATATTATAATTGACTAGGGTTTTTTTTTTTTCTCCTTTATATTCTTGATAGATAAAATAATTTTGAAGCAAAAAGTGGAGATGTTGTGGTTTTTATCTTACAGGTTTTCAGAATTTTGTATTAAAATCTGATTGAAATTATCATGTTTTCATTTAAAATTCTTCCTTGGCATAACATCTCCTGATAGGTAGTCACATGTATATTTTAATACATCTTTTCTTTTTGTTACTAGCAGGTACTTTCTTTTTAAATCTTTGGCAACAACTATACAAAGCATTTTGAGGATTACTTGTCAAGGCTGCTCTTCCAAGAAACACTGCTGGAATTTTCTCTGCAGAATCTCTTGGCTTGAGCCTTATGCAGCTGAAACTTCTTGGGAATATGGCTTTCCAAGGCAGTATTAACGACATGTATTTTCATTGGGATGCAAAATGTTGATATCACAGAAAAGACAAATCTTATCCATAAGATTTATTTGGCATTAGATACATGAAGATTTAGCTTGAGGTGAATCTGAAGAGAGATTTTCAAGAGAACTCCCAAACAGCCAAATAGTTAATGAAGGTTGGTAGCTGAAATAATGTGGCAGTATAGGGTGTACAGCCCCTTTCTGGTATTATGGTTGGAAGGAACTTGATACAGAGAAATCTCCAGTGTTTTTATGCAAATGCAGGAACATATCATTTCGAGTGATTCTCTATAGGTGCTTTCTGAAAGAACAATTCTAGTTCAACTGTCTTTTTATCACACGACTTGATCCAAGTCTAGTAAAATACTGTAACTTTCTTGAGAGGTATGTAAGCCTGAAGAATGACCAACTGCACAATTCAGTTTAGTTTAGCTTTCTGCTTGCTGTACAACTGTTGGGGTATTCTCTCGGGCTCTTTTCTTACTGGAATGTTTTTGAGCAACTTAGTGCAGGAGAGCAGCTAAACCATGGAAGGTACTACAAACTTGTAGGCTCAGACCTTCTCTGTGCATGGTAGGCACATGAAAAGCTTTGTGGCGCTATCCTTAAAAACAATGGTAAAGACTTATAATGACTTATATAATCTTATTATGTAAGTATATATAATCTATAATATTATCTTATTTTCAGTATTTATTTCATATAGTTTGCTTATGTTGGCCTGTTCTAGCTTTAAATTGCAATTTCGTTCTGAGAATGAGTCTAAATAATGTAAGGGATAGAAATTATATCAATACCTAATTTCCCCACAAGATTGAGAGGCCATAAAAAGTCAGTTTCCATACAAGCACATGGGCTGTTTATGCACATAATTATATTCTGGAAATTATGGTGTTATGAGAGAAACCAGAATCTAGTATATATTGAAAATAGATCTTACATGTATTCAAATAAACAGGAACTGTGAGGAGGCAAATGATTACGTGTATAATAGCATTAGAGAACTATAGATTGTCTAAAAACAATTTGGCAGCTGCTTCTAAGAAAAATGTTTGTAGTAATTTTCTAGTGCCTTGCAATTTTTCATGCAACGTGACTCTTTCTGTCCTAAAATGAGTGCACAGTTAAGTGTTGTGCAGAAGATATTTATTTAATTTTCAGACAGTTTAGTTTTTCATGGGATCTTGAATGCTTTGCATTTATACCATGTGTTTCTAAACTGCAAAGGTTAAAGAAAAGAAATAATATTTTATATTTTCTTTATAGTCAAAATAATCCCAGGCATATTTTGTTAGTCATTAGATGAATGGCTATGCCTCTGCTAAAACAGCTGTCATATAAATTACTGTTCACAAATTTAAGTCTCAATCTAACTGTATTTGTGCTGAATATTTTTCCGTAGCTGTTTAGCAAAGGAACGTGTTTACTGTAATAATAAAAGTGAAAAGCAGAATAAATAAGGAATGCTTATCATTTTGATATGCCATGAAGGAAACCATGTTTTTTTTTTTTACTGAGGGACTAGAATAGCATATATGAAGTCCACGTTCCGTGTGCTATTTGAATGCAAAATAGCTTTCTTCAAAATTGAAATTTTTAATTTTTTCCCCGCAGTCTGCTAATTAAAATATATTTTAGCCCAGTGTAATTCATGGGATAAGACAGATGATCTGCTCTGACATCTCACTGCTCTTGCCATATCAGTCTCGTGATCAAATGCTCCCAATCATAGATATTCTTGATGGCCAGGTACTACGTGCAGTTTTTACTCCAATTCATTGTATTAAAATGTTTATCAAAACTTGAATTAACTTTGTCCATGGCAAAGACGAGACGTGTTATGCTGACTTTAATCACAAGTAGAAGCTACAGCTGTTTCAGTGTACTCCAGCTGCAGAAATGACAATAGAATTCAATTGTGCTGCTCCATTTTGCTTTGTTGCTTTAACTTTGATGTCTCATTTTCGAAAAGAAAATACTTACAGCTGTATATAAACCACTGAAAATGTGACTGAGTTTGAAACAAGAAGCTGATGCCGATTATGTCTTTAGAAAGAAACAGTTCCTAGAGTTGTGAAATGTGAAAACTTGCCACACACGTGAGCCAAGAACCTTTATGCTGTGTGGATGTGGAACTGGGCAATTTTTTTCCTAAATACTGAAGATCTGAACAATTCCTATACAGAATAGTTGCATTTGAAAACAACTTATGCCTGTATTTCAGTCAGTCTCGCTACCCTGTGAGAAACCTGGCTTTCATTGCCTCTGGCACTGTAGCTTTCTCACAGCACTTTGCAAGAAGCCAGATGATGAGGCGTATCAGATGAATATTGATAGAGAAGTTAAAATACTGATTTTGGTGTGTGAGTTGTTCCAAACTCAATGTGAGAAGCTATACTCTGTACTTGGAAGATGTGAAAGAAGCTGTGACACTGTGGTTAAATAGCTGTTGAAGGTGAATGTTGTATCATTAATGCATCATTCATGTGTTGCAAAGTGCAGTTGTGCGTACTGGAACAAGGGTAAGACAGGTGGAAAAAATATCTTTAAATGATGATATGGTAACAATTTTTTCCAAATGAAGTTTGCCGTCTGAAAAGTACTTAGAATCCTGAAATGTGGACACCAATGGGCAGAATATACATTATTTATAGAAAGAACATCATAAGATTCTTTTAATATGTCACCCATATCAGCATAATTTGTTTTACTTCTCAATTTTGCAGTAATGTGATTCTTTTGAGGCAGATGTTAAGAAGGTTTTTAACACTGTGTGCCTGAGGTGCAGATGAGATACTGTTATTTTCAAGTAGGCCAATAAAAACAATGTGCCACTAGATAATTTATTTTCCATTTTCATTGGTGGATAGAAATAGTAACAGCTATATATTATTGTTCCCTTGATACAGTTGGAGACCACTTTTTTAGTAAGGGCAGACCACGTAATCTCTTTTGGAGGAAGTGTGGCTCTTATGCTGAAGCCCAGCCAATCTGTATAATTGAATTTATGTGCTCGTCTGACCAAAACATTGACGTCTCATCCTGTAATTTTTGTACCTCCTACAATTGGAGAAAACATTAATGAATGATGAGTCACACTGTTTCTTTGTTCTGTGCCATTATGGTCTGTTTAGGCAGCAAGGTTCCATGAAGTGATCCATGTATCTCTCAAGAAAACATATGTCTGAAGTGTTTGGGCCACAATGTTCAGTCGGGCCATTTCTGCTCTGTAATCTGTAAGATGTTAACCACTGCATTAGTAATTTTTGTGACTTTTCCCTAAGTAATGTAACACCTACAAATTTAGTCCAGTGTCGTACAGAATAATAGTGATATTTGGTTTGCATTTTGTATTTTTTTTCCTGACAAAAATTCTGCTGTTTCAGAGGGAAAATATTTCGGATGGACTGGGCAGGAGTAATACTACTGTGTACTTTTGTCTGAGATCTTTTCATCAAACGTTACTTATCAGTACTACTTTGCATTTTAGTATTATATTTTTAAGGCAATTTTTACTTTGATCACATAGAATGTAGACTTTTATCCAGATACTTTTTCAGCATAGCAAATAGCACTCTCCTGAGTCCTCTATGTACCGGATATCTGTTATTTTTTTAATGGACACTGATTAACTTATCACTTTGATAAAGTTCCTTAGCTCTTGAAATCACTTAGCTCTTATTCCCTATTACTTCTTTTACCAGATTGTTCCAGAACTTAATTCCCCGTAAGGCTAAAAATCTTCTAGTTACAGCTTGAAAATATTCAATTATATACACTTGTGCTTGTGTCACTGTTGATCTTCACTTTAAGCAGCTCTCATCTAACCCTTGAGGTATTTTTCTGAACTGTGCTGAATGACGGTGTGGAAGAACAATATTCTGTGAACCATGCTCAATAGCCATTTGCAGAGTGGTAGCACACTGCAGAGTGGTTGCAGGAGGTTCTGTGACTCACATGGTCCTTCATGCTTGTATTGTGTGCAGCAATTTCTGTTCAGTTGGTTATGTCTTTATTGAATTGATTGATTCTTTAAACTTGCAGTTTTGTGTGCCTTCCTTCTACTAGTCAGGGTAAAAGACTGTGTGGTGTTAGAGCACATTAGATAAGACATCAGGACGTGTATGTCTACGTCAAGCTCCTACTCAAAACAGGGTCAGCTGTGAGATCAAATAGGGCTCACTGCTCTTTGCTCAGGGCTTCATCCAGTCAGGTCTCGGAAACAGGCGTGTGGAGGCACAGCCTTTCTGTGCAGCCTGCTCCAGTGTTTGACCCGCAGGCCTCAGGGGGAAGAGTCTTTCCTTTACGTGAAGTGGGATATTTCCTTTACATACATGATTCTGTCCTGTTTCAGTGGGTGGTGGTTGTCTTTTGTCCTCCTGACATGCACTGCTGGGGAGAGCCTGGCAGTAAAAGATTCTTGCTAAATCTCCCTTTGGGAACAGACACCCTGGCAGCTGTCTTTTCTCTAGGCTGAACAGGCCCCTGCTCTGACCACTGCAGTAGCCCTCCAGTGAACTCTTTCTAAAACCCAAAACTGTATGTGATATTCTAGTGGGGTCTAATGACACCTGAGTAAAGGAGGATGATTTCCCTTGCTGTACTGTCTGTGCTCCTCTTGATACAGCTCAGAATGCTGTTTGTCTCCCTTGCTGCCCGAGATAACATTGGCTCATGTTCAACTTAGTGTCTATCAATATCCACAGGTCTTTTTTTCACAGAGTTCTCTGCCAGCCTGTACAATTGAAAGGGGTTTCTCCTTCCCAGGTATTGGACTTTTTATTTGTTCTTTGTTTAGTGAGATTCCTGTCAGCCCATTCCTCCAGCCTGTCTAGGTCCATCCAAATGGTAGCCCGGTCTTTGAGCATATCATTTTGTTCTCCTCTCAGCCTGCATCCAGTTTGGTATCATTGAAATTTTGACATCAACCACTTCAGTGCCTCTTTCAAGTCACTGATAAAGATGTTGAACAAGACAGGTTCCAGGGCAGTCCCCTGTGGTACTCCTGTTGTTAGTGGCATCTAGGCCAGTAGGTTTGTTGTCCTGCAGACACAGAGCATATCAGTTCTCAGTGACTGCACTGTTCTGGAATCATCTTCTGTCTCCTCAATCACCACAGATCATAAAGGAGCATTGGTAGGACAAAGCTTAGCTGATATAGTAACAAGAGGTAATCAAGTAGTTGGGGGCTCAGGCAGTAATAATCTGTGCTACAGAAGGGAAGCGAAACCTTGGCTCAATATGACAGATTTGCAGTAACACTCTATGGCAGGAAATACCTGTTAATACAGCACACCGTGTAATACTTCCTATTCTAATTACAATTTATATGGGTCTTTTTTTCCTATCTTAAAATATCTCATCTTCTTGTAAAATATTAGGAGTATCCAAACCCAGGCTATTTTAAAATAATTTAAAGTAAGGAAAGATAAGGGTGTAATTGCAATGGAAAGAATTACTTGGATTGTTCAGTCTGTAAGCCTGGCTGATCTTGCTGAGACTGTGAATTTGCTTTAACGTGTCTGTGAAGTACTTTGACTCATACTCCATGTACGCCAGGTGACTGTTGCTCAACAGAACAAAACCTTGCTCTGCTGGAAATATTGGAGTTCTGTGTCAATCTGCTGATGTTTCCTGCCGAGATGTTGACCTGAATGGTGGTTAAACTCCACCTTGAAAGAGTGAGTGCACGTTACACAAGCCCGGACAGTAGCCACTGAGCCTAGGGTAGAAGAGGTTGGTTGTCGTTGATGATATTGCCAGCTGGAAGCAACTTTTTTAATCCTAAATATGCTCTTTGGACTGGTTTGAAGTAGGGCAGGGACGACATCCACTGACAGTGATATGTTATATGATATGGTAGCACCCAGAAGCAAACTACTCTAGTGCTGTCAGAGTAAAATCTCTCTGCTAGTTACTTTTGTTTCCAATGTGGAATAGAAATGAATGTCTTGGACAATGTCAGGAACAGGGTTAGCCTTGGGCACAAGTTTAACAAAGTCTGACAAGCACTGACTTGGCAGCAGAGAAGCTGGGCTAATGTGTCTATTCCCAGCAGTGCGACCTGAGGAACAGGGAGCTCTAAACTGCCTCCAAAGAAAGTTGAAACTGTACAAATCATAAGGGTAGGCATATCCTGAAGTGCCCATTTAATGAAAAATAAATGCTTGTTTCCTCCAGGACTTGTTCTCAATGGTATGTTTTATTGCCAGCCGTTACTAGCAGGCGCTGTAACATAGCTATCTGTTTATCCTGTAAAACTTGGAATAGACTATGCTGGTCACAGAGTAATCTGAAAGATTGGAATATATAATTTTTTATTAGTTTACCACACCACTTTAAGTGCATCTCTTCGTCTATATTTGCCTGTAGACTGCAGAATTAAAGCATCACCTGAGGATTTATGCGAGAATAAATTTTTAAGAGCCTACATTTATTGAACCTTTTCTAGTCCAGTTCCTCCAGCTGCTTATTTGAATGTTCCAAATATGAAAGTTGCTAGCATGTTTAAAACTTTACTTTGCATGGAGGTTTATACTGTGTGTTCATTTATTATGAGCTATGATATGCTGTGAAGAGAAATCACCCACAATACAGTCTGAAAGTCAACATCTATATGTGTTTAATTGAAGGAATTATGAAGGAGAGACCTCAGCTGTGCTTGGTAAAATCAAAAATTACTTCCAGTTTATCTAATGCCACGTAATATGAAATGAACAAGATCAAATTATAATGCTATGGTTCGTTGAGCACATTTGATTAAGATCATTGTTCATTCACCTAAGAGCTGTCATTTAATACTTATATTGTTGGAGAAATGCATGACTTGAAGCCTAGTGGTGCTTACCTTTTCAAAGAAGAGCTATTTATAGAACGTAGTTCCTCATGAATATCTTAGCTCAGGTAACGTGAGCCTGGAATATATTGAAATATGTTCTTTTAAAAAGCCTAATAACTTTTTCCTTCCTGAGTAATTATGTTAGTAGAAATCCTCCTAAATACAAGGTCTTATAATTTAAAGAGTCATTCTCTTTCCCTTATGGAATCAGTTTACAGTAGTATAAACACTACGACCGTACCCAAAGTGTAGCCAAAGCAGAGGGATTTTTATTTGTGTCCTGGTGACATGTGTCCATGTCCTCTGTCACATGAGCACCTGGATCTTCTCCTGAGAGTGTGTTGGGTGATGTTGGCTCACCAGCGCCAGGGAGCATTAGAAGATACACAGCCCCAGGTGGTTGGTGCCTCTGCCCTGTGGGAAGTACAAAGCTTTGTGCTGCAACACAGACAATTCCTTTTGAATACCTACAGTGCTATGTCAGAGTCCTAAAGGCTTTTTTTTCATACTGCAGGAAAATTACTGTATTAGGCTATATGGTGTGATAGAAAACACGTAACAAAAATAAGAATGTCACACTTGCAAGTAAACATCTGTCTCAAAAACTCTGTAAATACATTGTTGAAATCATGACTTCTCACATGACAATAAAACTTTTGCTTTTTTTGCTTTTACTTGGGGTTTTGGGTTTTAGCATCAATTTTAACACTGCTTTTGCTCTGATTTCATACCTCTGTTTTGAATTGTGGCTTCTCTGATACTCTGTTTTGGTAATTCTGATGTTCACTATGATTTATAGGATAATTTTCTTTTTTCTAGGGAATAATATTTCTCTTCATGCTGATATCCCTAAATTTCAGGCTTAGGTCTGTTAAAGGTGGCTGAAGTTTAGGTTTGTCCAGGATATACAGAAATATAGAGTAGAAATTTTCTTATCTGCATAGTAAAAAATTCTGAAAGGAAATCTGAATGGCTTTTGTACTCCTCAACTTAAGAAAGGTCAGTTTAAATGACAGGAAGCTCATGGAATTTATATAATGAACTTGATTAGTGCAAAGATCCCATTTCTATGGTACAAGATAGATAAGTAGATAAAAAATAAATAACTTTTTCCTTGAAGCAAGCAAAGAAACAAATCAACCTAAAAACCCCCAAAATGAAACCACACCAATTTCCTGCAATGCCCTTTTGTGGGTCCTTTGCCTTTTTGACTTTTAAAATATATGTTGTAATAAAACATTTAAAATTACCTTTCTGTTTGTGCTGTGCTCAAAACACAGTAAATAGGTGTCACTCATTATAAATGTTGACAAATTCACTGTATAAGCTTATAAAACCAGAAATATTTCACCTCTGATCTTTTACTTGCAAAATAAAATTACTGCTCATATGAGAAGCACTGTGTGAGAATTTATTTTTAAATGTTTAATTAGGAAGTGCTTAATCTAAACCTACAAAATTCCTTTCTTTTCCCCCTGAGACACTTGGGAAATTGACAAAATGTTCCTCATTCTAGTCCATGTCTTGAGAGGTAGAAGAAAGGGGTAATCATGTGTATTTGGACAGAATGCACTTATAGTCAGGCAAATACACGGGTTTTGCCTCAATCTCCTCAACACAGTGTGCTTCACTTTTCCATCTTTGAGGGAAGCAGAATTAATGGACTTTCTGAAGTCAGTAAAAAATTGATCCTAATTCGTCAGTGGTATTTGTGTTAAGAATATCTAAGCTGCTGTCTCTGATGTGTGTTCTTCAAAGTGCTTATGTTGATTACTTGGATTTTCAGCACCTCTTCACAGTTTAGTTATTCCCTGGTAATTACTTTGAGAAACATCCAGGCAGTCTTTCAAACTGAATCCCTCCAGTTCTAAATGAAAAATGTCTAAATCGAAGTTTCTCAGTTTGTGCAAAAATTTAAGAATACAGCTTGTTCATTAGGGATAATTTCGAGCAGATGCTACTTATGGCGATGGAGAGGAATCTGTCTGACAACTGCAATTTCCTTTTTGCCTCAGATGATTTGTTTCTGCAATGGCTTTGTAAAAGCATCTGACTTCTAGAACAAACTTCTTTGAAATAGAAGGTTAAAAAAAACATTAAAAAGTCCAATTAGATTTATTTTCAATTTCAGTTATATTTGCCTTTTTAAATAAATGCAATCCGTTACACCTCTGTCCATACTAGCTAAAATTGAACTTCATTATGTTTCAACCAGGGATGTCCATGATTCAGTCTGTAGCCTTGGCATGTCTGTTGCTGTATTAGAAAGCTCCTCCCAAATCCTTCTGTAATCTATGGTTTATGGTTCATCTAAAAATAGTCGTTGTCATCATTGCATCAGTTAAAATACAATAGTTGCCTTTTTTAATTGCCTAATATTTCAAGGACATTTTGTGTCCTTTGCTGTCATTAATTAGCAGATTGTTGTTGATTAACAGACCTGGATTTAGGAAGCAAATTTAACAGTTTTTTGCAAAGTTTCAAATGGAAGAACTGATCTACAGAGCGTGACAGCAAGGCTACCTTGAGGGCCATCCCTTCTTCCTCCCTGCCCCCTATCCCAGGGATAGAAAATTAAGAGTGCAAGCCAGCATTTGAGATATTCCTGACAACAAAGAGACAGTCCTCAAAACATCCACAGGGAGCTTATTTATTGTAGTGCAAGTCTAGGGAGAAGACCTTGACTTTTCACAGAGAAATTTTAGCATAAGTCAGTATTGACTGAGTGAAGTGCTTGAACTTCTAAAACAGAGTTCTGTGAACTGCTAGGCAGAAACAGCTCTGGCAATGTGGTTTGCATTGTTTGCCCAGCCAGGGACCATGTTAGCACGTGGAGGTTTGTGCCTCCTGCTGTCAGTACAGCTCTTACCATGGGAACTTGGCAGTGGGTTGTGTTTGGAGGCTGGCTTCCCTGGCTGTTCCTCTTGCGGGGCAGAATGTCCTGGTGGATGTGCACAAGGTGGCTCTGACAAGAGATTACTGTGAATTTTCTGCCCTGCACTCCCCATGTTTGCATCATTGGACCCTTTGTTATCCTGAAAGCTCAGAGGAAGCAGTGAAGCCTGATTGGCTTTGCAGCATGGCTTACCCTCCTGAGATGATGGACCTTACTGTGAAAGGCAAGACCTTAGCTGGGGGCTGTAATGGACAAAATGGCATCACATGAATAAATACACGTGATAGAATGTCTCTGTCCTGAGACATGTCCTGAGGTGTATACTACTGCTTTTGGATGTCAGTTTGAGTGGTCAGTATCTTCATGGAACATTCTATTTTCCTTGTTTTTTTTTTAACACTGATTCTATTAGTGAAGTGATTTAAAGAAAGTGTAATCAAATGTAATTGCTAGTTGCTTTTTCAATCCTGTATTTAAGATCATTATCTTTTCTAGTAATAGAGCAGTAAGTCTTACTCTGAGAGTGTGTTTATTTTGCTTTGGTATTATTAGTTCCAGGAACCAGATATAGTTTGGATAATTTGCAGGTCTTCTGTCGCACAAAATTTTGCCTTTCTCTATATTCCTTCTCTTTCTGTCCTTAGAGAGAATGTACTTCTTGCAGAACAGTGCAGAAGTTTCTGGTTAAATGGGTTGCAAGGAGGAAATATATTTGTCCTATTTCCATTTTTATTGCACAAGGAATCTATTAATCTGTATTTTTATTGGTTTATAAAATAGAGTGAACTTCAACAACAAAGGACTGCTTTTCCCATTGTCTCTCTTGTTTTCTTCTAAGAATTGTTTCTCTGTTCCAATTTTCTTTTATATTGCAGGGAAATCTTGCCTTCTGTTTAATATGCCTTTTCTTGTCTGCATTTGAAGGGAGATAATTTAATAAATTTTAGAGTTAGAATCAAGTCACGTAAATGGAATTGAGTAATCCTAAGAGAAGATTTGCTAAGCTGATTGTATTAATGTGACTATCCAAGTTGCTGTGAGTTTCCAGACATTTAATTAGTACCTCTGGCAGCATTCTCTTTTCAGCTTTAGGTATTATTTTCTGCTCTGCAAAGTATCTGTAGTGACTCCAGTGCCGAGAGGTGAAGCTCAACTCCAGCTCCTTTCTTTCTCACCAGGGCTCTCCCTTCCCAGATAATTTGGTTTCTTTTTGAAACACAACTCTTTGGGGAGCAGGCCAACCAGCAGGTATATAAATCTGCACAATGCTTGTTATTCTGGGGAACACAGCATACAGAGCTCTATGGTTAGAATAGAACAGATTCATTTGGATCACCCTGCTGCCAATTGTACCACTGTTTCCTCCATGCAGCAGTGCTATTGGAAACTACTCAGATTCATCCTGTGCTGGTGGCTTCAGTAGTACATTGTTGTAGGGCTTTTTTTGTAAGGGTCATCTGTATGCAGAGTGGAAAAAAGACACTGAGTGAGGAACTTAGTCCAAATGATGCATAAACATTGGTATCTCTAAGGTTTAGGGTGGGAAATCTGCAGGTGAAAATCCAAATTCCTAACGTGACACACAGAGATCACATTATTAATAAATTTGGAGTTTAATTTGATGGAAAATAAAACACAGTAAGATTAACGTATAAAGAATTTCATCAGGTAGGAGTCATATTCTCAGAAATTCCTGTGAAAAAGGAGCCCCCCTTAACTGGGAGTGGATGCCATTACAATTTAAAGATACTTATAGCCAGGATGACTGACTAAAGGTAGAAGTTTCTGAGAGCATTAGGAAAAAAGAAAGAGTGAAATATGCGTTTGAGGCAGGTTCATTTTCTCATATGAATAAAGTGAGGATTACACCTGTCAATTTCTGTTGTGAGTGGAGTCAAGGTCCCTTGTGCTGGGCTAGGACTGCTTACTTTCTATCCTTTCTTCTTTTCTTCTGTTTCTTTCTCTCCCTCTCCAGACCCTTTTGCTATGCGCAAAGTTCATATTCATGTGAAAAACCCCTGTCTCTTCTTGAGCCTTGTCCGATTCACCTGTACTAAAAAAAAGGGGCTCTTGCAAGCTGTGTTTGGGGCAATACCAGCAGAGTATAAAAGACAATCCTGGGCTGAATCAGGAGAGTGGCATATGGTTTCTTTCCTTGGGGGGGAAAAAAAGGGAAGTTTTCCCATTATCCGGGAAATTCCTTTTCAGGGCTGGGTCATCAAGTGTTGCCAGCTCTTGCCATCTCCTTCTATTGGTAGTTGTCCACAGACTGAGGCTATAGCATCATGCCTGAAAGGAAAATTGCATGATCATGCATTCCTATTCCAAGTCCATCATTGGTATTGCCATTCCTGAGCTAACACAGACAGCATCCACTTGATACAGAAGCCTATGAGATTGACTTCTTATCAAGTCCATCTACTCTTTTTTATTGCTAATAGATGCTGGCTGAGCGTGCCCGTAAACATGGCTGGGCAAAACCTCAGTGTTTAACCCGTGGATCTGACCTTCAGTCAGTTGCAGTCAGTAAACTGGGTGCAAGCCAGGAGCTCTGTGCCTTTTGGGGATTTTTGTTTGTTTTGTTTGTTTGTTTGTTTGTTTCCTTTGGATGTACAGCAGGACTTAGCTCTCTTCTAGCTATAATTTTCCAGTTTGTCAAGTTTTCCAATTCTAATTGAGAGATGGGGATAGATTGAGTGTAACTATGGCAAACAGTAATGAGTGGAACAGCCTATTGAACAGGAAAGGGCATTCTTGTCGAGTCACTCAGAAATTTATTAAGAATGGGGTGATGATGGGGAGGAAATTGTTATAGGTCTGTTCCTCACAGGATGACAGAAAGGAATTAGGATTATGGAACAGAGTGTATGAATCCATTGTGTGAGTCTCAGAAAGGAGAATGGCTTTGTTGACTAACAAATAGGTACAGCTGATGGCAGTCAGCCCAGAAATAATTTTCAGTTTAGAAGTTTCATAGTTCTCCATGTTAGGTGAAGAAAGCTTTGCATAAAATAGTCCTTGAGCTAAATGGGATTATCAGTCAAAAAAGGAGATCTGAAGGGCCTTGAGATCATTTGAAGCAGAGCATTGTGCCCTTGCAGCAGAGGCAGCTGATGGTATCCTGGGCTGCTAGTAGGTCAAGGGAGGTGAACCTGCCCCTGTGCTCAGCACAGATGAGGCCACACCTGGAGTGCTCCATCCTCCTGTGGGCTCCCAAGTACAAGACCAACGTGGGTATACCGGGGAGAGTGCAGCCAAGGGCAAAGAAGCTGATGAAGGGACTGGAATAGCTCACACATGAGGAAAAGATGAGAGAAATGTGACTGTTGAACCTGGAGTAGAGAAGGCTCAGGAGGATCTTGCCAATGTGTACAAAATAGCTGCAGGGAGGATGCAAACAGGACGTGGCCAGGCTCTTTTCAGTGCTGCCCAGTGACAGAACCAGAGGCAATGAGCCCAAACTGAAGCACAGGATGCTCCCTCTGAACATCTGGAAATACGAGGATGACTGATTGCCAGGGAAGTTGTGGAGTTTTCATCCTTGGAGATACTCAAAAGCTTCCTGGACAATGTCCTGGGCAACCAGCTCTAGGTTGCCCTGATTGAGTAGGGATGTTGGGCCAGATGACTTCCAGAGGTCCCTTTCAACTTCAACTACTCTGTCATTCTGTGATTTTCTGGAAATAGTCTTTGAAGAGGTAGAAATATCCTTTTTTCTTTTTCTTTCCCACCCCCCTTTGTTAGAGTGGAAAAAAAAAATTTGAAACTTTTCTTACTTTCATGGTTAATAAGAAATAGAACCAGCTTAAACAGACTAAAATGCAATCAAAGTGGCCAGAATAATGAATATTGAGTGTGTGATGACAGGAATAGCAGCAGCTCTTGACCTATGTAACAATTATAGCAGCAGTTTTTGCTCTGCCTAACAGCTCCTGGGAAAGGGAGACCTGAAGTGGGTGCAAGGACACAGGAACATGCAACACACTGGGAGTGTTCACAGCAGTGGATAAATTAAAATCTTCCTGCTGTGATATCTATAACTAGCCCTGAAAGGATTATCCATTCGGGGATACATCATTAACTAATGAGTAGCATGAGAGTCCTAAAACTATATAACTATTCTAGTTCAGTTTGATTTAAGATAAGAAGCCTTTGTGAAAGCTGGAGATGATTAAGCACGAGATAACTATATCTTGGATTTTAGCCCTGCAGGAGTGACTAAGAAGTGACTAAGGAGAGCTCCTGAACCCTGTGTCTGAAGACAGAGATGAATTTCCTCTCAAAGAGATAGAAAAAGTGTCGTTAGAACAAGTGACTTTAGAAAATCCCTCTGGATGTTCTCAAAGGGAGTGTGGAAATGAGATTGTTAAATTGGATGCTGGGCCTAGGGATAGCAGTGGTAGTGGCAGAAATTCAGCTGAAAGTGAACCTACACAACAGACCATCAGAAGTCTCCAGACCCTGAGGCATTTCATGTTTAGGAAAGGAAATTTACACATTCAAGACAGCATCATTGAACTCCTTTAAAAATCCAGGGAGATACCTGGAATTGCTGAATAACACAAATAGGTTCAACTGACAACAGATGGAGAGTACAGATGTCTAAATACTTATTTTACAAATTTCAGTCATCCATTTAGGAAAGAAAAAGATTTCTAACAAGGAGACAGTCTCATGTACAGACTCAAATTCAGTCTCTCATGTACGGGCAGAAACTGCATTAATGTTCCAGCTGTTCTCATCTTTATTCTGTATTCCTTTTCTCAGAGAGGGCTTCATTCTCCATGAACTACCCCTGAAGCTGTTCTTGCTTGTGGGTACTCACTCCTATGTTTTTTATTTCTTGTGTTGGAATTTACAACAACTGAAGAAGTGCTTTTTGTGGGTTTGTTTTTGTTTGATTGTTTATTTTTAAGAAAGATTCACTCAGCTGAATGATGCCTAAGGGGTTAGCTTCTGGGCTAAGAGAAATACACAGTTGCTGAATCTGAGCTCTCCTTCCTCTTTGCTGTTGATCTGGAAGTGAAGGGCAATTCATTACACTTTGCCTGGTTCTACAGAATCAGGTCCTTTCATCTTGTGTCGTTGTTACCTATGGAATGAAGATGACCAGAGAAAGCAAAGCAGAAGCCGTGCTGCTGCCTGCAGCCTTTGGCAGTGACCAGTGAGCTGTACTCTTGTGCAGGGCTCTCTGGCTCAGCTGCAAAATAACCTTCCCAGGCTGTAAGGCCCACACAGACCCTCCATCTGATTTGAAGAGTTCAACAGGGTTTGTGTGAGAAGCTGATTTTAACTGCATAATAATTTGAACATGGGCATAGTGATTCCTGTGTCATTGGATCATTAACTGAATGCAACAACAAATTAATATAAATTGGTTATGAATACATGTAGGCAGAAAATTAGGAGTTACTAAATTAGCCTTGGGAACAGCCCAGCAAAACACTGTTCCCAAGTTCATTCTGAACCCTGCAACTTTTGCCAAGGACTACCGCAGACTCCCAAATGTCTTGAAGGTTATAGATACACTTAATTCTGCATCTTAACACTTGAGTCTATTTTGCTTTTCCTATCTCAGGAGTCGTCTAGCCACTCTCCCTCCATGGCAGCAGATTTCAGCTTCAAGGTCTGCACAATTCAGTATAATCCCTGCTAGCTATTTGGTCTCAACTCCTTGTCTTGATCCAGCTGAACCCCTGGACTAATCATCCTTGAACTACCTGCTGACCTCAGGTGAGGACATAGTAACCATAGCTTTGTTTCTACCAGCGCCTTCTTTCATCCAGCCTTATTGGTTTTGGAGGACCTAATGCTTTTGTACTCCCCAGGCATCCAATTCCTAATCCCAGTTTTACTGAATTCTAGGTGGACTACTGGCTAGATCACCTCTCCTGTTAAAGAGACCCCTCACTGCTCCCTGGCCCAGATTAATGATGTGCCAGGAGTTTAGCTTTCCCCTTGTTGTTCCAAACACAAACCCTAGTCACAATGCTGACCATAACCTGAATATCCTGACTTTGTAAGGCAGTTCCTTGAGTACAGTTTCTATGACCTGAGAGACTGATCTGCCCCAGAGTTACTTGTCCCTGTTGGTGCTGTAAGTCATCTTAGCTCTGTGTGCTGTGGATGATTGACTAGGAAATGGAATTCTTTCATTCCAGCCTTATAAAAACCTAAAATGGCAGACTAACAATCTCAAGTTTTCTTGGCAAGGATCAGGGCAAAAACCATCATTATCAAAAATCAGGTATTCTTTATTCCCTGATGTGTGTATCTCACAAATCCATAACAGACATCCAGTTCCTCCTGTCCCAAGCCATTGGAGCTTCTGCTTAAGGCCAGAGTTAGAATTATTTGAGGTAGTTATAACCATGAAGGTATAGAATCACAGGATGATTTGTTTGGGTTGGAAAGGATCTTAAAGATCCTCTGGATCCAAGCCCCCTGCCATGAGTGGGGACACCTTCCACTAGACAAGGTTGATCAAAGCCCCATCCAGCCTGGCCTTGGACAGTTGCAGGGATGGGGCAGAGAGAAGAAAAATAGGCATGGGCTCCTCTGGCTGCACTGAAGATGTGAGACTTTTGACTTGAGAGTTTCAGAGCAGTCCCCAGACATTTTTCTTCACAGCAATGTAGGCTTCACCTTTGTATGTATGTTTACATGTGTACACAACTTCCAGCTTCTTCAGAATATGGATGTATGCATACACTTCCTTTTTTTTTAAACAGGGAAAGGTGTGAGTCTTCTCTGTAGGGTGAAGGAAGGAAGAAACACACCTATTACACAAAGAGTGGGAAAGGAGCTATCCAGCTGTGTCACTCACTCCCGCCTGGGATGATGGTGAACTGGAAGGTTGATCTACTCAGACTGCCAAAATAGGGGGCATACAACCTGTCTCTTTATACCTGGGATGGACAACAACCAGTGTAATAGTTTAACAGTCGGAGTTGGGATTAAGTTTAGGGATACCAGAATCTGAAGAGATTGATTTATTGGTGGATTTTGCAAGTTTTGCAGGGGTAAGGTGCAGTCATGTTCTGGTAAGGCAGAGATAACTCTGGGATATTGTTTTAAGATTAGGATTGTTTGGGATGGGGACAACATGGCATAAAACCTCATGTCTGCTGAAATACTGAGGTCCTGAGGGAGAGGGAGACATTAAAGAGAGGTGAACTGAAATCAGATAGGAAAATGAAATTAAATTCTTTTAGATTGCATATGTCTCTTCATCTCAATTTACATATTTCTTTAAAACCAAATTACCACCATAAGTTAAGGGTATTTTCCAGTTAACAATCCTTGTGCACTTAACCAGCCATCCATAAATGGATGCAAAAGTCACATTCAAGCCACGCAAAACACACTGAATCTCTTCACTCTCAGTGTGGCAGAAGCTTTAGAATAATGCTTGTTTTGGAAAAAAAAATTGAGTTTTTCCTGCATCCTTTACACAAGAGAAAAACAAAGACAAGTTTGAAGGAATGAAATGGAAGGCTTAATAAAATCCATGTGGAGACTGAGAAAAAGCTCAGGTAGCTCACTCCAGGGATGGATTTTGCCTGTTCTACAATGAATGATGACTTTTCTATCTCAATTTTGCTTCCTCTGAGATAAAGAACTGTGCAATTTTTTAAAAATTCCTGAATAGTGTATGTACGTATGATTACATTTCATCATACAATGAGCTTCCACATTGTTGTAATTTCATTCTGATGTAGTTTGTTTTTTAATCACATCCCTTCACCTTTTCTAAATCAATATCCAATCACTGTTGCTTCAGGGCAAAAATTTGCAATTCATTACAGCTTGCCTGAAAGAAGAGTATGAGCTTTATCTCAATAATGTGCATGCCAAAGTTTAATGAATCATTTAAATCTTTTTCATTATTTTCCACTTATTATGCAATGGAAATATCATTTTGGAGTTGACAGAGAGCAGGGTAGCAGGAATAAACCGGAAAACCCATTTATAAAACACTTTTTACAAGGTTTCCTATCTCAACAGGTCATTTTCCTATTCTTGAGAAAGTTAATTTTACTGAAGTTAAATTAGCAATCACCAACATGTTTTTATTCATGGGTTGAGCTTGTCTTTTTCAATTCTTGTGTAACAGAATCTCTCAGTAATCTGAACTATCACAGCTGTTTTAAATAGTGATTTTTGCCTTTATCCCCATCTGTTTTCTGTGCATAAATGGATGTTTTCAGCTATCCAATGGGAGATGGATTTATTTCCTTCTATAGTTAAGGTGGAGCCAGTGTCTTTTTAAGTAGTACAATGGTAAGGGATGGGGGCCAATGGGCACAAGCTGCATCGAGGAAAATCTTAATTGACATTAGGGAAAAAAATCATAGGCAATCAGATATTGCAAGAGGTTGCCTCAAGAAGTTGTGGAAGATGTTTGAAAACACTCTGAACTCAATTGGGTGAGACTCTGAGCTACTTTATCTAACGGCAAAGTTTCCCCTGTTGCATGGTCAGACCAGCTGACCCCCTTAGGTCCTTTCAACTTAAATTATGTATGATTCTGAAATACCCACCCAGAAATAATCAAGATGCCTGTGCTAAGAATAGACCTTATCAGGCAGTAGTGCCCCTATTTCAGTCAGCAAATTACTTTACCTGACAAAATGTGCAGCATTTTTCTAAGCCTAGAGCTCTTACCTGTTGCACAGTAAGGCTGTCACAAGTTGGTGTAAGTGGTTTGTACCTCCTTAGTCATTGCCACTGATGTGCAAATCAGCGTCTTTATCCTACCACATCTGTATTTTGCAACTCGCTGGGAAGGGAACTGATAAGGATGGTAGTTTTTTCAACTGGATGAATCTAGGCTGTACTGTCACGTTTTGGTAGGAGCAAATAGGGGAGATTCAGCCTGAGAATAGTGAAAATCTCAGTCCTTCAAGTCTATGAAAATACCAAAGAGTTCAGGAAAGCCTCCTGGCCATATAGTTTGCTTCTGCTTCTGAAATTGCCTCTTTCATATGGCAAATTTTGATCTAGCAGTGGAACCCAGGTTAGCAACAGGGATGATTCATGTCTTTTGGGAATTTTCTGCAAAGTTTAGTTCAATTTTCTAAGACAAGAAAAATGAGACTGCAGACTTTGACTGTAGCAGTTGAGGCCATTTCACATACATGTTTGCACAAATAAAATGATAAAGCTTCAGGGATCAGTCCAAAAAAATACAAAATTATGTGCATTGGTATACATTTCCATTTAAACCTAGGAATAACTGGAAAAATTAAGCTAGGCAGAAATAACATAATAATGAGTTTATCACTCTACACTGTAAATTCTTGAAGCATAGCCTAATGTGTAAGCAATCATAACCTTCGGGGAGAGGAAACAGGGCACCCAAGGCTCTCTTGCCCTTGTCTGGGTTTTGTGGTTTGGCAGTGAGGAGAAGCTGTAGAGAGAATATCTTGTAAGCTGAGTCCATGCATTTATTTTTAGTTTTATATGAGGCATTTACTAATGGCAAAATGTCCTTGAGGTTAGGAAGAGGGGTTTTTTCTCTTGGCACAGACAAGTTTCTGCATTCCAATTTTGTTATGGTATGCTTTTGCAATTAATAATAAAGCATTTTGAGAGGAAACAAGGGAAAGCAAAGAGACTGGGGAGGCCAAGTTATTAACCCAGTGTTATTTTCCCTCTTATAAGCTACAAATAAGTCTAGAGCACACAGGTTTATCCCTTAGACCACAGCCAATTCCTTTCTACTACAGATTTACTCTCATATAAACTGTGAGTTCAAACTATTTCAAAATGCAAAAACTTGCAGGAAAGTGGTGCTAGAATGACTAGGGAATGGAGAATCACTCTTTCAGAACAAGTTAGAAGAAACAGATTTGTTTAAATCAGCAAGAGAACGTCTGATTGCATAGTAGAAATATATCCAGGGTAAATGCTAGGAAACAAGAGTAACAAAAGAATGGTAAAAGATAAGTCAGACGTATTCATTTTTCCATGGGTAAAGCTATGTTGGACACTGGAAGGAGGTTCCCAACCTTCTGAAGGGCATAGGCTTTGGAAGCATTTGGTGAAGGTGAAATAGCTTGATTGACTCCATTAGCAGACACTGGCCTTGATTCAAGAGGTCCTGCTAATCCATATCCAGGGGAATTACAGAAGGGTATGGAGCAGTGTGTGACTTTTCTTACCTCTCTCCAGAATCTTTTGCAGTTTAAAAAAGTTTCAGTCACTATGAGAGATTTTTCCTGCCTTTGATACACTGATGATTATTTGTTTTGTGGGGAATATGTTTTAAGAAATAAAATGCTGTTCATCACAATTAAATGCAAAATCATATTTTGTTTTGACTGAAAGCTTTTCAGTAGGTTTATTTGACTAAATTAGTCATTATCACGAGACCCAAGATAATTTCCTATTTTTTCCCGAAAAGTCCAAATTACTTGTACTTTAACAATATAGAGAGAATTGTATTTTTCAGTCTCACTGAGACTGAGCTTGTGGAAGTTTCTAAGCTTGTAATTTTTTATTATCCTCTTTCCCTTCTTGCCTCCTTGCCTTTCAATGGGAAAATATGTTTTCATGGATGTAGTATTAGAATCACTTACTACTTTTAAGCCGGTTTTGAATTTCTAAATGTGGTCATATCACTGCTTGTCTTGAGGTAGCTTTTCCTGGACTGTAGCCTGCTATCTTTTGATTAATTTTTTTATCTCCTGGGATGCAAATGTGCCTCTGTGATCTTTGTGTTGAAAACGTGCCATGAACTTGAGATTTCTTCTGCTTCCTTGTCCTTAATTAAGCATATTGACATATTGTTAGTAGGGATGATAGCTTCCTGTGGAATAGCCAGCAACAGCACTGATTGTGCTGTTATATTTATCTATTAGACATCACAGTACCTGGAATCATCATTTTGTTCACTGAAATCTTTGTAAATTAGGAAGAATCAATCTCTTTCCATGCAGAGAAACTGCACCATTCCCATTCTGATTCAGAGAGATGCTCAGAAGTAGGTAGGGGTGACCTCAAAAGTTTGGAGAAAATTACTAGGTGAACTTGGTATGTTTTTTAAAGGACTTCAAGAGTAAATGAAACACACCAGGGCAGATTCTCAGATGGTATAAATTACTATAACTCCACTGAAGCGGGTATAGCAAAAGTAGTTTAACCAACTGACAGTCCCTCAGGTGCGCATTTCTTTCTTGTTTTGCTGCTGATTTTGAAATGAGAGGAATCCAAGTGAACTTTTGGACCAAATTATTCTGTTGGGGGTTGGAGCAGGTCACATATAAAATAAGAGTACAGATCAACTCCAAGCTTTTTCCACATGAGTTATACTCTAAATCATGGCTTCATGCACTCCCAGAACTTGATTCCCTGCAGCCTTTCTCCTCCTTCTGCCTGACCCTGATCTGGAAGTAAATTGTTATCAGAGTCACTGTAGCATATATTGTATTACTGTGTATATCAAAAATTGGAAACTCAGCATATTCAAGACTGGGAATAATCTCATCTACCACAGAGCACTTTCTGAGAGCAGTTCTTCCAGTGAAAGCACCAGCATCTCCCAAATGCTCCTACAAACAGGGCTGCATCTTAATATTAATCAAGCAGTGAAGTATTAAGGCAACATATGCTGTAACTGTTCAGTCTGCAAGTGAGTTAACTCCTTCTAAGAATCCTGATCAGATTTGCTGATGATGAAAGCAAAGCTGTGCTTTGTCAGATGACTTCCATCCTCATTATCCAACACAGCATTGTGGGGTTTGTTGCATACTTTGTTACGTTTGAAACATGAAGATGGAGAGGTTTTTCTTAAAAGAAAACCAACAAAACCAATCAAAATTATTTTTGTCTTTGCTGTCTGGAAAACGTTTTAAAAGTGATGCTGCAAACCATTCAAATTTAAGTCTAAATATATGAACTCTGGCAAAACTGTTCTATTTGCCAAAAAAATGGTGACTTTTAGATAAATTAGCTTATAGAAATATATTTCTACAGTAGATTCATACTTGAATTATTTTTTTCGTGTAAATATTTTATAAAACTTAAATACATACCTGACTTAGGTCCCTCTTAGCATGAGCAATGTTTCAGTGTAGATAGTTCTCTCTGTTTGCAGCAAGCAGTCTGATCCTCAAGTGTGTGGTGAACTACTTCCTTCTGGTAATTGCATTTTGTAGGGGCAGAACAGCTCTATGTACAGACCCAACACAACAGCTAAAGCCAAAGTATCATTCAGGAGCACGTCACGACATAATTTCACCAGGTCCTGATAAATTTTGGAAGGAAAGATGTTGAAATGCCAGGCAGGTCCTTAAAGGCCCAAGCCCCTCTATGCCCCACCTCCTTTCCTTGAACACACCCACACAACAGGTGAGTTCAGTAGCTTAAGGAAGTTAAATGTTTGTAATTTTTATCCACAGTTCAATGGTGAGTTTTGCCCCAGGGATACAGGGTCTAGACGCTCATTTCCTGCTGGGTCTGACAGCAGAACAGGGCTGTCCTAGTCCCCCTCCCCCTCAAGTAGAGATTGCTCTGTAAAACTAATCAGACACTTTTTATTGTGAGATTAATTTAAAAATTAACTAGTCAGTGTGATCTCTTCTTTAAATAATACATATATTTACCTTAATTTCTGTTTTAAACACTCTTCTATTAGAGTATCATCTTTTATCAGAAGGGTTTACTCTCTATATTAGAGTACTCTTCTATTAGGTTAAAGGGGGAAGCTATGCAGCATAGCCACCCAATAATAGCTATTAATTATTCTGTAAACTAAAGCTATGGGCAGGAATGTTATTGCCAGCATGTGGTGAGAACCTGATAAGAAATAGAAACTTCATGTTATACACTGAAGTAAGGCTCTTTTTTCGCTCTATAAAATGATCTTTTGTTTTATATTTCCTGGGAGTTTGATTTAGTTTAAAAGAGATAATTGTATAAATATGATTTTTAATATACTCTAGTTTAATATTAGTAATGATGATAAACAATGGTGATTAACCATTCATTTTGCACAAGTTAGTTTTTATTGACATCAGTGAAAGTTTCTTTATTCTTTCTCTGTAATCATACTGATCGCACTATTTTATTTTTCTTGTATTGTGAGCATTTAAACAATGAACAGCTTGTTCCAACCTTTGAAAATTCAAGCCTTAATGAAATATTTAAGTACAATCAGTTCTAGTTCTTGTTGAATGGAAAATAAACAAAACCGTATTTTTCCTCTGACTTCTTAATAAGTCTTTGCCTTCTTTTTGAAACGCCAATGTTCTGTCACTTTGCTCTTAGAATTTAACAACATTTTCAGTGCTTTACAAAAAATTGTGAATTGAGACAGGCCTAGTTTCTTCATAATTTTTGTACTTTAGAAATACAGCATTCAGGAATAATTTAACATGCTTTTCTACTTTGTAAATCATGCAATTTAAACTACAACAACAGAGGTTTTCTTCTTTTGCCACTTGAATGTATTTGTGCTTTATGTTGTAGTCAAGAGGATGTCTGCATGAGGACTAAAGACTGAAAGTTTTGTGATGTACACTAGTGGAAACGTTTATATTCTGAAGTGACTAAAGAACTTGGAGGTCAACTGAAACCTGTGGAAGTATAGGAGAAAATTTTAGGAAAACTGCATGCCTCCAAACACCTGAAGAGCAACCAATCTCAAATGCTATTTCTTTGACATAGTTGGCCCTTGGATATTTAGACACAAACCCCCTTCCCAAAGTCAGCATGAGGCAAAATCAAACTGAGTGGGAACAGATTGAGCAGTCAGAAGTATGAAATTTGCTCTGAGATAAAGTATCCTCACAAGAGTGCTCCTCCCTTGGGCTATAGACACTGTAAATTTACCTGGCAATGCCAGCTGACTGAAACAGTCCCTTAGCATTTCTATGGAGACCTCCCTTGTTGCTGGAGATGTCTCTTGTGGCTTAGGATCTCAACTTAGGCTTCATTAAGAGCCCCAACACAAGAAGGGTAAGAGCTGATCCATGCTTTGATCAATGCTGATCAATGCTGGCATTAATCCACAGGCACTTCTAACAAAAAAGTTCTATTTTTTTCTGATGCTCTTCTGACTCATTACAGTTAATGGCCTTTCCTGAGAAACGCAGCAGTAGTTATTAAGAAATGAGGCAAGAACTCAGAAGTGAACCAGAGGAGAACTGGCTGGCTGTGCTTTGAAACTTCTGTAGTATTTATGCAGTTATAAATGTATGCAGCCTATCTTCTATTGCTTTGAGTGTATTTATTTTTAAAAACTCTCCTATGCAGCTGATTCTCTGTCTTTCAGCATAGAGAGGGTGTTCTGGCCTAACCACACAGCAGATCACACAGAGATTTGCTTAACCCCGTGTTAGACCAAGCATTTGAACTCAAGCTTGTGCGCCTCCTGGTCAGTGTTGCAGCTGTAGAATAAAGAGGTGGTTTTCTTCATTGTTTCCACACGTCCTGGACAATTCCCTGGTGGGATTAGCAGCTGAGATTGGCTCCCCATGGAGGTCATTTGCAGACGATACAAAACTGGGAGGAGCTGTTTGGCTCCCTGGAGGGCAGGGAGGCTCTGCAGAGTGACCTCAACAAATCAGGGGACACCTGATGGCAGTTACCACCCATATGAAGTTCAACAGGTGAACGTGCTGGATTCTGCAGCTGGGATGGGGCAACCCTGGGTGTGCAGACACACTGGAGAAGGACAGGGTGGAAAGGAGATCTGCACAAAGGAACCTGGGGGTCCTGCTCAATGGCGAGTTCAACATGAGTCAGCAGTGCCCTGGCAGCCAGGAGGGCCAACCCTGTGCTGGGGTGCACCAGGCACAGCATTGCCAGCTGGGTAAGGGAGGGGATTGTCCTGCTCTGCTCTGCACTGGGGCAGCCTCACCTCGAGTGCTGGGGGCAGTCTGGGTGCCACACTGTAAGAAAGACATGTTAGAGAACATCTAAAGGAGGGCTGTGAGGATGGTGAAGGGTCTGGAGGGGAAGCCTTGTGAGGAGCAGCTGAGGTCACTTTGTGTGCTCAGCGTGGAGAAGAGAAGACTGAGGGGAGACCTCACTGCAGTTACAGCTTCCTCATGAGGGGAAGAGGAGGGGCAGGCACTGATCTCTTCTCTGTGACAAGCAGTGACAGGACCCGAGGGAGTGGTGGCCTGAAGTTGTGTCAGGGGAAGTTTGGGTTGGATATTAGGAAAAGCTTCTACACCGAGATGTTGGTTGGGTGTTGGGACAGACTCCCCATGAAGTGTCACAGCACAGCCCGACGGAGTTCAGTATTGTTTGGACAATGCTCTCAGGCACAGGCTGTGACTCTTGGGGATGGTGCTGTGCAGGGCTGGGAGCTGGACTTGATGATCCCTATGTGTCTCTTCCAGCTCAACGTATTCTGTGATCTGTGTAGCAAATATCAATGTACTTTGCTCAAAGGTGGAGCCAGAGGCACTAGAGAAATGGAGAAATCGCTATTATGACTGTGTCCCACTGGAGGGCTCCCCAGCACTTGCGGTAATCCTCCTCTTTAATGGCTCAGTTCTAGGGCTGTCTCTTCCCTGCAGTGCAGTGCATTGCAGAGCTGCTCCCTTGCAGCAGAAGAAATGGGTTTCAGAGATGGGGGGAGTGTGCAAGACTTGCTCCTGCACTCATCTGTGTGAATTTTTAATCACTGTCCTCAGTATTAGTATCAAGAAAATGATATGCTAAATACCCCTCAGAATTTAATATTACTCATACTTTGAATTTTTTGTTGATTTCTGAGTGAGGCTGGCTAAATATCTTCACTGCTTCTTAACTGATTACAGCTTTAGAATCATAATGACAATTATTCTGGACTCATTCCCTTTATTGTACTTCAATTTTTAATAGAAACCTTCACTACAATCCAACTACTTAGAAGTACTCTAAAGGGAAAGTGACTACACTTGAAGTTGCCTGCTTTGCTCTTTCTCGGTCGTTTTGCTTTTAATTTAATTTAGAGTTAAAATAAAATCATTGTTCAATTTAATTTGTGAACAGTTTTTAATTTTCTGTTGAGAGTTCAGGTGGTTGTTGAGTCTTGAGGAGTCAAGTGCTTTTGAAGGATACTCTTAACTAGAAAGCTTAAGTGATTTTACACAAGAGTGTATGAAGGCAAGTTAGTGATCTGTTTTGTGTGTAGCAATGCAATAGCTTTATACAGTTCTCAATTTCATCTGAAATTAGTTAGATGAGGCAGGATGTGTTGGAAAAAAATCAGTGATTTTAAATGAACTTTTGTGACTATAAAAACGGCTGCTCTTAAATGTGTTTATTATTGACAATTTTGTTTCTTTACAAACGTGTTATTTTCAGACTGGATTTTATATTAGCTTACCTTGAAATTTAGTTAATGTAACCCAGTTACTTTTGAATTCATGATTGTCTTTTTCCTGTATCAGTTGCACAGTGTTTCAAAAGTCTCATATTTTAAGCTGGATGCAAATATTAACGTCTTCAATAAAGTTCCTAGGTGATCTTTGGTCTTCTAGAGATCACCTGAGTCTGCTTTTACTGACTGATAGATGATGGACTTCTGGGGCTGTTGACTCTAAATTACGATTCTTTCTTGTAGAAATTCATTATTATGGTTTGCCTGTAGGTATTCAGAAATAAGCTTTCAAACGCAACTTTTTAAGCATAGTGACAATTTCTTCTAAGCCGTAGTGCTGGTACATCTTGCTTCTTACTCCATAAAGCAACTTTCTATAGCCTTTTCCTTTCCCAAACCCACTGCAAAGGTTGGAAAGGATATTTTTTTTTTAAATCCCAGAATAAGCCTCAAGTTACTTGTATATTACTTGAGAAGGGCTTCAAATAATACAAAAAAACTGCTTCACTTGTAGAAAAAACTGTTCAGCTGTGTGGAAAATTATTATTGGTGAAACTTCCCTCTTCAACCAAGTTCTTAAGCAAGAGATATTTTGTGAGTTCATGTTACTGAATTTTTCTTCATCCTTCTTAATTCTCTTCTGATATTATTTGCTTCCAATTTGTTCTGACAAAGGAAAATATGCACAGCAAAGTAAAGCAAAGCTATCAAAATGTTTAATGTTCTTCACTTAGAGAGCAGCCTAGAGAACTATTCCTAATTATTCTGAGCATGAAGATATTAAGATTGTATATTAAATAGAAGGCAATTGTAGCACAATGGCTTGTCTGATGAGTATCATCCAAGGAGGTTGGAGCACTTTTCTGGTTTATATATCCTATGTGCTTTGTAATCTGTATTTTATCCTAGTAGTCCACTAGAAATGCAACAGCTCATGTTGTCTCTGTAAAGAGTTGCAGAAGAGTACCTGTGTTGTCTGGGAACTCTGTTAAAATTCACATTGCAATAAATTTACCAGGGTTCTTTTATATTAGAGACATTGTGGTGTCAGTGAAGTGTAACATACAAAACAATAATGAATAGACTGTGCAGTTTACAGTTTCTAAGCTCCACAAAATGTTAGCTCTATAAATATATTTTAAAAGACACACCAGCAAATATTTTAAAGTAATTGGGAATCCTTCAGTGATGTAGACACATAAATGAAGGAATTTTGCTGAGACAATTACAGTGTCTCCTGCTGCTCTTCCAAAATTATTAACAACATACATGAGACCTCCCAGTGTTTGCAGATCTCTTCAGTAACTGGAGATTTAATGTTTAGAACTTGGAGGTGAAGTGAAAAGATGTTGTAAATAACTGCACAGGTTTCAAATCTAACAGGATGACTGTGGTGCTTCAATACTGCTGTGCTTCTCCAAGAGGATTTGCCACTCTCTATCAAAGCTTTGGGATGGCTTGTCTTTCTGAGTACAGCTGGAATGGACTATAATCAAAATATTTAGGTGAATCCTTCTTAATGTGCATGCAGACTAAAGACATGTATACTTTCCAGAGGTTAAATGATTCTGTGTATCCTCCAAGAGCTGATGGTGTCACTCTTTGTCACAGAGCAAAGTGGGGAATGAGTCTTTCCCTGTTACATGCTACCCTTGCTTCGTCTTTTATTTTCTCTAAAAAGGCTGAATTTGTTGCCTGTTGTCTCTGAACATCTTATGACACCATTCTATACAAGGACAGTAGTACGTCTTCTTTGGGATCACACAGGCAGTGAGCACACAGCTGGAAACTGAACCTGGCATTCCTTTCTCCCAGCCCTATGTTACATTCTTTTCCCTGCTGGCAAGAGTACCATGTATATACATACGTAAAGAAATCCTGCTAAGCTATTTAAATCCAGTTATCTGTGACTTTTAAGCTTGCATATAAGCTTGCTCTGAAATTAAGAAGGTGTTCAGAAATGTGCCTTATTTTTTTAAGCTGTTTGTTCTTTATACTTCTAAATTTCTCATTTCTTATTTTCGAACAAACTTGATTAAAATGTTGATTGTGCCAATAAGCATTTTTGCATTTTCTAGTTATGAATCAGACAATGAATTGGAAGAGTTTCTCTGCAAAAGTGAAAATGATTTTTCTTTGAAAGTTTTCTTCAATGGTTATTAAAAATTAAGCAAAACACATGTCTGTATTTATCCATTATTTATCACTCACCTTTGAATGGGAGAGTTAAATTTAAAAAAATTAGGGAATTATTATCTTAAGGTCTTCCTAGGGGTTGCTTGAATCATGCCCCTTTTTTTGGGAGTGCTTCATGGGTCCTTCTGGTTTCATTCCTATGAGTTATGAGATATGAACTGAAATGTGACCCTGTCCAAAGCTTGTGGATATTTGGATCTCAGTTTACATCTTAAGACTGTTGATTTTACTTAGATTGTTGCTTCTTCAGAGGACCTGGAAATAGATACTTAAATGTGTTCAAAGTGTACTGAATCCAACAGGCAGAGTATGACCATGTGGATGTCAATGTACTCTTGCTCCTACCTTCTAATTCTGAGCTGGGGATGAATCAAAATGACTGTGATGGATGAATGATCCTGTTTCTCTGACTAGATTTTGTCTTGTTCACCAACGTTTTTGCTCTTAATAGCTTCTGATACTGTAATTTGTTATTTTTGTTCTTATCAGTGTTTCATTTTATAGAAAGACATGATTACATCTCCATTTATTTTTTGACATTGTTAAATCAGAGAGTTGGTCCAACTGTGACTCTATCAGCTGTAAACAATGCTCTTTGCCTTTGGCCAAGTTTTAGTCTCCTAATGTTTTCACTCTGCCTGGAGTGAATCACTGTGACAAACAAATCCCTGAAAATAAGAACACATAATGGAAAAGCTGACAAGACCCTTAACAATAGCAGAGCCATGGGCTTTGGTATAAACAACATAATGACAGAGTGGATTTGATTGTCATCCTTGAATTTCATTCTTTTGTTGCATTTCTTGTCCAATTGCCTGCATGACTATTTCACAGCAATACTTCCTGCCATATTCCAAAAGCTATGGTTACTCATTGACAGGATCCTGCCATAACCCAGCAATAAAATGTACATTGGGATATTAACTGCTCTTTCCTTTGAAACAGAATAAACATAGAAAACCAAAGCAGGCTATGGGATAAGTAGTAGTTAAATTAAGCCTAAAAAACTAGTTCTCTCTGATATGCTGGGATATTGAGGCTTGTCAGCATGGGGTGCTGTAACAATGCCTTGCTGTGTGTTAATGAGTCACAGTGTGAAGCTTGAAGAAGAACA
This sequence comes from Grantiella picta, assembly GCA_013397955.1. Lineage (NCBI taxonomy): Eukaryota > Metazoa > Chordata > Aves > Passeriformes > Meliphagidae > Grantiella > Grantiella picta. The sequence goes on along the minus strand of VZRM01006406.1, from coordinate 12,112 downwards.
CAATCCCCTTTCTTCTCCTCCTCTTCAACTTATTTGAAATGAAAAGACCTTGGACTAGATGCACATGGAACTACTCAAAGACAGCCTTAGTCCCCAAACAGCTGTCTGAACTTCTCTGTTGTGGTGGGTTGACCTTTACTGTACACTGGGCACCCAAGTCATCCTATCATTCTCCTCCCCAGCAGGACAGGAGCAGAAAATAAGATTGAAATAAACCTTGTGTGTCAAGATAAAGGCAGTTTACTAAATCCAAAGCGAAGGTCGTGTGCATGCAAGCGGAGCAAAAAACCCAAAAGATTTTATTATCTAGTTCTCATCAGCAGGGGATGTGTGGCCACTTCCTGGGAAGCAAGGTTTCAGCACATGTAGTGGTTATTCCAGAGGGCAAACATGGTAAATAAAGAATGAATAACTAATAGTGAATGCACCCTGCTTGCTCCTCTTTCTTTCTCAGCTTTTATACTTGAGCAGACACCATATGGTATGGAATATCCTTTGGTCAGCTTGGGTCAGCTTTCCTGTCTGTGTCTCCTCCCAAGATTTTGCCCACCCCCAGCCTGCTGGTGAGGGTGGAGTCTTGGAGAGACAGCTCTGATGCTGTGCCAGCTCTGCTCAGCAGGAGCCAAACAGTGGTGTGTTACCAACACCTTTCCAGCTACCAATGCTGAGCACAGCACTGCGAGGGCTGCTGTGGGGAAAAATTAATTCATCTCAGCCAGACCCAATACACCTGTAAAACACACTGGGCAACAAACACCCCTAAAGAAGCTTTTCAGAAGGAAACAAAGATGCAGAAGAGAGGGAAGTTGTTTTGCATTTATCTGTCATCTTCTAGTCTATGAAATGCCTCTCTTTTCTTCTCTACTTCTTTACCTCCAGACCGAGGGCTTTTGACCTCTCAGACCAAGTTTTGTTTTGTTTTTGTGTCTCAGCTGCTCAAAGTTAGGGATAGATAATGCTTTGATTATGGCTTTTCTTTTACAATATTTGTGGTAGGTCTGCAGCTATGGCCCTTCTCCTACTTAGAAATGAGTTAATTAAAGCACTCAGGGAAAGTCCACTCCTATGTAATTAGCTTACTTGTCCCTAAGGAATAGCATGGCAGCTCCTATTGCCCTTCAAAAACGAGCAGATCTCTGTTTTGCCCCAGCCCTAAATAAGGGTAACAGTGCTGAATAAAGATACATTTTACTCATGGGTCCCACTTTAGATACTGTACCCAGCCAAGGATCCAGGAATAATTCTAAAATAATTTGACTGACAAGCTTGTGCGGTAAACTTCAGGTAAATGCTTCTGGTGCTTTGTGCTACTACTGCAACCCAGCCACAAAAGCCAGTTTGGAACCTGTAGTGCTAACTTAATTCCTAATTTATACTTACATGCCACAGGCTAAATGACTGCATTTTGTTATCTGATAATTAATGAGCTCTTCAGTCCTTTGGGGGATGTGTGGAGGCAAAAACTCTGATCCCTGGAGATAGGGATGGGAGAGAAGGAAAAGAAGCCTATTGCTAGACTGGATTCTCTCCATTAATTCTTTCCTTTAGTCATGTTCCCAAAGTTACTCTGCTAATAAATTGGAAAGATTAGGATTCCAGACTCGAGGAGATTCAGGTCATACTGAAATGTATTAAATATAGGCTTATTAATAGAATTTCCTGTTTTCAATAACATGCTCTCATACTTCGCCTGTCCTTGACTGAGTGAGATAGGCAAAAAGCCCCATCTGCAGTTGTTGTGAGGTTACAATTCAATAGATAATCCAATTATATGCCTTTCTGAAGCTAGGTCAGGATCACACACGGAATTGTATTGATTACATTTTAATGCCAGCACTGTCATGGCAGCAGAAGGGCAAAACACTGGTCAGTGCCACGGAGTGGGTGGGTTGCCATGCGACGTATTGAAGTGCCATGGAGTAACTCTAGGCAGTTTCAGTGCCTGCTGACCTATTTAATATGTGATGCCCCTGAAAGGTAACAACTTAATCACCACCTAAACTTGACACTGTGGTTAGCTTTTCTCTGTACTGGTGCCCTGTCCTGAAGCAGTGCATTTTATTGAAGTGTTCTGATGAATGTTTTGATTTGCTCACGTTGGGAGAATCCCAAAGGCTGAGAAGCAAAGAAAAACCTCAATCCTTTATACTAAAGCTGCAGTGAAATTTCAGCGTTGAAGTGAAAGTTTGTAATCCATTCATCTTTTGCCTGATGTGAAAGGGCATGGTTTTCTGGACAGTGCCTAAATTTCAAAAATGCTTTGAAAGATTTTATTCTTGGTTTTCATGCTGCTACCTACCACTTGCCAAAGAGAAGCAGATTCCAGGCACTTTCTGTTCATGATTCCCTTTTAAAAATGTTGCAGAACAGAAGCAGGAGAAGGTGTTAATGATGTGAGAGCATTCACAGTTAACCTGAAAATCTCTCCTCCATTTGATGGGAATCATATTTGCATCTCCCACAAACTGCCTTAGCTATTAGGCAGTAGTCCATCTGAACAGACAATATTTCCACTCCTGCTGTTGAAGGCTTGCTAAAGTGCAGGAAAAAACATCAGGGCTCTTCTAATCTATCTGTCTATTCCTCTTACTTCCACCTCCTACCTCAAATCACATCTCCTCTTTTTTTCCTAATCCTTTTTGTCACTCAGTTTTGTGCTCTACCCTCCAAATGACACAGTGCACTTCAGAATATTATGTGAGCAGAGTGCCAAGGAAAGAACCTAGGTTGGAAGCGATGATTCTCAAGCTGTAATTCTGGGAGTATCAAAGGTCTCCAAAGCCTTTTCTGAACTTACATGAACAAGATGTTTTAAGATTGGAAAAGAATAAAAATAGTGACTGAGGATGCTAGGAAGGAACGGTATGATTTTCTCTGATTAAGGTGTCTGTAGAATGAAATGTTGGCAGATTTGCTGGGCTGAAATAAAAGCTGTGTTCCCTTATGTCTTCCTGTCTGGAGTTACAGGGCCATGGTGTACATTGCTGGAAGCTAACATCTATGGTCTAACAAATAATACAGCTCCTCCATGGATGTCATCATCTGTCCACAATTTCTGGAAAAGGAGATTAAAACAATGAATGCTCCAGATAAATTTTGTTGGCTGCCTGTGGAAATGGCAGTGCTATATACTAGTTTATTGCAAATTCATAGAACACTAGAGTATATTAAAACTTCCTTTGTGGCGATGAAAATGATTTAGCATTTTTCTGGGAAACAATTAGAGTTTTATTGTTTAATAGTTACAGGTTCACTTTTACCTTTGAAAAGTTTTCTTATAACTCAGCTTCATGGAATTCTTGATAGATTCATTCCATAAGGTAAGATGAAATTATAAATTATATGAAGCACAGAGAAACTTATGTGCATACAACACACACATGCACGCATATGTAAGTGTGCATATATGTGTGTATACATATATACAGACACAGAGAAGTGTGTATTTTATAAATATCTCTCTGTGTTGCTGTATATACACACACATATTCATACACACACACTCTTACATACACAAATATGTATTTCCCCCTTTCATAGTATGGTCAAAGTTGTCCTGAAAAAAATATTTTGCAAATGTTTTATTGAGATAAATTTAAATTTGTTGAAATTGAAGCTGTGGAAATTTAAAACAGAATTGACACCTTATTTACAATTTGAGAAGCAGCATTGCTTGGATAATGCTCAAGAGACTCGACCTTTATCACCTCAAAGAGATATTTTGATATTTACTGTACATATTATCAATACAGTGTTTGTTAAGCTTATATTTCAGTACTGTATATGAACTGTTCGGATTTAGTCTTAAAAGTCTGTTATGAAATAATGTTCCTGATTGTTAACTTTTACTAGCTTTAAAAAAAATATTTTTCTCTATTTTTGCTTTTTCTACCTATAGTAGATTCTGAAAGATCTTTTGGAATTGTAAGCTACTCAGGATCAAGACCCTAGTATGTATTTTATTAATTCCATGTGATGGACTTGAAGAATGGTTTCCTAGGAGGGCTCAGATGATGGAATACGGACCTTTTATCTCTCCTTCCTCTTTAATGCTATGCAGTATGATACATGCTCAGAAAAGTAATTTTTCAGGAAAAGAAAAAGAAAACTAAGGACTGAGCACTAATAATTTCTGCTCATGGTGCATCTCTCCCTTTCCATTCAAAGCTAAATGGCCTCATTTTCTTGAGTATCCAGCATGAATGGTTCAGCAGGCGGAGGCTATGAAATCCCCCTCTGCCTGGTTGCTTTGCAGCATGAGGTTGGGTTATTATCTATCTAATGTATTCAATCTCGTGGGTTAAGTAGAGAGAAAGACAGGGGCTATAAAGTCAATCACTGCAATCTCCTCTAGAGAAATAGCCTGAGAAGTGGTGGGCTCTGCTACACGTCTGAAAACAGAAACAAATCTGTGTGCTGAGATTAAAGGTGAATGGGTTCAAAAAACCAAGGCTGTTTGCCAGAGAAAGTCCTGATTACAGCAAAGGGGATCCAGATAAAGACCTTTTGTTACTCTCTGCCGTGGTTGTCAGCTATCTTTCATATCATCACTTGAAGGTAATCACAGAGTCTCAAAGATTAAAGTAAAAATCTTACATCAAAATCCAGGAGCTTTACTGAGAAATCAATTTGAAAGCAGAACTCCTAGGCAGTGAATTCACTCAAACCAGACTGCAGTAGTCTTTATTGCTTGCCTGCAGGTTCAGACTAGCCCTGTGTTTTGAGGCAAATCAAGTTGTATTTGGGAAGGCCAGAATACTCTTCTTTCTGGGAGAAAATCCTGTTCTTGTCCATTCCACCATTTGCACGTAAAGAAGGAGCTCCAGGTAAAACAACCAATTACTCATCTGTTTCAGTTTAGTTTTATTAAACTGTTAGTTCAGTTTAGTTTAGTTTTTAGTTTAGTTTAGATTAGTTTACATGATGTTCACAAGAGAAAGCTTAATGATTGTTCCAGATTTTCAACAAAAATTCTACAAAAAGGTGGGAAGATTATGATCTACTACAGACCTTTTTCTCAGCCAGTTTTTTCTGTGGCTAATGCAAATATTTAAACCTCATGATTGTGGGGTAAAGCATCTGTACTTTGTCCTCAGTGGAGAAATTGTTTACCTCTTTGCATTAAATATTTTAATACACATTTTGGAGCCCCTGTCTTACCCATCACAGAAGGACTGGTAACATTAATTTAATTATTTGTGTGTAGACAAATCAAGACCTATTTTTTTTTTTTAACTTGCTGATACTAGTTACTATATCATGTTAGTCTCCAGGTTTCTTAAAAAAAAAAGTCAACTGCAAAAGGGGAATTTATATAAGGATTAGGAAATATTGTCCTTTAATTTAAAATTTTGTGCAACTGCCCCCAGGGCTTATAGGGGTCATCATGTAATGCAGGTGGAAGAGCATTTTGGTGTTTGTGTAGATCTTATTATGGGATATTTTAAGGGAATTGTGGCAAAAATTGTGAGGTTTACACGTGGATTGAGGAGGACTGCTGTGGGGAAAATAGAAGGGCTTAAATGACCTCATTGAGTGTATTCCGTTTGCTTTTCAATAGAGTTGTCTGACTGAGCCGTGTACTCAATTATCACAGTTTTCCGTATCTTCTTATGAAGCCCTATTCTTACTGTCTGTGTGAATGAGCTCTCCATCCTGAGAGTGCATGTGTGTGAACATAGATGAATTTGAAACTGGACTAGCCAGTGAGTAGGAGAAGAGATCTTAGTGCCACCAGCTGGAGTTAAACCATGAACCTCCAAGGGCTCACAGGTCTATGTGTCCACAGCTGGGGAGACCAGGATCAGGGACCAGCTGCTGGATAGACTGTGTGTTTAGGCCAGCTCCTGGAGGGATCAATATTGCCCACATTACAGATGTGCAAGTTTATAACAGCATGTAGGCTCAGCTAGGGTGTTCTACTGACAGCCTTCAACCTCGATCAGCTGCAGAGGAGGAGCAGGGTTCAGGCTGCCTGTTCGTGTGAGCACTGTGTGTTCCTGCTTGCATTGGTCTGTGGTCTGTGTGTGAATATGGATATATCTCTATCTGTTCACTGCAGAAAACACTTTTATGCTTACTGGGAATGACTGCTGAACCTCGCTGCTGGCTGCAGATGGGCACACAGAGTGCAGCAAGCTTGCATCTATCAGGCTGTGGGGTTTGGCAGCTTCTGAAAGAGAGCTCCAGTCTGAGCAAGCAAAACCCTTTTTTAATTAAAAAAAGAAAAAGCTTATGTGTAAGGATCTATAACTGCCAAGCAGGTTTAAACCTCCTGCTTGTAGATGGTGCTTTGTTTATATACCCACTAACATTTCTCTGTAATCCTTAGAGACTTTCCTTAAGACTGCCTCACAAGCTATTTTCATAGAATAAGGAGACTTTGAAAAGAGCTGACAAGCAGAAGAATCACAAGTCATAAACCATAAGGAATAGGGGGACTCACTTTATTAAGCTGCTTTTTTTTTTTTAACAGCAGAACAAGCAAAACTTCTGCTTCTTTTTGTGTGATACTACAACCATGATCATTTTGCTATTAAAAATTATTACTGCAGCTGGGGAAACGACTAGCATAGGTTCATTTTTTTGGGAGGGTTTGGGGATAGGGTGGGAGGCTGCATGCTAAACTGTAAGATCTAGTTTATGTGTTTCCTGGGGCTAGAGGCAGTGAATGTTCCCATTAAACAGAAAAAAAGTTAAATTGCTTTTCCTTTTGATGTACTGTTGTTCTTCTCTTCTTCTACCTTCACTCAGATGTTGACATTACCAGGCACAGAGAGAAGGTACCTGATCCAAGGATTGCTGATGACAATGCTTCTTCTCAGTTTAGTAGGCAGATTAATCTGGCCCTTGTAGAGAGGTAAAAGAACCTTGCTGTGTTCACAATGCACAGGATTCTATTAGCTGTGTCTTTTTGTTTAGTGTGTCATTATAGAAATTCACTGCGTGAGATATGAATTCATATAATTTTAAAGCTCTTCTAAATCTTACTTGCAATGCTTCTACTCACAGTCTCTGCTCTGTGTGGTGCTCGCTGGATGATCTAACCAATCGATACAGTTTATTAAGCAAAAAAATATGAACCAGGAAAAATAAGGTGTGAAAGAAAGCTTTGCCAAATGGTACAGAGCCAAAGGAGAACAGTCTTAGTGTGGTCTGGAGCTCCTGATCCTGTTCTCTTTTCAGCACTGCTGTGCCCAGCCCTCTCAAATGCCTTGCCTTGGATCCCTCCAGAATGCCATTGTTGTATACCATGGTTTTTCCTTTTGGCAGGTCCTTTGGGGCACCCAGAGGAATATGCCTCTTCCCTTTTGCACCATTACAGGTCTGGAGGCAAAATGCCTTCCAAATGAAAACTCTCTCTCTCTGTGTAGACCTAATTACCTTGCTTGGGAAGTAGAAAGCATAGATTCTTCCTTTCTCATTCCTGCAGTACACTGGTTCCCAACACTTCAAAGAGCAGACATGTTTATAATGGTTCATGTAAATGTGACAGGATCCTGGGCAAACACAGCCCACCACTTGCTTAAAGTTAGTTAGGCTAGCAAGTATGATACTGTGCTCTGGGCTTCACAGTCTGTGTACTTAACCACCTCCACTGAGAGTTTCCTCTTCCTTTAGCCTTGCATTTTTCTAGTCACAGCTTTCTTGCCTAACATCTTCCTGCCCATAAAATTATTAACTAAGAAGTCGTGGTCTTCTTTCATTAAGCTTCCATTTTCCCTCCTGCCAGACTCACCAGATTTTTTTAAAATTGAAAAAAAATTTTTTGGCAGTTGTTATTCTTTTCCTTCCACTGCCTCCTCTAGTTTTCTTACTTTTGCAGTCAAACCAGATGGTTTCCTTGACTATTACGCTTTTCTGTATCAAGGGGAAACCTGATTCTAGAGGTGGACAGGTTCTTTGGTCTTAATTTTTTTTTCTCATCCAGGTAATTTCATAAAACATCCCTCCAACAGGTCCTGAGTGGAAACACCAAGGCTTCCATGTGTATGGACAATGTAAAATCTCTTTGGTCTTGGAAATTCTGATAAATCCTTCTCAGTGCTTACAGAGTATTTCATGGTTTTAAACATTAAAATTGAAATCACAGCACATAGAAAATTTTGGCTGAAATAGTTCTATTTGTTGAAGTAATAAAAAGCTAAATCTCACATTTTTGTAATAGAAAGTGTTGCAAACCTCAGTCTTCTGAGCTGTTACAGTCTTGCAGCAGCTGTAATTGCATGTCAGTTTAATTCCCAGTTGGAATCAAAATTCTTGAATGAGGTAATTTCTGTGAGGGGCAGGTAGCTGTTACTCCAATTGTCAAGGGAAGACAGGTTGTAACAAATGGGGGAAAAATCCCGAAACCGTAACAAACCCAAATCACTGACAGTTGCCACGAAGGACATCTGTCTTTGAATGGGGGAAAAAGTTGCTAATTTGAGACACAAGCTTACTGTGATCATTTGAGTAATTACATTAAATTATGGTTAATGTAAGTAATTATAGTTATTTAGTTATGACATAATTCAGCAGAGTTAGACTCAGCCATGAGACATGTTTGGTGTCTTAACCTGCAGAGAGGGAATACACTCACAGCATTTTCTGTATCTGGTGTGAGCCACTGCATCCAAATCTGGCACAGAGTCTCTGGTGCTATCCACACAGCTGGAAAGCTCATGGAATGACAAGTGATTGAAACAAAAAAGGGAAGCTATATACCTTGCCTTTTAGCCAATGAAGATTTGTCCTGGGAGTGCTTTTTCTAACATTATGTCTGATGGCATTTAAAATTCCTATGCACTGGTTTGCTTTTTATTCTTTCCTCCAAATTATTATGCCAGAGCATAATACTTCCTCTTATCAGGATATTTTTTCCAATAATAATTCAATGTTTTCATTTTCAATAGCATAATTATATGGCTTTTTTCCCCCTAATTATAGCTACTATTTTTCTTATCTGACTAAAACAGAGAGGATTATTTTCTCCTTATTTCTGTGATGTGATGCCTCAATCAGAATTGCATTGCCTTTTTTGTTTTCCTGTCATATTACACACTAATCTAATTTATTTCCAATTAAAAGATTCAGGTCTCTTTTGGGATCAGTGCCTTTCAGATTCTTCTCACCCAGAGGCTAATAGTTAAATTATTTTTCCCAGATGTATTAAAGTCTAATTCTACAGAGAAACTTACATAACTGCTTGTTTTTATTCTTTGTGAGTATTCTTATTGGAGCAGATAGGACTACTCAGAGAGCATAAAAATATATTTGTGATATCGGGCTTTTATTAAAATTAATCTTGAGTAAAAGTAACAATGATGCCATAATATCAGCTTCTAGGTTTCTTAACGTTTTGATGAACAGTTGTTCATATTTTGTCTTAGTTAAATATGTTATATCATTAATTTCTGAATAAAACCAAAATGAATTGTTTAATTTAATGTGTATTGCTTTAGTCTAAGAATGTTTCATGTCTCTCAAGGCATTTTTATTTTTCTGAAACGAGATTGTAAATTTAGAGTTCTAACAAAATTCTGCTTGGTTTTTCTTAAGGAAGTTAAGATAATTTTTTCCCTCTTCATGCATTATTTAAAGCAGCCAGATGCTTTGGGTATTCTGGTTGCCTTTGGAAGGAAACTAACATTTCCAATTTAGGTTTATAATTTAAACTGAAATATCTAGGTCTCTCATAGTTAGTGTACTTTATTGCTTTCTGTCTGATTAAACACATTAGACTGAATTATGTTTGCAACTCCCAAGTTTTGGTTTCTCTAATGCACTAGACTACTTTGTTGAGGTATATTTTCTTCTATGTCTCTAAGAACTGTCATTTCTCCGCAGCTTGGAAAAGTTTAATATTTTGGCACCATGTATTTTTTTATTGTTTCTTGCTAAAACCTTTTGATATGCAGTAGCTCATCCACAGTTACTGGACTCAAAGCAGGATTTAATACCCGTGGCCCGTGTTACATGACAGAATCGACTTCGTTCTAGCAATGGTTCCCCTCTTGTCTACATCACAGAGCTTATGTAAAACTCGTAATTTATAAGGAAGTGTGTCTGCTTGAACCCTGATTCAACCATTCATCCTTGTTCTGCAAATCTCTAAAGCATGTGTGTGTGGTAGAATGCTTGCTGAATGGAGAAGGATGAAAGGATTTGCTTATGTTTTGTTGTGCTACTTTACAAAAAAGTTTAGAATAGCTGAAGGCTAACAAATAAGGGAATCCTTTGGGAATTTTGATAGTTCTTTGAATGTTTGAGCTTTTACTTCTTGAAGCATTTTAGATGACCAGGTGAAGAATGTGACTTAACAAGAAATTGAACAAGTTAGGTAGCTGGTCCTGAATCCAGATATTTTATCTCCACTACGATTATAAAAAGTCAGTGTAAGAGACACTGATTAAATCTCTTTCTGCTGATCTGTTTGCTGGATTTTTCATTCTACCAACTCTGCCTATGGAAGGAAACAAATTTTTCATCTGTTCTCTTTACCTGAATGCCTTGATCAAGTGAGACTTTTCTTTCTAACACTCATTTTTTGCCATCGTGTTATCTGGGTTCACTCTACAGAGAGTCAGTGACATATTTTTTAGGAAGTCAGGGTAGCAGGTAAAACCAGATCTTACCCCCTCATAATGGTAAGAGTATTTATGACTATGACAAGGAAGACAAAATGTGTCCCTACTGTGTCAGTGTGAGTGTCTGCTAACCAATAGTAGCCTAAGGAGGAGTACCTGAAGAAAATCAGCATTTGGTATTTTCCAGACTATTCTCTCAACTTCCATTTGTTCCTGACAGATGGACTTATGGATTGAGAGGTGTCTTTGTATTTAATAGCTCTTGGTGATTTTTAGCCCATGATGTTGTGCTGTAACTTTTGAGCCTTCCTAGACTTTCAGCATTGGTGACCTTCAGTAGCAATGAATTCTACACTGTGGGGTCAAACAGAAGAGATAAATTGTTTCTTCTGACACCTCCAGTCTAAACAAGCTCTTCTCTTTCTTGACAGACATCTTGGTTTCCTCTCGGGGAGGTTAGCACATCATCTTTTGGTGCAGTTTTACCATTCAGTTCTACTGCTACAGTCTTTGCTATAAACATACCCGCACTCTCACACGTCACTTCCTCATGGACTATTCACACAAAACGTGCCATGCTTTGGTGGCCAGCATTCAATTTCAATCAGCTCTGTCTGTCCAAATCCTTTCATACCAGACTGCAAGCCTTGGTCTATCAGCTGCTGGATGAATTCTCCTGGGCAGCTGAAGGAGAAAGGAGCCAGCTGCTGGCCCTGCCCTGTTAGAGACCAGGTTATGTCACTATGATTCAAAGCGACTTTCTTGCTTCCCAGTGCAAAACTGTCTCTGTGAGGAGAGAGACTGGAAGTGGGATTTGCCTTTTATTATTTTAAAAATAACAATGTGTGGATGTTTTAGGCCAGACTGGCTTGGATTGAGCTGCCCAATTTTAGACACTTGATCTAGGACCGTTTCACCGTCCTCTCCCTGGTCAGCAGAGTTTGTTAATCTGCCCAAAGGAAATCTGGACCTCCTCCATTTAGGCTCCTCTTCCAAATTATTCAGCAGAAGCTTGCCTTTTCCTACTGACTATAAATAGAGAAAACTGGAGTTTCCAGTGAGAAAACTGGAAAACTAACTTGAATATTAAAATCCGTTAAGTAAAATTAGGCAAAAATAAGTGTAGGCAAAGGAGGACATGAGACATTGAGTATGAATCACAGAATCACAGAATCACCAGGTTGGAAGAGACCTTCAAGATCATCGAGTCTAACCTATGTCCCAACACCTCAACTAAACTAAACGATGGCACTGAGTGCCACATCCAATCTCTTTCTAAACACATCCAGGGATGGTGATTCCACCACCTCCCCAGGTAGACCATTCCAATATTTTATCACTTTTTCTGTAAAAAACTTTTTCCTAATATCCAACCTACATTTTCCTTGGCGCAACTTAAGACTGTGTCCTCTTGTTCTGCCAGTTGTTGCCTGGAAAAAGACACCAACCCCAGCTCACTACAACCACCTTTCAAGAAGTTGTAGAGAGTGTTAAGGTCACCTCTCAGTCTCCTTTTCTCCCAGCTAAACAACCCCAGTTCCCTC
>VZRM01006405.1:1001265-1013024 GCA_013397955.1 Grantiella picta | reverse complement strand
GGCCGGGTCGCGGCCCCTCAGGCATCCCCCGGTCCCGCCACGCCGCCGCCGGCCATGGATGCGCGGGCCCGCGCCAAACGCTACGAGAAGCTCGACTTCCTTGGAGAGGGGCAGGTGAGCGGCCGCGGCGGGGGTCGCCCGCGGCCCTGGCGTTGCAGCAGCCCGGCTGGGCCCGGCCCGTGTCGCCCGGCGGGAGGGGAGCCAGGCGGTGCCCACCCCGGGCCTGCGGAGGGCTTGGCAGCCTCTCTGTCGCGTGGCCCGTCAGCCCCTGCTCACGGCAGCATCTCTTTCTGTCCCTAGTTCGCCACTGTCTATAAAGCCAAGGACAAGACGAACGATCGAATCGTGGCTATTAAGAAGGTGAGTGCCGGGATGTCTTCTCAGTGTGTCACTAAGTGTCTGGTTGCTTTTGACCTGCCTAACGACTTTTTTGATGTTGTTGTTGTTGTTTTTGTCCGACTTGATGGGAAATGGGGTGATACGCGTTTTCGCTTCTAGAGAGTTTTGTTTAAATGATCTGGTCAACCTGTCTGGAATGCCCACCCCACGCAACACTTTGTTGTGTTTCTGAGTTTCTGAACGGTTCTATAGTCTGTGACTTAAATACTTGGTTATTTGTTAGGTTTATTCAACAAACCAAAACACGCACATATCTAAACTGCAGACTTTACTACACCTTAATTGTGACTCTTCTTTTCTTTTATTTTAATTCTTTCCTGTTGCTGTGCCCAGTTACCTTCAGTCCAGAATATCATCCCTTAGTAAGCTCCTTAGAATTTATAGAATCATAGAATTTGCTGAGTTGGAAGGGACACATCAATATCATCAAGTCTAACTCCCATGCCTTTGCAGGACAGCACAATAATCACACCATGTGCCTGAGAAAATTGTCTAAACACTGCTTGAATTCATACAGGCTTGGTGCTATGACCACTTCCCTGGGGAGCCTGATCCAGTACCCAGCCCCTCTGGATGAAGAGCCTTTTCCTAATATCCAATCTAAACCTCCCTTGAATCAGCTTCATGCCGTTGCCTCAAGTCCTGTCATTTTTAGACGAATGGTTTCTTGAATAATTGAATTAGCAAAGCCTTGTTTTCTGCAGCTTTGTCCATTGAGGTTGGCATCTCAGGTTGATTCCCTTTCTAATAAATACTGAAGTGGCAAACAGCATCTGTGTATTCTTCCCATGTCACCTGATCCTGCTTCCACTGGGTATTCACCTCCTTTTTTACCTTATATCCAGAGGAGATCCCTGTTCAGCCAAGCCAGCCATCTGCCTCGTCTGCTTGACTTGTGACAATAGAGAATTGCCTGGGCTTGTGCGCTTTGGAGGTGATGCTTAAAAAATGGCCAGCAGTGATGGACTCCAGCACCTGCAAAAACATTTTCGGTGGGGACTTTACTTACTTATTCGTTCAGCAGCCTGAAGTCTGCACTTGCCATGTCCAGAATTGAAGTCTTGCTGGCACTTTCCTCCTGTGAACAGAGACTTTAACTCAATTGCTTCATGGTCACTGTGGCCAAGACAGCCCTAATCTCCACTTTGCTCATGAGATTCTGTTGACAAGCAGCAGATTAGGGAGAGCATCTTTTTGAGTTGGCTCCCTTAGGACCTGTTCCACAAAGTTGTCCAGGTTTTTTCGGGATCATCACACCAGGGTTGTACCAGTTGTGTGGTGCTTCCAGTTGATTTCTGGCAAGTTGAAGTCCGCCATAAGGACAAGGGCAGTTGATTTAGAGACATCTCTTAGTTCCTCAGAGAAGAATTCATTGGTGTCTTTGGCCTGGCTGGGAGGGCTATAGCCGATTCCCAATGACATCCATTTGTTTTTTGTTCGTCACTTGATTCTTATCCAGAAGCTCTCAACTGTGCCATTGCCAGCTATAAGCTCTGTACCTTCCAGACCTTCCCTTACACACGACGCCATCCCCCTGCCTCTTCTGCCCTGTGTACATCTCCTGGGGAGCCTGTAGATGCCCAGCAGGGCACTCCAGTCACAGGACTCATCCCACCAGGTTTCACTTATGCCAAGGATATCAAATCTCAGGGACTGAAGCAAAGCTTTGAGCTCCTCTTCGTTACTCCTGCTGTGTGCATGGGTAGAGAAACATTTCATGTGTTGTATTTCGTAGCCAACACCTTGTGAAGTATATTGAAGTAGTCCATTACTACTAATTTCCTAACGTTTTGATGTTGCACCCCATTGATCATCACTAGCAAGCCTGGTGTTTTCCTTTTCCCCTTCCAAGCCAGTTTAAAGCTCTGTCAATCAGCCCAGTTAGCTCCTGTGCTAGAGCTCTTTTTCTCCTCTGAGAAAGATGCATCCCATCAGGTGTCAGTAGAACAGGTGTTAAGTAAACCATTCCATGGTCAAAGAACCCCAGTTTTTTCTGATTACACCAACCTCAGAGCCACATGTCAATCTGATGGATCTGACTGTTCCTATCACTATTATCTCTTGTTACTGGAAGGGTTAAGGAAATCACTACTTGTGCTCTGGATTCTTCCATCAGTTGTCTGGGGGCCCTGAAGTCTCTTTTGGTGCCCTCAGTCTTCTATTGGTTATTTTATTGCTGCCTTCTTGAGCAGCCAATAATGAGTAGTAATCAGATGGCGTTACTAGACTGGAGAGTTTTCCAGCAATGTCCCTTACTTAAGCCCCTGGAAGACAGCAGACTTCCCTGTCAGTGGGGCCTACTCTGCATATTGGGCTTNACTAGACTGGAGAGTTTTCCAGTAGTGTCCCTTATCCAGTCGGGTGTTTTTTTGATAAAATACTACTAAAGTGATCTTGGATCTGCAACATGCATACAAATGATGAAACCATTTATGTTGTCATAAAGTGTTTCACTTGTTACTATGTGAAGGAATTACAGGAAGTTTTTGTGTTAAGAATGGGTCTTCAGCTGTTCCTTGTGAGGGATGAAAATGCATGTTACAGTGGTTTCTTTAGTTCAAGACACTACTTGGCAAGTTGAATTGTATCAATAGTAAGTAATTTTGTTTAATGCACTAATCCCTTTTAGCATTGCAATACTTCTCTTGTATGGTTGCTACTGGCAGCAGCCATGGTGAAAAGCATTCTTAGTTTTATCAGAATATTTTCTTAACTTTTATCATCTGGAAATACCAGTGGTAGGATTCTGGACTTGAAATTTCAGGGCATTAGATGATTGAGACGAAAGGACTTTAGGCCAGCCCAAATTTCCTGCCTGTGCTAATTTTACTAGAATCATTCCAAGATAACTCTCAATTACTTAGCTCTCATTTCTCCCTGAGGAGAATCTCATTGGTGGTATAATAAAGCTTTGTGGCTACAAAGCAGTTCATGCTGTCAGTTTGCACTATGTCTGTTTTCAGTGCCATCATGGCTATTTTTTGTAAAAACTAGTGCTGTAGAGACAGGTTTTTTTAAGAGGAAAAAAACCAACTAAAACCAACCTAGCTGGTAAAGTGCTTCATTATACTGATACCCATTCTGTCTTAGAAGAGCAATACTAAAAAATATGTTCCCCACCATCTTAATCTTACTTAATGTGAAATACTTCTTTTCAGATTAAACTGGGCCATAGATCAGAAGCTAAAGATGGTGAGTTTTAAACAAATACATGCTGTAGAAGCTGTGCTTTGTTTGCTTTGTTTTTTTGAATTGATAAATTAATTTCACATACCATACCTTGGCTGAGAAAATTGAGCTCAATGCCTGCTGTAAGGCTTAGTATAGGTTCGCTTCACAAACTTCAGGGAAAGCCAAAAGCAGCATAGATACCTGCATGCATTTTATATATCTAAATATGAGTATATAACTTCTCGATTTTAGTGGAATGCAAACATGAATAGAGCTAATACTAATAACACTACTTCTGATAATAACAGCAACAACAGCACTGAGTTTAGAATACCTTTTTGTATCAATAGATCTCTGTGCCTTAAATGTTTAAGATGAGTGAGATTATTTGTGTCCCTTTTCAGATGTTTCCTTTTTTCTATTTTTGTGATGTATGCAGAGGCAAAATTGATAAAAACAAGATCAAAACTCTTGTCTCTGTGTCAGTTTGTTTTATGTTCAGCACTGTAGAGCATGTGCTCTGACCAGCCATATGCCTCTAGGCATGGATATGGCAAATTGAAACCAAGTAATCTTGGTCTTCTCATATAGCCTCTGTGGTGCAGCAGAATTTTGTTTGTGTGCAGGCTGCTGTCCTTCAGGAATCCTGCATCAGGTTACCAGCTTTACAGTGAAGAGTCTTTGCCATCAACTCTCCAGTTCCTTTCTTTTGAAGAGAAACTGATCACTCATCCCAGAGTCTCAGAGTTGAGCCAGCTGCCTGAGAGTCATGATCCACCTGGCCTTCAGGGCCTAATGGCCCTTAGGGACAGTCATTATTTTTGGCCTCTATAGTCATTATTTTTGGCCTCCGTAGTGTCTGTAGATGAAAGATATTACTAAAAATAATGATCGTGTCTGCTTCCCCTGTGTTACCTGATAACATGGTGTGCTTTTTTTATTTTCATCTAAGGCTGTGCCCACCCAAAAGTAGCCATTGTCAGTTTGATTCCAAAACATGTAATTAAAACAGGCAAAGCAAGAATGTAAAGTAATCCGTGTAGCTTTGCCCAAAATTTTGCTGGTCTTAGCATTGAATCATATCCCAGGCTTTAGGAGAACACTCTTTTTCAGCTCACATGCACCTGCAGCTTCCTGCATGATATATCTCAGGAGCATTTGCTTGCCAGTCAGTTTTCATACAAATACATTAGCATTTTTGAAAGAGGAATTGGTTCCCTGCAGGAATCATGGTTTGATACAGTGCCATCAGTGTGACTGCTGAAGTGCACCGTTTTCTCCTTGCTGGCCTCTGATTTTCCTCTATAAAGTCTGCTTGTGAAAAAGTTCAAGCAAGAGTGAACAGGTTTTGGTCACTCTCTCTTTTATGCCTTATATATGCTACAGCTGGAATGTAGAAAAACACGTGCCTTGCATTATTAGATAGCACTATGTCAGAGGGAAAAGAGATTTATTGAGGTTTGTCAGTATGACTTTCTCTGGAAGTGAGATATGCTGAGGAACTGATGTTTGCAAGATGAAACTTTTCTTTAAAATTAAAAGAAGCCTTCCCATACCATGAAAAAGATGCTTTTTCTTTTGCTAGGACTTTCCCTTTCTGCCAAAATGTAGACATGTTGCTTCATAATCTAAACACAATTATTGTGGTGTCGAATGGGACTTACTGTGGAAGAAAGTGTATGCCCACTTTTACTCTGCAGCAATTTACTTACTTATGGTAATGTACTTGTTATTTAGGAAATTGTTGAGTATTAAGAAGGTAATTTGTAGTAATAAATAGTCTGCAAGTAGCAGAATGAGGGGTTTATTTGAAGCTTAATCCAAAGTTTTTAGTTTTGTTCTTTCATCTTCTGTTCTTCTTTCCATCAATGTAGGAATCAACAGGACTGCCCTCAGGGAGATAAAACTGTTACAAGAGCTAAGCCATCCGAATATTATTGGTGTAAGTAAAATGCATGCTAGTTCTAGACTCAGTCTTCAAATACTTTTGGTAGTTGAACAATTGTTATGGCAAAATGCCTGTTTCAATAACATCGGCAAAGTGGTTTTATAAAAATCCTTTTGCATTTTAGCCAAGGGCTATGTAGATATTAATGGTGGGAAGAATTGTGGAAATTTAGGTTACTTGATTTTTAATATCTCCAATGGAATTGCAAATGAACACAGTACTGAATTTACCTGATTGTTTGCTTCATATGGAACTGGTGACAATCAAAAACCAGGCTTTTTAAAGCAATGGTAAAGGGGAAGTCATGTGACTTACTAGGTTTTAGCACACACATACGGTATCTAAAATCTCTGTTGGAAGGAGTAAAACCTCTGTCTTTTCAGTTTCAGTTGCATTTTGGTAAACTTACCTACAGATACCCAGCCGGAGCTAAAGACATTTTAAAGTTAGCTCATAGTGATGATTAGAAAGTCTGTCAAATATGACCCAGTAGACCGAGTATGAATTTTCCATATACTTTTCAAAGTGGGAATATGTTTCTCTTCTGGATTGTGAACTTACTCTCAAAGTGATTGCTTTGACTATCAAGGTTAGAGAATATGCAGAGAAGGACAATGGTGAAGGGTTGGAGCATTTCTTTATGAAAAAGTGAGGAATTCATCACTTTGGAGAGGAAAAGGTTGGGAATGTGGAGGTCTACAAAGACAAGGTGATAGTTGGTGTCCATGCAGAACTGGTATTTCCAAACCCCATTGTACTGGAAATAAGAGATATGTTTAAAACCTCTTGGCAGCAGGAATGGAAAAAAAGGGGTTAGACAAATTTATGATCAGCAGTTCCATAAGCAGATTCTAAAAACAATAGAGAATTTTGTGCTACTCTTAGTAGTTCTTAAAAAACTTTTGTGGATTTTGACAGTGTAAGGGGCATAGTCACTGCTGTTATGAACTATTTAAATGAGGACCTTGCAATTTGCCACTTCACATGGTCATTCCACTGAGGCTAAGGAATGAGCTGCACCATGGAGAGTATACCTTCCTTACCTTGAAAGACGAATCACCAGGCTAGATAATCTCTTGCTTTCACTCAGCATCATGCTTGTGGTATCTCAAATTAAAAACTGATTCTATCATTACACAGCTTCATCCTAAGAAAGGCCTGTTTGGATGTTCTCCGAAGAGTTTTATTTATCTTGGAAAACTAGCTACAAAAATTAATACACACCTGAAAATATCTGAAGTTACTAAGCCTAACACTGAAAATTTCTAAATACTGTATGCTTACAGGAAGCAGATACACAGAGCTGAATCCATGGGCAAACTTAGTCTGGTCTCAGTAAAGGGTATGAGTTTTGTAGAACAGCAGAGTTTTGAGGTCAAGGTGTGCATTACATTATCTGTTGTATTTAACATGATAAAGTTAATTCTTTCTCTTTTTTCCTATCTCCAGGAACGAGGGGCGATTATGTAAAATGCTTTTTCCATACTTAACAGGGATTTTTTTTCTGGTTTGGAAACTGAGTTAAGAAGCTAATCTGAGTAAATTTTTTGTGTTACAAGTCAAAGAGCTTCAACCCATTGTCAACAAGCTGAAAATACACATGCAGACTACAATGGTGTTGAATTTCAGAAAACTGGAAGAATCAGAGCATGCTTTATCATAATGTATTTTGTTTTGCAGCTTATCGATGCATTTGGACACAAGTCCAATATTAGTTTGGTGTTTGACTTCATGGAAACAGATCTAGAGGTAATATTTTTAAAGGTTGTTTTTTTTTATTATATAAGATGGCTTGGGAAAGTGCTACTTTAACAACCTTATATTTGTCCATATTAGAAAGCTGACTTTAATTGTGTCAGTTGATGAAGATCATGCCTTAAAAGTAGCTTGAGTAATTTCAGTTTTTATGAGTTCTCATTTGATTAATTCCTTTACTTCTAAATGTTTGTCAGCATGATCCTAAAGAAACAAATTGTATTTACTAAATTAGTTTTCTGGTACTCTGGTCAGAGCATGGAACCTTTGTCATCGATCATTGCTTCTGGAATGCAGTTGATAAGCATAATATCAAACGTGTTCAGGTGTGACACTAAAATACACCAAGAGACAAGACGGTAGTAAAATCCCATGCACCTAAAACATATTTTCAAATGTAGCAATGCTAGGCAATTGCAAATCAATACACTACAGATACAGGCTTTAGATGAATACAAAACTGGAAAAGGTTAGATGAGATTTTTGCTAATAGATGTTAGTAATGAGTTGACTTTTAGAGGATTCATTCTTTTTACATAGTAGCTATGCAACATTTAGAGATGAAGATCAGTATACAAAGAAAAATTAAATGCTGTTGTACTACATGATGCTGTGGTATACAGAGCTTTTAAAATGTATTGTGGTATCACTCTGGCTACCACTGAGACTGCAGTCTATTGCCATTAAGCATATGCTGCATAAATGAAGTTTGTGTAGTCTTAGCTCTTCTGTAACTCAAACAACTAAAATTTATGAAAGACTATTACTGAAGAAGACAGTAATATTAAAAAGCGAGCTTTGAGGTGTTTGCATAGAATTTTGATGTTAAAAATCAAAGAATGTAAGAAACTTTTTAAAATATAGTAAAGTGGTCATACCTTCTGATCTTTTTTGAAAATAGAAGAGGAAACCGTTGTATTTACAAAGATTAGTTGCTTAGGTTGCAAAGAGAAAGAAGGAATGAGTGGAAACATAATTTCAAGTTTACTGACACATTTATCATTTTTATATGTACATCTTTGTCTTGGAAGTTTGGGTATCTACGTGGAACTGGGATTAAATAATAAGCTTCTGTTTCCCCCACATTTTTTCATTGGCTGGTTATGCAAAGTTTACATAAGCTATCTGGACTCCTCATTTCAATTTCTGATCTCCAGAATAGAGCTATTTTTCTGAAAAATGGTGAAGTGGTAGAGAATATGTGACTGCCAATTTGAACTATGTCTTAAATACTGAAATAACTTTTGAGCCCAAAGAATGGAAATAAGTTTGTCTTGTGTGCTGAACTTTACTTTCACTTTAACACTTTGCAGGTTATTATAAAGGATACAAGTATTGTATTGACACAGTCTCATATCAAGGCATATATGCTGATGACACTTCAAGGATTAGAATATTTACATCAGCATTGGATTCTACACAGGGTAAGCATGTACTAAATTGACTGCCTTCATCCTGCTACAGAAATCACATTGGACAGAATTAGAGTCTAAAGTCTAATGAAGGTGGGTTTGGATTTCAAACGTTCTCATTCAATAGGCATTCATCTTTGCTGTTTTGGGGAGATAATAGCAGTACCAGAAATGTTAAGAATTACTGACGTGGTTATGACTTGGATACTTATACAAAAGGTTCTCCTGTAAGATAAGGCTTTAATTATCACTGTGAATTGTGTCTGGCTGGGATGGATTTAATTTTTTTCACAGCAGCTGAACTCTTGATACTTTCTCCTTTCTATCAGATGGTGTCAAGGCTTTCTCTTTTTCCCACTCTGCCCTTGCCCCTGGTGGGTAGGCTGGGGGTGGGCAAGAAGTAAGGAGGAGACACAGCTGGGGCAGCTGACCCAAGTTGTCCATAGGGATACTGCATACCATGTAATGCCTTGTTCAGCAGTAAAACCTGAGGTAGTGGAAAAAGGGGGAAATTTTGGTTTCCAAACTGGCTGTTGTTTGAAATCTCTGTATTGCTGTGCTTGTGGGAGGTAGTGAATTCTTTCCATTGCCTTGCTTGTTTGCTTGGTTTTTTTGTTCTTTCTTTCACCTGTTGAACTGCCTTTATGTTGCTCCTAGAGTTTTCTTGCTTTTGATAATTTCTTTTGACCCTGTAGTGCTGAGAGTGGCAGGTGGGATTAGAATAGAATGAGCAAATGGCTGTGTGGATACTTTTCTGTTGGCCAGAGATCAACCAACAACTGTGATTTCTGCAGTTATTTGAAGCATTGACAAGGTCTTTTTATTATTCAGTTGGCAGCTATGCAGTTAACATAACTGCTGTTCCTGCAGCAAAACTAAAACCTATCAAGTGGCCTTTTTAAACCCGGCAGCTTAAATAAGTTCATATTCAAATGGGTCTGTCTCACTGGGATTTTCATATATGATGAAGTACTTATTTCCTGGAGGGTTTAAATTTTTTTTTTGCTTACAATGTAGATTTTACAGTAGAATCAGATCTTTCATTTTAGAATACTATTATGACATGTCTGCCAGGAGATTCATTGTATGTCTGTTTTTATCAATACTGACAAAATTCGTAATTTGCTTTCTATACTGACAGGATCTTAAACCAAATAACTTGTTGCTAGATGAAAATGGAGTTTTGAAACTGGCTGACTTTGGCTTGGCAAAATCTTTTGGAAGCCCGAATAGAGTTTATACACACCAGGTAGTAACAAGGTAAGACATCCTGTTTTGTTTCTTACTCAGTAGTTGTTTTATAGATGTTCTTGAAATACGTCATATCAAATCAACATATTCAGCGTGGCATCTAGCTCATGTGATGCGGCAAAAGCCTCATAAAAAAAGCACAAGGAAGCATTGTTTAACAAAGTCTGCACAAAAACTGCCAGAATATGCATTTGTGGAGGTGGTTCTGGTATCTGCCAAAATTATACTCTTTCGAAATGTGTGGAAATAGTATATATCTGCTTATAAGCCTGGATATTGGTGCAAGACAGCTGCTACTTTCCGATGATCATGAGACCTAGAATCATTTTTGGAGCTAGTTACATTATGTATTTTGAGACAAACACTTGAACTAATTGAAATATTTATAAATGGTTTTAATGGCATGCTTATTTAAGGTATGCTTTAAAAAGCAGGACTGCAAAATACGCAGTCCTTTCTGACTGCTATAATGCTAAAACTATTCAGGCAAAGCTGGTTTAACATGCTTATTCAGAAAACAGAAAATCTACAGTAGTTTCAAATGCAGCGTTATTGCATTAAACTTGATTGTTCTTAGGTAGTGTAAGTAGTTGTTTTAAACAGCAGGGCTCATTTTGCATAAAAGTAGTCTCTATACTTAGGTCTGTTGATATGGAGATTCTTGGAAGATGGAAGAAATTCTGTTCTGCTGTGATTCTTTCAACATAAAATTTTAAGGAAATTTCAGTTTACCTTTCATGTGAAAAACTTTCTTCCTTTAATGTCTGCAGTTCGATACTTGTAATGAGGTCAGTTGAAACTGCAGTTCATTTGTGGTTTTAAGTGACCCTATGGTGAGGAGTTCACAGCTTTGTTCATCCTTTGTTAAACAAAACACTTTGCAGGGTAGAATACAGCTCTTCAATGTCTGAAAAGTATATAAGCAGAAGCAATTTTTTTTTTTTTTTTTTTTTTTTTTTTTTTTTTTNTTTTTTTTTTTTTCTTTTGCATTGCTACAATACATATAGCATTTGACATGAGCAAAGCCAGTGATTCTCCCAAAATGTGTTTTCTTTTCAGGTGGTACCGAGCCCCAGAACTGTTGTTTGGGGCTCGAATGTATGGCGCTGGTGTTGATATGTGGGCTGTTGGTTGTATCTTAGCTGAATTGCTCCTCAGAGTAAGTATTTAAATGTAAGCATTTTGTGTTTGCTTTTCAGGGCCTTACGGCTTTTTATGTGGGTTTCTTCTTTCCTGCTAACAACAGGAAGTGAAGACAGGCTGTCAAGGTTTGACCCTGACTAAACGCCAGGCACCTCGACTCTCTCTTGCTACAGGAAAAGAAAACCACTTAAAAACAAAACTCACTAATTTCATGAGTCACCTGAGATAAGACACTGGTTGGTAGGAGGACGCACAGAAAAAGAAAAAGGGCAAACAGGTTCTAAGCTTAAAGTTGCAAAAAAAGTGATTTAATTACCTAACGGAATTGGAGGAAAAATAAATGCAAGGCGAAAATACACTTTTCATACATTATTTTGATCACTTCCCCCTCCCTCTTACGAACTTATAGTATTCACCCCCTTTCCTCTTTTATAACTAACAAACTCAGGTAGGGGCAGAGTGTGGGGTATTTTTTTTCAGTCCACAGAGCAGGTTCTTAAATCAGTTCATCACTATAATTCATGTATTGCAAATACTCTTTGTCTATACTTATCTGTCTCTCTCAAGACAGTTCTGCTCTCACCCCCACTCTTTTAAGAAGCAATCTCTGCACTCACCCCCCCCTTCTCTCTTTCCAAACTGGCAACACAGACAGGGGGCAGGTTGAGGGGTTCTCTGGT
>VZRM01006405.1:981380-1001234 GCA_013397955.1 Grantiella picta | reverse complement strand
CTGGTTCACAGTCTTTTCCAGGCATCCACCTGCTCCTCTGGAGTGGGCTGTGGGTTGGTTTCTGCACTCCTGTGGACTCCATGGGCTGCAGGGGGACCTCCTGCCCCCATGGCCTTCACCGTGGCCAGCAGAGAATTTCAGCTCCGGCACCTCCTCCCCCACCTTCTTCACTGACCTTGGCGTTATCCATGCTGTTTTCCCTCTACATATTTTCACCTCCACCTCCTCCTGCTCCAACTACAAAGAAGTGAAAGAAGTGTGTGCCTGCTTTGTTTTGATTTCTTCTTAAATATGTTTTCACAGAGGCGTAACCAACACCTTCAATTGGCCCAAACTTGGCCGGCAGCATGTCCATCACCTTCAGAGCCATCAGAGATTGGCTCTGCTGGACTTGATGTAAAAACTTCCAGAACTTTCACTCAGGACACACAGAAGCCATCTTTGTGCCACTCCCTACCCCTCAGACACCTCCCCAGGCCTACCACAACAGCATCTGAGGGATCCAAATTTCTCCTAGATGTTAAAAATACTTTACTGATGTTTTGGGCCAATCAAAACCACCACACAGGCTAGAGGAAAGCTTCCAAAAGCTTGTTAACTGTAATGAAAGTGACTTTTTGGAATAGACTGAGGTTCCATAAGCATCACAAGTGTTTGAAATTTCTAAAAAACATCTGGGTAAAAAAGTTGCAACAAACTTTCAGTCTTGCCTTGGGAGCGGTCAAGTAGGTAACTCTTGCAGTCTACAGACATCTATTTTACTTCACTATCCTTCTAGAAATGTATCACAGATACATACCTGGGCTGTCTCTTATACGCTCAGTTCTTCAGTTATAATCACCAGTACCCTAATTGTGGGTTTATTTGTAATGAGCAGAAGACTAACTTTTTTTTTCTAAACTGTGGTTAGTTAGTTTTCAGCAGTGGAATGAAGCTGAAGGTTAACGTCAGGATAATCCTATGGCATTTCTTAGTGGGATACAAAAATGTAATGGTCCTTGAGTATTTTCCACTGAAGCAGAATGTTTATTATACAGCTCTTTGGAGAAGACATGAAAGTGTGAGGGGGGCAGCGGAGGGCATGGAAACAGACACAGCTGAAGGCATGAAGTAGCTTGCAGTGTAATTTATCTTTCATGACTAAGTGGCCTCTGCTAGGTTTCTGCACCTTACTTTGAATGGTTTTGTGGCCATGTCATAACCAGACTGTAGAACTTTCTGTGTGAAAACACCTTGAAAGACAGTTTTCACCTTGATTGGTCACACCAAATAGGTGTGGTAGTTCAATTTGATTGGCAATTCAGACATGGGCATATACCTTAGCTCTTTAATCAGCACGGGTGATGTGTACATAAATATGCATTAGACAGTCTTAAGCTGAATACGTTTAGGCAAAGTTAGAAAGCAAATAACTCTTGAATTCAGTTGATTCCTTGGCTTGTCACAAAATGGAAAGTGTATTATGGTTCAGTTTTTATCACTGCGATATTTTGAAATGTGTCTGTCCTTTTTCAGGGCAATGCAACTTCTGGGAGCTTTTTATGAAAGCAGTTTGTATTCAGGGGGCTGTCATGATGCCAAAATTTAGTATGCTGACTACTAGGATGTTCATTATTTTTTCTGTTCTAATTAATTGAACACTGCCTCTCATTATTCATAAATTTGCCTTGGTCACCAAGTTTCTTTTTACTTGCCTTGTGTGCATGATATACAAGCTACAAGTTAGACTGGGCAGATATCGCCTTTTCAGTCTTCTGCTTTGTTGAAATGAGATGTGACACTGATCAGGCATTTTTCTTTCCTAGTGGGTCTCTGCTCTCCCTCATGTTTTCATTTAATTTCGTAAGTGTAACTTATGTAATCCAGTCATGATTCGCTTTAAATATATGTAAGAGCTAACTCCAGAGAACAGGTGGTGAAAAGATCACCATGACCAACTGACTTTAGGCTGACAACTGAGATATAAAATCTTACATTAATGTGGTCATGGTGTAACCTGATGTTTAAGCTGTCTGCTATCAAGTCAATGAAATCAAGCCTGGGTTCAGGAAACTTTCAGAATCTGTTTGGGCATAACAGAATGCTCAAATATCAAGTGTACTTCTTTGTGGGGAGATGGTATACAGAGGGTTTTTGCCTTGCACTTATGAAGTGTCACTCAAAGCTTCTCCCTAAAATTGAAGTTCAGAAGTTAATTCAATCAAATGCTGTTTCTTTCTTCCAGGTTCCTTTTTTGCCTGGAGACTCTGATCTTGACCAGCTGACGAGGATATTTGAAACACTGGGCACTCCAACAGAAGAACAGTGGCCTGTGAGTCTTTTTATTTAACAGACTGACACTTGGTTTAACTTCATACTCTCTATTTTAGCTCTTGAAATTGAATGGTTATGCCAGAGTACTTGAGTAGATTTTTAGAAGGCAGTTTCACATCTCATGAAGCAGCTGAGGTTTGTTGTTTCACTCGGCAAACCTCTGGTCAATAGCAACAGTAACAACACTTCTTGCTTTCCTTTCTATGTGCGGTTTCCCATGGCTATTGGTGTGAGATTATTGTTGTTGCTTAATGTTTTTGAGATGCTTGTTTAATTAGCGTGCTTTAACCTGGAAAGCTTTAATCACTTCAGAAGCAGAAACCATGTCTAGGGGCCCAAGTTGGCCTGAGTAAATTATAGTTTGGGGATAGTAAGAAACGCAGACCAACAGCTTTAGGGATAAGCAATTTACCTCAACAGTAGTACTGTAACAAATACAAATTAGTAGTACAGTTATCTCTGAGATGACAGCAAATTAAGTAACACCAGGCCAGGCTTACTGTCAGGGCACACAATGACCTACCTAACCATAGTTATTAAACAGACTGACAGGGAAGTGGGACATAACATCTGATGAGCTACTTATACCAGCTGAAAGGCACAGGGAGTCCTGAATTCCCTGATCAGGCTGTTGTATTTTTTTGTTGAGTTGTGGAAGCACTCGCTGGACTTATAAACTTCTGCTTCCTCTCCATGCTGCTTTTCCTTAGTGTAAGTGGTACTGGAATGCTGTGGTATATGATCACAAAATGGAGCTGTAGCCTAATGGAGAAATGCTGTGTGAGGCGCTGCTAACCCCACACAATTCTGATACTGCTCCAGGTTTATAAATGGAATTTGTGAGGGTTTTCACAATGATATTTCTGCTTTCTTTGGAGAGGAAGATTTAAGATCTAGGTGGGGAGAAGAGAGAATAGAAGACTAACACAACAAAGATGATGCATTCGCAAGTTCATTTCCAAACCCTTACTTTTTAATAACTGAAACCTTTACTATCAAGGTTATAACTGGTTGAGCACATTTTTGACTTTGTGTTCATATTTTATTTTACTTGGACAAACTTGAAGTGTGATGACTAGGGGTTTAAATGACTTAAAACACTACTGAAGTATTATGTTTGGGTAACTGTCTGTTACAATTGTCTGTGTAATTTTTATGCTAGAATGTGAACACAGTGGGATTGATTTCATACCTACAGGACAAAAAAGTATGCAATTAATCTTTTGTTTAACTGCTTGGTGCATATTTTCCTTCCCTCCTCCCATTGCCCATAGAAAGTTTCAGTTGTGCATTTCAAACCAAAATGCACATGATGTTCAGCTAACTTTCTAACTTGAGGAAAGTGAAGACAGACTCTTTTGTGAATCTTTTCCCTCCCACCATGTCAGTTCACTAAAGGCAATTTTATTTATTTTGTCTGACCACGCTAAAGTTGTTTCACACTTGCTTTAGCAGTTTTTTCTTCTGGAGTGGTCACCACTAAAGCAAGGGAAGGACAGATAATTTGGAAAGAGTAAAACAACTGTAACAGGTATTAAATAAAGTTTTTATGACCTACCATTCCTATATTGATTTGATTCTGGTGAGCAAGCATTAGCAATGTGTTTTGAAAGATTAGTTTCTTCTGCTGAAACAAAGCTATATGAAGTTCCCTTTCTGTGGAAAGCTGAAGTATTTCTAAGGGAAAAAACATACATTCCATTTCTGGTCTTTGTAGGGGATGACAAGTCTTCCAGATTATGTCACATTTAAACCTTTTCCTGGAATGCCACTTCAACATATCTTCAGTGCAGCTGGTGATGATCTGCTCAATCTTCTTCAGGGCTTATTCACGTTTAATCCTTGCACTAGAGTTACATCTACTCAGGTATAGTGCACTTGGGTTATCTCCTAATGTTCATTAATCTGCTGTTAGTATCAGATAAATGTGTTTTGTAGCCAGTAAGGCAGGTTGGAAATGAAACATGAATTACTAGAAACGTAATACCAGTGTTTTGTAGAGCGAACTCTGAAAGGCATGGATCATCTCCATTCCCAGTACAGAGTGAAGGTAGACAACTAAAATGTGTGTGAGCTGTGACCTTCAGACAGTCATATTTGACATGCTAAATTCAGTCACCTAAAACTTGGAGGTTGAGTCTTAATATAACATACCTTATTCCCTGGATTTGAAGGTTTTTGTCTGTACTTCATTTAGTCTCTTCTTCAATTTAATTTAAACTGTCATGGTACTTTTCTAAATGTAAAATTCTGTGGTGATTTAAACCACCATTCTGATCTAAGTATCCTCTTCCATTATACTTTCAACTTCACTACTGCTGACAGAGAGAAATGAAGGACTTGAAGAAAAGTCTTGCAGAATGTTGTAGTTCAGAATATTGATTTCTGCAATGAAGAAGATATACCAGTTAGCAGTTTGAAAACTGTTTTTGTGTCACTTTACACTGATAGGAAAGCATGCAAGAAACAGCTGTCCCCTTAGGGCCTGGACTCCCTCATTGCTGGTTAGACACGATGGATCTGAATCCAGGAGATAAGTGCATATGTTATGTATCTTTTTACTAGAAGACTTTCTCAGAGCACATTCAGGCTGTTTTGGCCACCATCTTTATTAACATAAGTTACTATGTTTTTAGTAACATAATATAACTTTTAAGTTTCTAGATAATTAGTTCTGCTATGTTTGAGACACCTCTGTAGTAGTTCATATGAATGAGATAATTTTTCAGTTCATATTGTAGGATAGGGACTTGAATGTATATTATTTTTCTAGTCTAAACTTTTTACTGACAATGCCACAGTCTAAGACGGGAAACAACTTGTGCTTACTGTGTTGAACTGGCATTGGATATAATGTAACTGGCATTCGCAGGAGTAATGATTACCTTAGAGACAACCACTTTTTGTTAACCACACTTCTTGGTTCCTAAAATTTAAAATAAGGTATGTAATTCCAATACGTGAAACCAACCTTGCTGGCTAGTGTTTGCCTTCTGCTCTAAGAGGAGTGATGTCTTTCTTACAGTTTACAGAGCAGAAACAGCACAGGTAAAGCAGTATGGAGGAAAAACCCATCTTAAAAGCTAACAAGCTGGTGTCCACATCTTGAATCTGATTAAGACTTCTGATATATTCCTTTGATTTTTCTTTATTCCTGACTTTTTTATCCTTATCTGTCTATTCAGAATGTAAGCTCTTCATAACTAGAAACTGCTTATACCAGACCTCTTACAAAACAGTCTAGAGTTTTGTCAGGTTGTCTGAGCACTAGTTAAAAATGAGAGTACACAATTATCCCTTGCGTTGCAAATCCAGGTGGGGTGGACAGTGATTGAGAACACAATCTTTATTTGCCCCAATGCCACCCTGTAGTATAAAAGCGTTCACATAGTTTTTAAGTTGCAAGTGCTTTGTTTCATTATAACCTCTTTATAAATTGTGTTCTGGCACTTCATACTAATTACTTGGTTCTTTTTCTTCCATTATCATTAAGGCATTGAAACAGAAGTATTTCAGTAACCGACCAGCGCCCACTCCAGGAAATCAGCTGCCAAGACCCAACTGTCCTGCAGAAGCTGCAAAGGAGCAACAAAATGCACTTTTAAATTTAAAAAGGAAAAGAACAGATGGAATAGATCAAGGTAACTTCCTAGTATGTCACCAGTTTTAAATAGGAGCTACATGATTACCGAGAATGGGATGCTTCGAGTGTTTCAGAACAAAAACTCTTTTAATGAACTAATTCCCTGGGCACTGGCCCTTTAACGATATATGATTTGGGATCAGAATAACTTAGTTATGTATTCTAACAAAATTAGCACAAAAAAGGCTCTTCTGTGATGCATAGGAGCCTATTAGAAGAAATATCCTATTCCATTAATTTGTGTAATGGAGAGTGATACTGCCCAGCAAATTATAGGATATGATAATGAACTTTTCTTTCCTGAGGCATTTTGCTCAGGTGGAAGTAATTTAACTTCACACCACTTAAAGAAAAAAAAAGAGAGAGCTGAAACTTAGCATGGTTCTGTGAAATGGCAGGCTAGAGAGTGTAGATCAGATTCAGAAGGGAGATTGCTGCTCACTCTTGTAAGGTAAGTTAATTGTTAAGACCACTCTGGGTAAGGAACTTTAAGCACACTTCTGTGATCCTCCTCCAGTCTTCTCCAAACAGCAGAATGTATTTCATAACTCTGTGGCAGGAAAAGTGCTCAGGACTCAAGACCTGTATCTGATCCTAAATTACTCGGGCCTTCTATTAGGGAGGTAGCTACTGGGTCTTAAACTCAGAGTTGGTTTCTTAACAGCTGGAACACGCTAGATAGCAGCTGTGAAGTTAGCATCAGCTCTTTGTTATTGCTAGTATGAGATCAGTTTTAATATGAGTGTTACTTTTTTATAATGGAGCTACTTCTGTGAAAGTGCATTTCTTCTTTAGTTCAGAGAGACAGCTACCTTACTAGGGTTTAATTTAATTTTTAGGCACTCTGAATTGTTTTTTCTAAGTCTTCATCAAATTAGAAGTAAAATATATCAGGTTCACTACCTTAAGATTTTGATGAAAAAAAACGTAAACAGCTGACTACTTGCACACTGTCTGCTGACCACAGTACCATGGGTCAACTGACATGTGGGAACTTGACAAGTTACAATAGCATAGGCAATTAATTTAAGCTTTTTAGCTCCTTTTCCATGTGAGGGTTTGTGATTAATGTTTTGGAGCATACACTCTAAAATACGCCTGTTATCTAAAAGACAGGAAAAAGAGGGAAATGCTTCCTTGATTTCTTAACTATTTGAATTTGTGCATTTGACAATGAGCAGTTTCCAGAGTTGTATCAAGCTAGAACAATAATTGCTTTAAGGTCTTTCCAAAAGTCTCATATTCTACAAGAGGAAATCAGACTTGTGTGTTAGTGTTAAATGCTAGGAGATTTGAGATTGGCTATAAATAAGGCATTTAGGAAGTCAGTATTACTTTTTGAGTTCTTTGAATATTGGTATAAAAAGCAGTATCATTTCCACCTGCTGGAAACAGAAACAATGTATTTACTGATGTGGTAACAGAACATTCCATAATGTTCTGTGACTGCTTTATCTGGCCTGGCAGCACCAGAAGGTTTCAAAGGTAGCTCCTCAAGTGCAATAAACATTAAAGGAGATAGCCAGTGATAGAGCTAGCAAATCTGTTGCCCTGGATTTCATTTACTATTCTTATATGGCATTACTATCTAAATTTAAAATCTGAATAGTGGTTTGGAAGAGTAATCCTACAGTCTTGGTTTACATAAAGATTTGAAGGACAATATGTATTTATTTGTCCTTTATGTATATGTATATATATATATATGTATTTATATATGCATTTGAGGGTGGAAATGTGCAAACGTGTAATTTCAAAGAAAAATAAGTTGCATTTCCTGAAATTCTTAGAATGGCCTGTGCTTGTATCCTGCACAGTATATTTCTTTCCCCTAGCCCTGTTGACATAGCACTCCAGAATGTGGTAGAATAGACTGAGTGCTCGCTGGTGGGTATCCTCTTGTAAAATATTGACACCATGTCTTGGTTTGAAAGACAGGGCTCTGCCAAGGAAGGAAGAAACCTCCTTTGGAATAGAGAATATGACCCCCCGCCTCCTTTTTTCCATCCGAATTATTATAACTTTGAAATCAAGGAGCTTTCAGGCAAAAGATACGGAAAAAGGAATAATAGCTTTTTACTAGTGTTTACAACAAAACAATAATACAGAAACAATGGTTTAAACTGACAAAGTTAGAATACAACCTGCCACACTACTAGTCAGGGTGGTGGTAGCAGTCCAGTTAAATGGTGGCTGCAGTCCCTTTGGGATGATGGATGTGGCCTTGTTGAAGCAGTGATCCTGCAGAAAGGTCTAGTCGGTCTCTGGAGGTCCGGCGGTGACTCTTGAGCTCTTTGGAAATCCAGTGGAAGTCTTCCTCCTGTGTTCCAGAGTCTCAGTTTATATGCAGGTGGAATGTTCAGTTCCTCCCCTCTGGGCAGGGCATCTCACAGTGGGATGATGTAATCTTATGAGTCACCCCCGGAGACCTTGATTGGCCCATTAGTGGAGATAGCCCCCCAGATGGTGTTATCAGGGCTGAGGCATGCTGAAGATAAAAACCACTGCCCCATCTGTTTTTAACAGCTTATGGAGATGGTAATAGAAAATATACTTTTGATTACACCTTCCATGTCACCTAAGACATACCAGAAGCTGACTGCCAGGAGAAAGAATCATGCCATCCCCATATGTGCTGCTTTTCCCCAGGAACAAAGCCCTGTAGCCTGTGGGGCGTGTTCACCAAACTTAAGTACTTCTCGGAAAACAGCCACCATTGTCAAAACTATCACTTGACAGATGACTGCCTGTGAAAAGTATTAAGCATGCATACTTTGAATATGCTGTTGCCACCTATTTCTTGTCAGGAGGTACTTGGAGACACTATGATGACATCACTGCCCATCTCCACTCTGGCACTTAACCAAAAGCAGCAGTGCTTCCACAGGACACCTATTTCTAGTCTATTGATATGCATTCCTACAGAACTGTAGGCACACAAAACAGACATCACAAAGGATGGTGCACTAAACTTTTTTCCTGAGTTAATGCAGCATAAGGAATCTTATCTAATATCAAAATTATTGGTTTGAAAAAAAAACAAAAACATTCTGTTCATATCTAAGATTAAGAATTTGTCCTCGATTTGATAGCACATAAGAAAAATCCTTAAGTGTGTGTGTGTGTGCGTGTGTGTGGTGGGAACAGGGTTAAGCCTTAGAACAGCTTGCTTTTCTTAGTTTCCAAAGTAGAATTAACTGATTAGATTTTCATACCAGCAGTTGACTGGTTGGTTTTTTATATGAATAAAGAGAAATAGTTACATGTATCCTAAATGCGATTAATACTTAATTACAGAATTCGTGACTTTTGGAGTACCCATACTGATTTGAGTGAGCTTTGATTCTAGCATTCTCTAAGAGATTCATTAGAAAACGTTATCATGAACTGCCACTGCCATAAGCAGCATTTAGCAGTTAAGAGTATATGTATCTCAGGAATGGTATCAAACCTTGAGGAGGGGGCTGGACCTTTATGCTTTGCTAACAATGTGATTTATACTTTTCAGGGTTGCCAAAAAAACTGATTTTTTGATTGCTGTGGATGGTGGATGAAAATGAGTGAAAATTACCTGAGTTCCAGTCACTGATAAAACACTGTAAGAGTTGCTGGATGGTTATTTTGTAATATTTTCATATGTAAAATATGAATTTACTATTTCCTTACTGAAACAAAAGTTTCTTCAGCCCTTGTTTTTAGAATAAAAACAATCCTGAAACAAAAGATACCTTTCTCTGGTTTGCTGTCTTGGTACTTTGAGTTGTGCTGTGAGGCAATAACTGTCAAAACTGCTTGCAGGCTGCAGGTGTACACAGACTAATTT
This sequence comes from Grantiella picta, assembly GCA_013397955.1. Lineage (NCBI taxonomy): Eukaryota > Metazoa > Chordata > Aves > Passeriformes > Meliphagidae > Grantiella > Grantiella picta. The sequence goes on along the minus strand of VZRM01006405.1, from coordinate 991,455 downwards.
TGCAGAACTTCTGTGCTGAATCACATGCTATCCTGTACAGATGTACTCTGTAAGGGGGAAAACTACAAATAACACTATTTCTTCTCACCTGCAGCTTAGTTGAACATGTGACCGTCTTCCAGCCCTATAGTAAAAATGTATCCCTGGAAAGGAAGGCAGGATTTTTTTTTGTTCCAGTTAGTAGGCTCAAGTATTAACAAATGCATTTGCATATGCTCTCTAAGCCGTCATGCATTAAGACTCTCCAAAGACACAGCCACTGCCTTGAAAACAATGTGATATGCAGACTAAATGTGAATTGTTTGGAGGTGTTTTTTTCCAATTCCAGTCTTCAGGAGAAGTTACCTGAAAACATACAAATATGGTTTCCTTCACAGCCTCAAAGATTGCAGTAAGAGACAAAGGAGGGAGATCCAGCCGGGGAAACTATGGTATACTAGTCCTGTTAGCCTGTGTCTGTTGAACAACCCATAGTGCAGACGCTGGACTCAGCTTTGCCTGAATTCCAGCATGGAGGGGTAGCAAAGTTTCTGCTGGGTAATCAAACTTCTGCAATGGAGAGAACTAAGCCTGCATATGCTGTTGCTGCATCTTGAACTGTGTGCCCACTTTTTTGCAGTGGATCTCAGGGATACCTGCTGAGCCATTGTCCTCTTTTCTGCCTCTGAACCACATTCAGCATTCTCTTTTCTAGTTTTGGGGCAAGTGTAATAGTATAAGACTTTGAGGCTTGTAGAGGAGCAGCAGCCATCATATTGCTTGTGTGTTCCTGCAATTTGCTGCTACTTGAGCCAACGTGAAGTGTTCTGGCCTTGTAGGGGAGAAAAGAGTTAGTAATCTTCCAGTAGCCTGGAAGATTGGTTGGTGGCAGTTGAAAAATAAGCAAATTTCCTAAGATCTAATTGAGACTGTAGAGAAAAGTTTTATCCATTAACATTCGTTCTGTACGTTTTTACTGTGTGTTTAATCAAACATCATCTTCCTCATTGCAGGCTAGAGGATTAAGATAACTGCAGTCCTACTTCTCGCTGGCACATGTTCAAAAATATGTTAATCTGAATAGGGAAGTGGGATTTAGGAGTACTGTAAACTTTTTCATTTATCTAGCGCATCTTTCTAAGTAGTCCTAAAAGCCTGGAAACTCACTCCCTAAAACAGATACTGCATTTTTCAGCGAGTATCCCAACTATTGGCTATAAAAGATAATGTTTGCATGAAAATGTTAAGTATTCTGTCTGTTCTGTTTTGGGAGTAACACCATTTCTTCCTTGCAAAAAGCTGTATCTGTCTAGACAGTAGTCTTCCCTGAAGGAAACCTTTCTTGCTAGAACAAGTAGCAATCCTCTAAGCTCCTACTGGAAAAAGTGGAGTAGATTGTAGAGTAGATTAGATGAGCAGTCAGTGTATTAATGTACAGAGCATGGTTACTGTGCCCTCTAAGAGTGGGCTTGAAGTGTGATGTGCTAAGGCCTGACCAGCAGGCCTAAGACAGAGCTGACTTACAGATGAATCCTTGCCATTATGTGACTAACACCATCAGTACTGTTTAGCTAAAAATAGATGACCGAGATGCTTATGCTAGCTGTTTTTCACCAAACTGGCTGCTTTAGAAACTTTCACTTAACCTTGTGTAGTTATCTGCAAGAAATGTATCATTCTAAGAAAGTTTCCCAACGGACATGAACAGAGGCCTGTTTGTAGAGTATTTTACGGAAAACTCTGCCAGCCCAGGCCTGCACTCTGGCCAAGCCCTGACCCCAGCTGGGAGGGAAGTGTGCCATCAGACCCAGGCGATGCTTCTGTGCTACAGATATAATCAGGTCACTTTGACTTGCTGATTTGGGCCTATAAAAGCTGGACTCAGTTTCGGGGTGAATTTGGAGGACTCACCTACAAGTGGACACACCATGGAGGATTTTCTCAATTGCTGGGAAGGGTCCTCGCTCGTCCTCCAGGTAGGTCCTTGCTGTGAAATGGGGCTCCCCAGAAATGTCAGACCCTAGATGATGTTAAAGTATTTGGACAATTGGTGATGTATCTTTCTCAATCACCATCCTTTCTCTCATACAGTAATGATTAGGTGCATTACCTTGCTTATTTTTGCTGTTGCTAATACTGTGTGCATAGTAAGCTTATTGTTTTATTGAAGGTATCTTTTTACTTTTGTATTGCCTTAATATTCATAGTAAAATAAGACTGTTCTTTCCAGTGGTGTCTGTGTCCTTTAAACTGCCCCTGTCAATTGGTGAAACAAAGTGAGAGGCTATTTTGTGACCAAGACTATTGTTTTGTACGCTTCAAGTCACATTTGCAACAGCAGATGCTGAAAAAGCGCAATGTTTTATATAATACAAGTTCAGGAGCTGTTTCCTTCCAGCTCCCCCACCGCAATTTGGTGTACTGTGCTCTACAGGTACAGTTGGGTCCTGTTCTGTACCATGAGGGTGTGCAGTAAGTCTTTGTTTTCAGTTGAGTTCAGCTGAATTGTTTCAGTTGAGTGGAGCTGAGTGAAGATTCTTGTGTCAGGGACTAAAATGTTCTTGCTCTTAGTGATGGTGTTGTGCACAGATGAAATGTAAGTCTGTCAGAGTAAGGTGGGATTAGAGAAAGGACAGCACAACATTTTTTCCTAATCTCAGGCTTTTGGATGGTTTGATTTAACTTTTGTGACTTAGGTCAGAACTCTGGAAGAAATATTTGGGATTTGTGGTGAATATAATATGCAGTTGTGCAGTTAGTCATCTAAATACTGTTTAATTTGTGACTTAGTTTGTAAGCTTTATATCAGGCTAATCATGCTTCAGCACAGGCAATCTGTCTCTAGTCACACCAATTTACTGAATATACAGGTGCTGCAATCTGTTTGGCTTCTGTTCAGAGTCACAACAATCAAGCATGGTTTGTTTGGACCATGCAATGTGCATGCTTGTGCAAAACTCTCAGTACACCTGAGCAAACAGGAACATAATGCCTTCTCCCTTGAGCTGAGACATTTCTTAAGCCTTTAGCATCTTTTTATCATGTGTTACTCTGTTTCTTCCTGAAAGGTTAATACTACTCTCTGTGAACATGATGGCTTTTACGTCGAGACTAGATGGAGTTTGAGTGACTTTTATGCATTGTACTGCTATTGTTTATATAATCGAACTAGAACTTTGTTTTCTTCATCCACTTTGCTGCCATACTCATACATATGAGTATGAGTATGTCATACTCATATATGGCACTTTGCTGCCATACTCATGTAGCAAAACTCATTGTATGAGCACACCATAGAGAAAAGTGCTCTCTGATTTAAACAAAACTGATTTCATGTTCTCATAGATGCCAGGATTACTTGTGGTAGCATGGAGAACAGGGACTGCTAGCTATTACATCCTCCTTTCTCTCTGTGGCTCTGGATTGATGCCAATGCTGTGTGATCCCAGCAGCCTTTTTATTTTGACAGAGAGGGTTCAGAGCCAGATTGAGTTGTAAAATACAGTTGTTGCTTTGCATTTTTGGTATTCTATAAATGATGTGGCCTTGCGCTCCAGGCAGCATTGCCAATTATTTGTTTTTACCTGTCATTCTTGGCTTTTGTTACTGTTCTTGTTCTCTTGAGTTAACTGCCTGTGCACTGCTTACGTAGCTCAGCCATTTCTTCTGGTGCACAAATGTTTATGCTCCAGGTGCTCCTGTGTAATGATTCTTTTACAGAGCAGGTTTCACAGTTGACCTTTTAGTACTCCAAGGAAAGGAAGGGGTCATTACAAAAGAGGCTATCATTGGGCCTCTTTTAATCCTTCTGCTCCCCCTTGCATTTTATACTCGGATATGTCAGCTTGGTCTCTGAGTTAAGCTATTTTCTCCACAAGCCTTTAATAAAATTACAGGATAAACCACAGATATGCCTACATATAGTTTATCAGGCTGAGACAGAAAAACTTCTCAGATAACTAAATGGAGTGCTTTGAACACATTTGGCAGGCTGTATTTTGACATACAGCTTGCTGATACCCAGTAGTGTGAATGGCTGTGGAAAAGACATGCATGGCTGCAGGCTCTTTTGGCTCCAAAACACTGCAGGAAAATCTTCTCTTGATCCTAATCTTCCGGAAGACCTTCTGGGAATTAGACTTAATCCTCCTGTGGCCCAGCACTACCTGGAAAATCCCTGATGCAGCTCTGGTCTTGCTAGTGGGAGAACTCCATTTGGCCAAACCTTTTTCATCACATATTGCCAATTTCTCATTTTCAAGTTTTCCTAAGTAAAACTTTGATGCTATTGAACTAGAGCCATGTAATCTCTGTTCCATTCTACTGTTTCCAATCTTTTTCTTCTCCTTTTTGGCAACTTATTCAGAAGATTTCTATTTATTTCATTTTAGAAACTCCTTTTAAATAAAAGGACAGGATGAGGGGTAGGTTCTATCTCTTCCTTCCAAGGAATCAAATCCACAGACTGGCAGGTCCCACACAAGGATTTTTTGGGGGGCTTGCTGTGTGAACAGCACAGAGGCCATTAGCATTATAACCATTTCTTTTTGTGCTGCCCAGTCAAATTGTGCCCAGAAAGCTTCCTTAGTAATAGTATTCATGACTGTGATATGAGCAGAATTATCTGCAGAGATGGAAGAAGGAGATGAGGCACTTTACTCTTAATTAGAAAGCATTAGTGTAGTGCAGTTTATTGCCTACCACAGGACATTTGTTCCTTTGGCACTGACAGTTATGCTAAGCTCACACAACAGGTATGTATCAACGCTGTGTGCTTTGATTTGGGGAAATCTCCATTTTGGGACAGGCTGGTAGGCAGGTATCCTCAAAGAATATTTATACTATCCTGCATGGACTTGCCATCTATGAATTAATTTTTTTTTTTTTTTTTAAGAAAAGGTTCACTGTCAAAGAAAATTAACAGATCATTTACAGTTATTGCAATCGGGCAGTCCTGAAGAAGTCTCCTACTGAGTTGACTGTTGGGATCCGTGCAAGGAAACAGACTACAGCACACCAATATGATGCTCTAATAGACAATTTATTATTGTATAAGCTCATAATTTATAATACAATTTGTTCTGTACACACAGTCGTACTGTGATCGCACATAATTATGATTGGACCCCACACCTTGTCCACATGAATAATTCTACTTTATGATTGGATAAATATTGTGCAAAAGCATAGGAAAGCAAAACTAACTCTTGCTGCAGTAACTTATAATTTGTTACCTGCTTCCATAGTTCTCATGTTGCTTCAGCAGTTTTTTTCTTATAGTTTCAGCGATTTTAAACTGCAGCTCTTTTGTTCTTTCATACCCTTTACAGTGCATCCTTTGTTCTTTCATACCCTTTACAGTTCTTCTTTGTTCTTTCATACCTTTTACAGTTCCTCCATTACCCAGGCCCCAACATCTCCCCTTTCTCTTTAAATACAATGCTCACAGAATGGGCAATTAAACTTTGAATACCGAATATCTAATAATACATGGGGAAAATAGCAATATTAGTATAAAAGGCAAAAACAGCATAAGCAAATTTTTTAGCAAACCCACTATCCATCTACTTAGGCATAACCCCTGTAACCATTCTGACAATGGATCTGTAGAAACTCCAATATGCTTCATGTTTTCTCGCATTTGGGCCAATTGCAAGTGGATGCTTTGAGAGTGATCATACAAATTAAAACAACACATTTCTTCAAAATCTTGACAACCATGTCCTTGCNTTCTTTCATACCTTTTACAGTTCCTCCATTACCCAGGCCCCAACATCTCCCCTTTCTCTTTAAATACAATGCTCACAGAATGGGCAATTAAACTTTGAATACCGAATATCTAATAATACATGGGGAAAATAGCAATATTAGTATAAAAGGCAAAAACAGCATAAGCAAATTTTTTAGCAAACCCACTATCCATCTACTTAGGCATAACCCCTGTAACCATTCTGACAATGGATCTGTAGAAACTCCAATATGCTTCATGTTTTCTCGCATTTGGGCCAATTGCAAGTGGATGCTTTGAGAGTGATCATACAAATTAAAACAACACATTTCTTCAAAATCTTGACAACCATGTCCTTGCGCTAGTAGCAAAAAATCTATTGCAGCTTGATTTTGCAAAGTAGCATGTCTAATACTGTCAGTGTCTTGCAACATTTCTGAAATCATTCGAGATGTAAGATTAAACTGCTTTTCACTCCAACAAGCAAGTCTGTTGATATTTTTTGCATTTACAGCTGTTCCACTGCTAGGCAAAAATATACCTAATGCAATGGGTTTTGCCAGAGACAGCAAGTCTACCTTGTCATTGCAGTTCTCATTGAACTAAGGAGTAGAGCACTTTCTTCTGCTCAATCGCAACTGATTCATCAAATCTCGCATGCGTGGAGTGAAAAGAATAAGCTTTCTTAAGTAACATGGTCCTCCTACTGGTTTTCTTGGAATGCCATTCCATGCTCGATCTCCACAGATCAAAAACACTCCAGGAGGAAGCAAATACCCTCCTGTAGTATTTGCAATGAGATACCCTGTTTTGGTGATTGGCCATCCCTGTGATTATCCAGTTATATTTTGATAACCCTTAAACCATACGTCCCTTTTACTTTGTTTCACCAGCCATTGTTCAAAATCATTCCCAAAATTAACAGCTCCTGTACCATTCCAAGGTCGGAACTGAGGTTCTATATTGTAACAAGCATTGTGAACATTAAGAACATTACTCAGTTCCCATGGAGCAACACTAGCCAGTAAGTCAAGCTCTTGAAGATATGCGGGTGCAGGTTTATTTAATGATTCAGTTATAGATTTTTGCCAACATGACCCAATCATAGAAGGAAAATGGTCAAGACATTGATCGCTACTCATGTTACTGACTGGGATTTTACAACTGTTACTATATGTATTCTCATTATACCTGCCGGGGAAGTTAACTTGACCTTCTTCCAGCGGTACACCTATCAAACATGTTCTAAAAGGGTCTTCTGGGTTTGTCATGCTTAAACAAAAATCTTTTTGACCAGTAACATTTGCCCATGTAAGCCAGACATTCGCTCTCCGTGATAACTTTAAAATCTCGTGGTGTTCCTTGGTCTGCATGACTGCTGTCCACCCAGTGCCCTGAATGACGCAGATCGCGAAGACCAAGATCAACACGCCCATCGTCTCTTCTCAACCTCCCATCTACTATTGCTCACCCACCAGCTTCCTGGAACAGCAACTCCACATCCACACTGATACCCTATAATGTGTGTACTGTCTATAATTTGTTGTAAAGTAATAAGCTTAACTATATCAAAAATTACTTTTGCAGTGACTCTAGTCCCTATATCTTTGATTAAATTAACAACTGCATAAAATTGTCTTTCCCTATCAGTAGGTGGCCAAACAAAATCAAAATTCTATCTTCTATCTCGCTCAAAGATTTTCCTAAACATTGCTCAAAAAATGTATGCAAATTGAATTTTATTACTTTCAATTCACAAGTAGGACACATCCAGTGGCTGGCTTGGTCTTCTTTCTGTTTCACTTGCCAAAAAATACTATTGCAGCCAGGACAACACAATTTTATCCAAGGCCTACAGCTTAATCTGTGCTGTGGACAAATACGATACAATTGTTTAATCTGTTCAGGCATAAGATGTCTTGGTCTAAACCCTATATAGATACCAAATTCTAGCAAATCCCTTGAATGCATATTATTCCCTTGTTGCAGCTTATTAAACCATGGTGTAATGGCCTTATTCAGTCGATGTTTAAGCCTCTGAAACACTTCAGGAGTCAGAGATATTGTCACTTGGTTCTGCTGTATGAACTGGTCCATCAATCCACAGCTTTACCTACTTAGCAGATACCCAGCGGCACTGATCACCTGTGGAAACACAAGCATATCCCCTTCCCCAAGTTATTAATTGTTCAGGTCCTTCCCAATTGTTTGACTCAGGGACAAATACCTTAATAAGAATCTTGCCTAAAATACTTTTCATTTTTTTTCCCATGAGCCATTGCAGGTCACAAATTTATATGTTGTTTTGGGTTAAGCCAATTCAAAACAAGTAGTGTTTCATGTAGCACTTCTTGTGGGCTCATTTCCCCCTTTTTCGAATAATGTCTAAATACTATTTTACGGTGCGATGAGCAGTCTCCACATTAGCCTGACCAGTAGAATTATACGGAATACCCCTAACATGTAAAATTTCCCAAGTCTGCATAAACTGCTTAACAGAATCAGATCGATATGCAGGGCCATTATCGGTTTTGATTTGATTTGGTTTACCCAGTACTGCTATGCAATTAAGCAAATGTTTTTTAACAGCTTTAGCTGATGTAGAAGTGAGGGCCGTTGCCCACATGGTATCAGAGCATGTGTCAATGGATACATGAATGTACTTAAGCCTTCCAAAAGCAGGATACTCAGTTACATCTGTTTGCCACATTTGTCAAGGCTGTAGTCTTCTAGGATTTGCTCCTGTCGTTTGTAATATTGGCACACGAGCACAATCAGGGCATCCTGCAACAATTGCTCTTGCATCAGCTTTTGTCAATTGAAATTGAGAACGCAATGCTACTACAGATTGGTGAAAAAATTGATGAGACTTTTGCGCTTCATCTATCTTGGTTTGATTGGACTTACACAGAAAAGACAGAAACAGCTTTGTTTACTCTTGCGTTCCCTTCCACCAGTTCACCAGGCAAATTTGTGTGGCTTTTTATATGGGTGACAAATACAGGTTCTCTCCGATGCTGCATAACAGGCCACAAATGCTCAAATATGTTGAAAAGTAATTTGTTTTGAATGTATCTGAGGAGTGATCATTGTATGCATTTTACTACTCCAACAACATATACTGAGTCTGTTACTAAATTTAGGGGGTTTGTGTGCCATCATTGCAGGGCTTCAGTGACAGCGTGTCGCTCTAAAACTTGAGCAGATATTTCTGTTACAATATGTTTTTTCTAGGTTATCTCTTCTTCCCATATGAATCCTGCTTTTTTGGTGTTACTGCTTGCATTGGTAAAGACCATAAGAGCTTATAAAGGCTTATCTACTACAACCAGTCGTTTCTCTGTTGATAAGTGAGTTTTAAAAACTGGATGAGATGGGTAATGATTGTCCACCAGTGCCTAAATTTCCATTAAAGTGCCATGTTCTCATCTCTTTGGCACAACTCTGGTAAATAATCAAGGTTAATTGGAATGATTAGTCTATCAGGAGTTCTTCCTGCAATGGATAATAATTGTGAAGATGCTTTCACAATAATTTGAGCTATAGCCTCCCAGTGAGTTGTAATAGTCTTTCTGCCTTGTAAGGGTAAAACTATTCATTCCAAAATTTTCAAAGGGTCTTTTTGGGATGGTTCCCATTGTCCTAGGATTCCAGATACTTCTGTTCCTGTGTTATAAATATACAATGTGATTGGCAATTCAGGTGCCAGTTGAGATGCACTAACAGTGGTGACCTTTTCTGCTATTTTTTGTAGCACTTGTTGGGCATCTTTGGTGAGCTCTCAGGGCTCCTGTGGTGACAAGCCTTTCCTGAGCAACTCAAATAAAGGCTGTAAATCTTCATTTCGTATCCATTGAATGTCTCCCACTAGCTTTTGAATGTCTGTCAGGGTTTGACCCTAACTAAACACCAGGCACCTTGACTCTCTCTTGCTACAGAAAAAAACTATAAAAATACACACCAATCTCATGAGTCAAATGAGATAGGACACTGGTTGGTAGGAGGACGCACAGAAAAAGAAAAAGGGCAAACAGGCTCCATCTTTCAGTTGCAGAAAGTGATTTAATTACCTAACAGAGTTGGAGGATAAATGCAAGGCAAAAATAAACTTTCCATACAGTTTTTGTTCACTCCCCCTCACCACCTTACGAACCTATAGTATTCACCCCCTTTCCTCCTTTATAATCAACAAGCCCAGGTAGGAAGGCAGGGTGTGGGGGTCTTTTCTCAGTCCACAGAGCAGATTCTTAAATCTATTAATCACCATAATTCTTCTACTACAAATCCTCTTTATCTCTACGTGTTTCTCTCTTTCTCTTCAGACAGTTTTTCTGCTCTCATCCCCACCCTCTTAAGAAGCAGTCTCTG